>CM023451.1:7281393-7780026 GCA_013339765.2 Haemaphysalis longicornis
AAGCAGAATCCACTAGACCACGCCGGAAGACGGAGAGCATGAAGAGGTGCTGGTATAAAGGAACCATATAGACACGTTTACGTAAAAAAGATATACTTGATCCTTCAGTTTGCTTGCCCTCTTTAGGCTACGTGGATTCTGTTCAAAAATAACTGGAAGGATAACGATACGCAAACCCGCACCGGTGGTTTCGTGGGAAAAAAGAGGTCTCACCGAGATTTGAACTCGGTTAACCATTACACCATGAGACCGCACATTTTCCGACGCCGGGAATCGAACCCGGGCCTCCTGGGTGAGAGCCAGGTATCCTAGCCACTAGACCACGCCGGAAGACGGAGAGCATGAAGAGGTGCTGGTATAAAGGAACCATATAGACACGTTTACGTAAAAAAGATATACTTGATCCTTCAGTTTGCTTGCCCTCTTTAGGCTACGTGGATTCTGTTCAAAAATAACTGGAAGGATAACGATACGCAAACCCGTACCGGTAGTTTCGTGCGAAAAAAGAGGTCTCACCGAGATTTGAACTCGGATCGCTGGATTCAGAGTCCAGAGTGCTAACCATTACACCATGAGACCGCACATTTTCCGACGCCGGGAATCGAACCCGGGCCTCCTGGGTGAGAGCCAGGTATCCTAGCCACTAGACCACGCCGGAAGACGGAGAGCATGAAGAGGTGCTGGTATAAAGGAACCATATAGACACGTTTACGTAAAAAAGATATACCTGATCCTTCAGTTTGCTTGCCCTCTTTAGGCTACGTGGATTCTGTTCAAAAATAACTGGAAGGATAACGATACGCAAACCCGTACCGGTGGTTTCGTGGGAAAAAAGAGGTCTCACAGAGATTTGCACTCGGTTAACCATTACACCATGAGACCGCACATTTTCCGACGCCGGGAATCGAACCCGGGCCTCCCGGGTGAGAGCCAGGTATCCTAGCCACTAGACCACTTTTTTTTATTGCCACACTCTGACAGAGAACAAGCACACAAAGCAAGGAAAACAGGTACACAAAGCTGTAACATACACTGATAAAACTGCTAGCAGTCTTTTTCTAGCAGGAAATGGCTAAAACTGCTTAATGTTTGTCAGCGACTCCATTACTGGAAGCCATTCCGGGGGGTCAGGCTGAGTCTTCCAAACCTCTACAATCAAACGAACAGTTTCTCCAAAGTATTCCTTGGAACGCTTAGCATCAACATCGGGGTGGCGTATAGACATGCGAGATTTCCAAATGCCGTGCAGAGCCAAAACCATCACCACATCGTACGGAAACCCGCCAACATTCTCGATGGCTATAAACCTGATTCCGTAGGCGTCTAGAGGGAAATCTTTCTTCAAAGTCCTCTGAAGCACGTCCCAAAAAAAACACCCCATCCCAACATTCTAAAAACACGTGTTCTACTGTCTCCGGCTTTTTGCACGGATAACAGTCAACCCCCCACGGAACGTACAGTCCTTTCTCTTTTTGCCACGTTTTGACTGGTAGGACACCCGCGTGGAGCTTAAAAAAGAACGTTTAACCCATGGCGGTACCGCCATAGATTTCACGCGTTTAAGCACATCCTGGCCTGGCCCTGCACGGTACATTGACCGGTACAGTGGAACTGGAAATACAGAGTCAACGAGATCATTATACAATTTTTTCCGCGTAACGCTAGATAGGTATTCCATCGTGAAGCGGGCACGCAAAAACTGGGTCGCTTGAACAACTTCGCGGAAGTATCCCTTCATTGTCAAGACAGGGAAACGTGCTGACGCTATAACAAAATCGGGTAACACCACAGACAACTTCATTTGGCAAACAGTACGCAAAAAGGGGTCTTGTACATCCCGAAGGAAGAGAAAACGATTGACAACCTGTCGCAAAAACAAATGAGACAAGGAAAGGCCCCCGCGCCGCACGCGCCGAAACAAGTTCGTTCGACTTGTTTTTTCCCACGTGGACTCCCAAATCAACACGGCGAAAACACGGTGCAACGCCTGCACATGCGCACGCGAACAGTGTAACACCTGGAGCACGTACCATATTTTGCTTATCAAGAACACATTGCAGACTGAGGCTCTTGCAAAAATGGAGAGCCCAGTGCCTTGCCATTTTTCTGCTTTATCGCGCAATTCAGCTGTCTGTCTGCGCCAATAGGGATCACTGTCCTCGTAGTTTTCGAGAGGCACACCTAAGTATCTGGTTGGCGTCGTCTGCCAGCTTATGCTTTCAAACACCTCCGGGGCTTCTTCCCATTGTCCGTGCCATAAACCTAAACATTTTTGCCAGTTCACACTGCTGGCACTGTATTTACAGAAGGCCTTTAGTGTCTTTACAGCTTCGCTTATGCTGCTTTTATCAACAAAGAAAAGTGCAATGTCGTCGGCATAGGCCAACACACGCACCTCACACGACTGTAGTCGAAAGCCGTTGATGGTTTTGCTTCCAATAATACTCAAACAAAACGCTTCTACATATACACAGAAAAGCAATGGGGACAATGGGCAACCCTGACGCACACCACGTTGAACCTGCACTGCTTTGCTGAGCGACTTGTTCACAACGAGGCTAGTTGAACACCCACTATACGCCATGCGCACTCCCTGAAGAATAACAGCCCCTACCTTGATGTGCTCTAACATAGCTATAAGGAGCTCGTGTGATACCTGATCGAACGCCTTCTCCAGGTCTACCTGGAGCATTGCTAGAGAACCTTGAGTGCTGTCGCAACACTCAAGAACACTTCGAGCAGTATGAATGTTCGTTACTATCGACCGCCCCTTGATACCGCATGTTTGATGCGGTCCAACGATGTCCCTAATAACAGTCTGCAAGCGACTAGCCAGAATTTTCATTAAAATCTTATAGTCTACATTAGTGAGACTGATTGGGCGATACCCAGATATAGCTCGGAGTTTGGCGTCATCATCTGACTTAGGAATAAAAATGGTGTGCGACTCAAGAAAAGACGGTGGTAGCACACCATTCTGATACGCCTCAGCGTATAACGTACACAACACCGGACTTAGGCACTCTTTAAACTTTTGTAGAATGCAGCGCTTAGCCCATCGGGGCCAGGCGTCTTTCTTGGGCTCAACTCCTCTATAGCTTTTCTTAATTCATTCTCCGTTATGTCTGTTTCGAGCAGTGCTGACATTTCTTTGCTTAGGCATGGCAACAACCTAAAAAATTCATCCTTAAACGCCACGCCATCAATAGCGTGACGTGCAAACAGCTTGTCGTAAAAGTTACAAAAACAGCGTTCTATGCTGGCTTGGTCCTTGTACAAGACGCCTTCGCTTTCTATTTCCGCTATCGCATTTCTGCGAGCGTACTTTTTCTCGGAGCATAAGGCTCTTTTGCTCGGCGCCTCTCCCAGCAGCATCTTTTCTGCTCTTGCGCGAACAAGCGCGCCATGATATTTGCCCTGATCTAAGACCTCGAGCTGTGCTTTAACATTCTGTATGTCATCTCTGCACGTCCCCGGCGATTTACATTCTGCTACAATAAGAGCGTCGAGATTACTTCGTAGCATGGCTTCTTTCTTTTTCTCGTCGCTCTTCATTGCGGAAGAACGTTCAAGGCCTTATAGCTTAACTTCTTGTTTGAACAGCTTCCACTTCCGAATGAAGTTCGTCACGGCTGAGCTGCTAAATGAGGTCCGTGCGCATGCGTCAACGGCCTCGACGAATTTATCATCTTGCAGAAGTTTGTTGTTTATTTTCCACAAACCCCAGGAGAACGCGTTTCCACGTTTAGCGGCCCTGCCTAGTGTTAACGACACCAGACAATGGTCGCTAAATGAAACTGGGGTCACTTCGTAATTGTCACATTCACGTACGAGTTCTACGGAAAGATACACCCTGTCGAGCCGCGCATGACTATTGCCCTGAAAGTGTGTATAGCGAACGGTGCCTGCATTGCTCATGCTATCACCTGCATCTTCCAGGGCGCAGCCGGCTACTATCTCATTCAGTACCACCATACTGGCGTCTCTGAAATTGGTCGTGCTGCTTTTGTCGCGCGCTGAGCAAACACAATTATAATCACCCATTAAAATTAAGAGCCGTTCCGTCTCACACCATGGACGCATTTCTTCAAAGAAAGCCTTCCTTTCGGCTGTATTGGTGGGCCCGTAGACACACATTACACGCCATTCATTGGAACAATACTCCAAGTCGCACACAACATACCGCCCCGTTTCCGAGGCGGTGACGGTCTTTAGAGCGGCACCTAAGCTTCTCCGAATTAGAAGTGCGCAACCCGCAGAAAACCCGACCGCATGCGACACGCACACATCATAGCGCGCAATAAAGGGCCGCACCATACGATCCGTCTGGTCCTCCCTCCCAACTTTGGTCTCTTGCAAGGCCACGATGTCCAAATCCTCATCTGTTACGAGTCGATACACCTGATTTTGACGTCTCCGATCCGAAAATCCCCTGACGTTAAGCGTGGCGATGCGCATTGGTTTGCTCTAGTAAACCATGTTTAGGAGGAAGCTAGACTTATCGCACAACACTTAAATTCATGCAGCACGAAAAAGAAAGACGCTTCGTCAACTGCAAACATCCCATACACGCTCCAAAATCCCGCACTTATAAAACATTCGTATGGCCCGCGGGATTCACGGCCGCTGCAATACACACTGCCACCCTCCCCCCAGCCAAACCTAAAGATCAAAGCATAAACGTCAGGAACACAATACCCACCCCAAAAAATACTGCCTTGACCCAACTACGCTGTTGCGTTTGATCGTTGGCGGTTCAAAACAGCAGCGCAGCAACAAACACTGAAGAACAGGATGGCGACTACATTTCGTATTGACGTGCTGGCTAAGTGGGCGGAGCCGGAGTTTTCGTTCGGTCTGGTGGGACGTTGGGCTTCGGCGTGAAGCTCGGACGTCTCACTGAAACCGCCTTAGCCGGGGGCTCCTCGCTGCTGTTGAGTCCATCACCCTGTCCTGTGTCGTTGCTTTCGCGCTGTCGCTTTGCCACGGCCCCACTCAGGTCCATTTGTACGGCTTCGGCTGCTAGAGCCGACACCTCCGTCGTCCCCTGACTTGCCGCTCCGGTGCCGTTGGCCTCATTCGACGAGACGTGAGGGGGAGGCGTCTTCGGCTGGACCGGCTGCTCCTTTTCAGGAACGCGCTGGCCAGCCTCGTCCTCGACCCGCTCTGCCGACGTCGACTCCTTCACCACCTTGTCGGCTACTCCTGCAGCTGTCTCCTCCGCTTCTGCCTCGTCCATGAGGTTTTCGCGGAGGTCGTCCTCCCTCGCTGGACCGGTGACGCTGGCATAGGACTTAACGCAGGCGCTTGCATCATGCCCGAAGCGACGGCACGAAGAACACTTCGGAACCTTGCATTCTCGCCTGACGTGCCCCTTGAGGTTGCAACGTAAGCACTGCGGGGCCCTTCCGGCGACGACAACGAGGGCCTTGTCACCCGCCACACGAAGTTCGTGCGGCAGGTCGTCGATGCTCACGCCCGCCTTCAACTTGAGGGTCACCGTACGAAGTGTCGAGCCCTTGTCTTGGATGCCTTCGACGCGTCACCGCTCCCTGCGCACCTCGCCGACACGCCCGTAGGGCGCCAGCGCAGCGCGAACGGCGTCGTCCGGCACGTTGTGCAGCAGCCAGTGAAGCTTGAGGCGGGCTTCTTGATTAGACGGGTCGATAACAAGGCACCGACGATCCTTCACCTTGATATCAGCGAGCGCAGAAATCTTCTTTACACCCTCCGCCGACTTGAACGTAACTGCCCAAACGTGACTCATCTGGTACGCCCCCAACGCCACGACGTCGGGGAGTAGTTCCAGACGAGCCAAAACGTCCCGAAAGTCCTCAACGCGTTAAGGCCTGGCACGCATGTCGGCATGAAGAAAAACCGTGTTTAAAACCGACTGACCTGAAGGAAACTGGCAAACGTACTTGGTAAACATCGGCATCCTGGGCAAATATCCTGTTACCGCGGGCCGAAAGACCCGCTGAAGCCGCTCCTTGGGCGGAGCTCGACATTCTGCGACCGAACGCTAGCGCTACAGGAAGCAGAACAGCCACTAGACCACGCCGGAAGACGGAGAGCATGAAGAGGTGCTGGTATAAAGGAACCATACAGACACGTTTACGTAAAAAAGTTATACTTGATCCTTCAGTTTGCTTGCCCTATTGAGGTTAAAAGGATTCTGTTCAAAAATAACTGGAAGGATAACGATACGCAAACCCGTACCGGTGGTTTCGTGGGAAAAAAGAGGTCTCACCGAGATTTGAACTCGGATCGCTGGATTCAGAGTCCAGAGTGCTAACCATTACAACATGAGACCGCACATTTTCCGACGCCGGGAATCGAACCCGGGCCCCCTGGGTGAGAGCCAGGTATCCTAGCCACTAGACCACGCCGGAAAACGGAGAGCATGAAGAGGTGCTGGTATAAAGGAACCATACAGACACGTTTACGTAAAAAAGATATACTTGATCCTTCAGTTTGCTTGCCCTATTGAGGTTAAATGGATTCTGTTCAAAAATAAGTGGAAGGATAACGATACGCAAACCCGTACCGGTGGTTTCGTGGGAAAAAAGAGGTCTCACCGAGATTTGAACTCGGATCGCTGGATTCAGAGTCCAGAGTGCTAACCATTACAACATGAGACCGCACATTTTCCGCTGGGTGAGAGCCAGGTATCCTAGCCACTAGACCACGCCGGAAGACGGGGAGCATGAAGAGGTGCTGGTATAAAGGAACCATACAGACACGTTTACGTAAAAAAGATATACTTGATCCTTCAGTTTGCTTGCCCTATTGAGGTTAAATGGATTCTGTTCAAAAATAACTGGAAGGATAACGATACGCAAACCCGTACCGGTGGTTTCGTGGGAAAAAAGAGGTCTCACTGAGATTTGAACTCGGATCGCAGGATTCAGAGTCCAGAGTGCTAACCATTACAACATGAGACCGCACAATTTCCGACGCCGGGAATCGAACCCGGGCCTCCTGGGTGAGAGCCAGGTATCCTAGCCACTAGACCACGCCGGAAAACGGAGAGCATGAAGAGGTGCTGGTATAAAGGAACCATACAGACACGTTTACGTAAAAAATTTCCCCCCATTTCCCCGAGGGGAAGAATGTGAAAGTGCGAATGCACGAGTTGAATTTTCGCGGTTCGGTAATGTGATGTCAGTGAGTTCCTGTGATGTCATTTGGGACCACGAAAACGCACGATTGAGCGGGAAAATCAAAATTTTAACCTAACTTGTTTAATTTCTCAGTGAATAAAGCACCGTTTGTATCCGGACAAGCGCTGGGGGCGCTATAAAACACGAAATCTTTCGAATAAAACCAACTTGCATTTTCTCTTCATGGCTCCTTTAAGCCTGTATTTACAAACAAGACATTCACGAACAAAGATAAGGAAATGGCTGAAACTGCATCTATGTGCCATGGATGCAGTTTCATTCGATCTCGGGAGCGTGTTACAGCAGCTACTTAATTTGAACAACAAGAAGGCTAATTGACCGGATGGTATACCAGATGTGCTTTTGAGGCGGTATGTGGAGTAGATGTCGTTTTATTCAGTCATTATCTTGAAAAAATTGCTCCTTACACATTCCCTCCCTAAAGACCGGCTGAGCGCAATTGTTAAACCGGTATTTCAAGGTGCCGATAGGATGCTTTTTACTACCTACAGGCCAGTGTCTCTGGCGTGTGTTCTTTGTAAGGTTTTGTAGCGTGATCTACACTGATCAAAGTTAAGCAGTATCGCGTGGCTCCTAGAGAGCCGCGCTCCGCATGCGCGAGGAGCAATGACGTCACACGGCGCACAGAACGTTGCTCACTGCCCGGTGTCTCACACACCCCACGCGCACAGCGTCTTCGAAGACCTCCGTTCCGCACGTGGCGGCCCGGTCCACTTGATGATCATGCGAGGGGTGGCCGGGTGTGGAACCGATGGCTCGTGCGTCGCAGAAACACCGGCGTGCGCCTGTGGAACTAGCTTAGCTCTGGGCCGATTGGTGACGCTGCGCCGGAGGCGCTTGAAAAATATACATGGGTCACATAATGCGTATACCGTGTGTGCGTCATTGAAGCAGCAGTAAGCATGATAATCAAGCTAATTACTAGCCAGCCAGGAAAGCTAAGAATAACCAGCTGAACCTTAGCTCACGCTACGTATATTCTGGCATAGCCGAGCTAAGCCACTGCTAATTATTTTCTGTATAGCTAGCACAGGAACTTCTTTCATAATTACCACAAAACTGAGAATGACAAACCTGGGCTATGCCCTACGACGTTCCGCACCGCGGTACACATCGAGTCCGTGGTAATAAAAGCAGTATAATTTTTAAAAAACGTGTAATTGAGCCTGTGACCCGAGAGTGGTTCCCGATTCCAGGAAGCCATGTAATGGGCGGGCAGCCTTCGCTCTGGAGGCCAAAAGTGTCTGGATATCCAGATCGCTACTGGTCACCCCGTTTTTCCACAACTCAGGGGCGGGTATGGGGCATAGAAGAGGGTGGGCAGGTTACGGGCTGTGCTTGCACTTTAATAGGATAACAGGAAAGTGCCGTCGTAAATGCGCAACGAACGACGGCACCTCCCTGACCAAAATAGAGAGGAGGCGGAGAACCTGCGAAAAGACTGTCGAAACAGAACGGACCTCGGTGACGCGCGCGACGCTCTCTTTCAGGACCTGTTCGTTGGGTGCGAGCCAAGCGGAACTAAGTATTACAGCGTGCACCCGAGGCTGACAGCTACAAAACAAGGTTGCGTAACCACTGGGATCGCTTCTTGCTGGCCTCTTAGGCGTTGACCACGCATGACATCGTCTGGAGAAGAAGACCCGAGTACTTCCTCGTTTTTCAACAAAATTCGTACTTATAGACTTATTGCGAAGTTTCCATTCGTTGCCTTCTCTGACAGCTGCGGTTTGCAATCTAAGCCACTGCTTGAAAGGCGCACTCTGACTGCTGGCGTGGTGTGTCATTCTGTGAGACGGCCTTGTTATCGAGTCCTCGTAGCGCCGCATGGGGAAATGCAGGCGCTGTGAGCCCGAGAGGCGGGCTTCACTGCATTGACGAACGGCTCTCTGAGCGTTGGGTGAAAATTATGCTGCACTGTTATTACGTTCAGCAAAGCGGGTGCTAATTTACAAGTACACTTTCCTCTCCCGAGACCAAAGTGAGATGACAGAGGGGTTCGAAAAGCCAGCGCAGGTAGGTGAGCAAATTTCACACCGTTGTACGTTTGGCACCATAAATCACTCTTAACGCACGTACGCATGCCGTTCATACTGAAAGCCCTAGCGCACACGGAATGGAATCGGACGCATGCAAGGAATAATGTAGAGCGTACCCTTGTAGTTACCTTGAACGCGAACGTAGGTGCGCGAATTAGACTGCGCCAGGGCAGTCCCTTTAAGTCGTCGTTTTTAGGCCATCACAGCTTAAAATAATGTCAACAGTGAGGAGCACGAACAAAATTTCTATTCAATACGCAGCCTGGATCCCTGTTTATTTGTAAAACGTTCGAAAGACGCGGGTAGTTGCTTGTTACTACGCTTTCCTGAAAAAAAATATGTGTAAAAATATACCTACATTCCAGTAGGCTTGTTTAACAACCAGATTGGGCTGTATTGGAGAAACATTTATTTGTTACTTTATGTCCGGATTCGGCCATACACCTCGGGGTCTTCTGTCATGATTAGGCTGACCATCTTTCTGGAGATAGAAAACGGGACACATACGCGGGGAGAGGGGGGGGAGGGAGGGCGTACAAAAGACAAAAGGTTAAGATTTGGAGAAAACATTGTAATTCGAGAACAGCTCCTATTCAAAACTTTACATTTAGCACGGAGCACTCACACAGGCCCAGGGAACAATCCCAATTCCAGTTAAAAAACGAAGATCCTACTTTGGGTCCTTTGGTGTATTTTGCTGACGATTACTTTTTTAAGCATGACTTTATCCCGCAAGACTTGGTTGTAAAATTCTTCGCACTCGCACAGAAAATTTACCTGTACAAGTAACATTGCATGCAATGTTGGCAGCAGTGTGATGCTCACGTCGAGTTCACAATAGGGAAAAATACACGCACGCCACTAGGGCCGCGGTTCCAGAAAAACACCGGGCCAGCTCCGTGACGCGAGAAATCTCAGCGCAGCGTGCACATCTCCTGTTCACATCTCTTTAAAGATTTGCAGCTACCTCTCAGAGACCTAAAAATTTGAAGAGTTTTAATCTTCTACTTTGTCTTCCATTATTTGCTTCGCAGTGCATGCCAGTGTTGAAATAATGTCTCTTCAAAGTGGCCTTCGCCCAAATACTTCAAGGCCTTCTTTCAGAAGAATATATCTAAATTTTACTGTCGCGGTAGTTTTTTTACAGTACTCAAGGCCACTTTCATGAGGGCACACTTTTCGTTTGGTCAACTTGCTTAACGTCATTTTTGAAACTATGCAGTCCACCGAAAACGGGGCATGCTTGTTTAGTGGGACGAAAAGACGGGACGGCTGAAGGGTACCTCAAAAACGGACGGTCTCGGCTTAAACGGGACATCTGGTCACCCCAGACATCATGCTTCAGCTTCCTGAGGGGTTCAACTGGGGTAGTACCCTTGGTCCAAATTTCAATGGCCTCGGCAGGGGCGGCTGCTTCGTGTTCTTCCTATGCTCGTTGTTTTCGCCTGAACAAGTATTATTCAGTTGGTTGACTGCATCCACTGCTCTCTATCGACGCTGCGATATCCCTGGCCCCTCCACGGTCCGTCGGCAAGCAACAGGATGACCCCTCGGGGCCGTCCGCTGCGTTGGATCCAGCTCACCGGTCGCTAGGCCTAGCAGCCCAGTCGGTGTACCACTGCCGTGTTCGGCGCCGTGCGGCTATGTCGCACACGTCGGAGAAGCTCGGCGTAGCTCTATCCACGAATCTGTTGGCGACACCCACTGCTACAGACGCCCTACTGACATGGCACTCGACGGCTCACTACCAATGGAGGTAACGCCACCGCTCCCACTACCTCCGGCTGACCCGTCCAGTCTACCGAAGCGCCTGTCGGACCAAACAGCACCCGCAGTCCCGACAGTGGACACAACTGCGCCTGCAGCCAAGCGGGTGTGTACACCAGCCACAAACCCGTCACTCCCACCGTTGGGTGAACAAGCTACGTCACCGGCTGCCCCTCCACCCCATGGAGCGACCGGCGGTTCCCAAGGTGCCACGGGTAGGGCTACGAACCCCTCGACGTACAAGGTTGCATCAAGCCTCGGGAGCGTTTCAACATTTCCTCGCTTTCAACGAAGACATTACAACGGACGCTCGTCAGCTGCGCTAGAAACGTCCGAATTTACCGGCTACGCGTACCACAATCGCACCAACTCAATATCAGTATGGTTGCCATCTCTTGAGGCTGTCCAGCGATTGTGCTCCCTGGATTGTATTCCTCTCACGCCTGAAAAGAGCCTGTCTATACAAGCGTACCTGCTATCAGGAACTGCCATCAGGCGCTATGTCGTTTCCGGCGTGGACCCAGGAGAAAATCCAGAAGACCTCCGGTCTGGCATCCGGTGCGCCACCCACCAGGTGCTCCTTGTTCGGTACATGAACTCTGGCCGTGCGTGCTTTGTTACTCTACGAGGCCCGCTGGAGACATCTGACCATTTCCTGTACAATGGGTGCGTACTTCGCACACGTCCATACAAAGCCGGAGTGGTGCACTGTTATCGGTGCTTTCGTCAGGGACACATTAGCAAGTCGTGCCCATTCCCTGCATCAGAACCACCGGCTACCGATGCATCAGAGCCACCAGGTATACGGAGTCGGCTGCATCGCCCAGACCGAGTTTGGGTTTTGTCTGTGCCGTACAGATTACCATGCGATCACGGATTAAAATGTCCCACTAAATGCAAAGCTATTCGTGCTAAGCGATGCGCGTGGCGGCGCCAGTCTGGTTCCAGCGAAATTCCTACGTTTAACCGATTTGGTTGCTTGAGGATTAGGAGCAGGACACAATGGAGGAAGACAATGTGGAGCCTCCGGAGAGCGCCCAGTCTGTCACTACAACATTGGCCCGGCCAACGTACCGCGACGTGCTCTGCCGCTCCCGCCACCAGCGGAATAAGCAAAGCCAAAGTGAAAAGGAATCTTTGGATATGGACGAGCTGGTTGAGGTAGACCATCAGTTGGCCCCCCTGCAAGCTGAGCTCACGAAGTTCACCCTGCGCCGTTCTCGGCTAATTCGTCGCCCGCAACGCCAGCAACCTCCACAACAAGGTCATTTCAATCAGACCTGTTTCTCTTCCTCCAGCCTGACCACGGCAAAGCCAGTCTCCTCTGCCCTTAACCACCAAGAACTCCTACACTTCGTGGTGCAGCAGCTACAG
Source organism: Haemaphysalis longicornis (assembly GCA_013339765.2). Taxonomy (NCBI): domain Eukaryota; kingdom Metazoa; phylum Arthropoda; class Arachnida; order Ixodida; family Ixodidae; genus Haemaphysalis; species Haemaphysalis longicornis. The sequence goes on from CM023451.1 coordinate 7,293,758, forward strand.
CAATTGGTGCAAAAACCAACACAAACCTCACGGAGCCCAGGCCAGATCCAATCGCTGTTATTAGGCATGCTCTGAATGACGCCTCTCAGAAAACTTGGGTAGTGGAGTCCCGGCAACAACGTGACTTCAGACTTTTGCAGCTATGGGCCAAGCGCAAGCAAGCTGAAGTGGCTGCCTCACGAGATCCCTCGTCTGTGGAGGCTCTAATACGCTTGCAACGTCTGACTGCGACTGCCCAGGCGTCATGAGAAACCTTCTGTCAAGGCAGCGATGGCTGAGCTGGTATCGGCGACTACATCATCCATCTGGCGCACCTTCGGGGCGATGGAAAGTGGAGGCCGCCACTCCGGATGCGGCAGCCAGTGCATATCTGGCATCGGGCAAGACTCCTGACCAATTCACCACCGATGTTGCCCGCACCTTGTACCCTGCATATGATCTCCTTCCAGCCAGTAACCCGTGCCCATTTCCTCTGTCACATCAGGTTGGTTCACTGCCCTCTGACGACGCGGCTCATGGAATTCAATCTGCTTTTACAATGGCTGAGTTTGTAATTGACCACGCAAACTTTGGGCGACTCCGGGACCGGACGGCATTACATATGAGGTGTACAAGAACCTCGATGCGCCAGCGCTTAGCCATCTCCTCAACTACATCAACGAGGTTGGCTCTCTGCCCAAATACCAGAGTCATGGCTTAACGCAGACATTGTGCCTATACCGAAGCCGGGGAAGTCACCCGACCATCTTCCCAACTTATGCCCAATCGCCTTGACGTCCACGCTTTGCAAGCTTTTGGAGCGCATGCTGGCAGCCCACATTCAATGGTGGTTGGACACCTTCCAATGGTACCACCCAGCCCAGATCGGGTTTAGACCTAGTCTGGGTACAAAGAATGGGCTGTGCCATTTGTCGTCCATGGTGCTACTAGAAGGTCGTTAACACAAAGTGCCGACAGTCCTAGCCATGGACATCCACAAGGCTTACGACAACGTCAACCACGGGGCAATCCTGGGAAACTCTCCGAAGTCTTTCTCTACCAGACAAGGGTGTGCGCTTTTATCGAGAACTTTCTTACTGGAAGATCTTTCTCTACACGAATCGGCGGGGCAAGCTATGGCCACTTCACACCAGTTCGTGGAGTACCTCAGGGCGTCAGTTATTTCACCCCTCCTCTTTAATATTATGATGTTGCCGCTTGCCTGGCAGCTGGGCTTCATACCGGATCTGCATTTCCTCGTCTACGCAGACGACATAAACGGTATGGACCGTCCACCCAGGCCTGCATCGCCAAAACGTGTGCCTTCAACAGGCCTTGACAGACACGCAGATGTGGTGTCAATACGCTGGACTGACACTCTGAGCTGACAAAACAGCCGTTCTGCCTCTGGCCAGTGCTTGGGGCCGTCGCCAACTAGCGATTTCTCCCCTCATACTGCAACTTTCCGGCCAACCGTACGCACCACCACATCGCTTCGCGTGCTAGGTTTGGAAATTTATGCCTCTGGTCGGCTGCCATGTGGCTTCGATCTGCCCGACAAAAAGCAGCACAGATGCTTCACCTGATTCGACGCATCTCGCAGACGTCTGGTGGTTCCTGCTCTAAGATGGCTCGCCTCCTGGTGAGGGTCAGTACTGCAGCCTCGGCTGGTTTATCAGGCCCAATTCCAGTACATGACTCAGACGGAGTGGGCCCGACTTGAGGCTATATACAGAGCCGCAATGCGCATCATCACCTGCCTTCCTACAATGACCCCGATACCATCGCTCCAAGCTGAGGCTCAGCTGAACACGCTTGACGAACTCATCGAACAACGTCGCTCAGCCCGCATACACAAACGTACTTTTGTTGCGGAAGCAGCGGCCTTGGCTAGCTATATGGGCTGTTCCCTACCTGCTTCACCAGATGGCCCTGTAACCAGGCCGCCGTGGCGGTATCACCAGGTCAGCGACAACCGACCACTGACTAGACTGCACACTCGAACTAACTGAAAGCGTGTGCGAGAGGATCCCTACTGACGGCTGCGACCCAGTACGAGGCGATTGAGGCCTTCGTGGACGCTGGTGCCCAGGATGGCGTTTTATCTACTGCGATACAGTGTCCCGTCTATCCTGACGCCTCTCAAACTTTCCTTTACCAAACCATCCGCACCCTGCCCTCTCTACTGGTGGAGCTCGATGCCATCTGGGATGGCCTACAGGCACTAACGCCGGCCCTAGAGCGCGCCCCCATGGGTGCCACCCTACATCTTTATACGGATTCCACCGCGGCGATACGGGATTTACGCCAAGTATCCAACAATTCTACTATTTCAAGGGACATCCACACACTAATAGACACGTACCCCTGCCCTTATTGCGACAGCGAAGAGACCGACACCCGCGTTACCAGATCGAACACCTCCTCCTCGTTCTCTTCTTCTTTATTGCGTGCTCACCGCGCATGCCCCCGCTGCCGCCCTCTTCGTCCTTCTGTGATTGAGCCGCGAGGCGCATGGCGCTTCCGCCACTGCTTCCCGCGGGAAACTCAACATCCTCCCGGGCCCGCGGAGTGGTCGCCCGCCTTTAAGAGGTATAACCGCTGAGCAGCCCGCGGTACTTGGCCGTTTGGGAAGGTGACCTTTAAAGTATCTGTCGATGGCGTCCCTTCCAGTAAACGCCTCAACCACTCTGCCGAGCTTCCATTGCAGCGCCGGCACGTTGTCGTCCTTGAGGATCACCAAGTCGCCAACACGTGGTCGGAATGATAACGACGGCGGGTAGTGATGAGCGGAGCGTAGAAGAAGCAAATATTCTTCCTTCCAACGCTTCCATGGTCGGCTGCCGAAGCTCATCTCTGTACTTCACCCTTCGTCGCAAGTCATGCGCGGCGGAGCTCGGCAAACAGTCGGCAGTTCGTGGTGGTAGTCCCACAGTGCTCTTGCCGGTTAGGAGTGCATCCATCACGGGCAGACTACTGACCACCGGTTCCTCCTGCTTCATCTTGGGGGGCGGCGCAACCGGAGCCGGCTTCACGTCCGCACCCCGAGTCTTGGTGACGAGGCTTGGCGCGCAGTTCCGTCTCGTGAACGGATCGTCCGCCTTCTCCTTGTTAAGCTTCGCGTCTTCCAGGATCGCACGCTCAATCTCCACGATGTTCTTCAGACGCTTCCGTTCGTTGATGTAGCTGATGGCGCTGATTGTGCTTGTGCGCTGCTTGTCCAGCTCCCTCGCACGTTCCTCGAGCTGCTCCAGTTCTCCCGCCAACCTCTGTGCTTCTTCCTGGACTCCCTTCAGCATCGTAATCTCCTTCTGCTTCATGAGCTGCGTCTTCCGCACCGCATAGTTGCTTGGATTTCGCTTAAAACGCTGCTTCTCGCTCACGATGGTCTCGACGTCTGACTCCTTGTACTGGTAGTTGAGTGCGCCCTGAACGTCCTTCAGCTTCCTCGCCACCTCTTTCGTTGTCTGAAACGCGACCCCTGCGAGGTTCATCCCTTCTGTCCACTTGTAAAAGTCTGAGTCGGTGAAGTCTTGGTTGGACACAACTCGAGCTCGGAAGACCCTCTCCTGCTTGCCATGCTTCAGCCTCAGGCCCTTGTTGGTTCGGGACCGTCCCAGGGTGTACACTTTGGCCTTGCTGACTTCTTGGATCTTGCTGACTTCTTCCTTCGTGGCGACAATTTGTGGCTTGGCCTCCTCCTCATCTTCCAATGATGAGGACGAAGATGAGGAAGAATGGCGCCGTTCTGACGCGTCGCCACCAGCCTTGTTGTCCTCTTCGTCATCTCGGTCGGAAGTGTCATAATCTTCGTCATCCGAATAAATGTCTGTGGCTTTGAGCTTCCTAGCCGTCTGGGCCTGGGAATCCTCCCCTTCCAGCGACTTGCGCTTCTCCTTTTCCTCTTCCTCCTTCTGCAGCTGCCCTGGCTGATGTTCAAACCGCTGAAGCTGCCTTTTCAGCCTGCATTCGGCTACACTTCGGTTCGTGGATGACGTGAGCCCAGGTGTCTTAATCATGAGCGGTACTACGTAGCGACCTTCGCTCTTGTGTACTGCGCTACTAAACTGTAGGAGCGCCGGGTGTTTGTTGACGTCGTGCTCCTCACCTGCATCGCTTATACCGATGGCGTCCAACCGCCACATCTCCGACGGGTCTCCCGGTCGGAACTCCATGCGCCAATCGTCAGTACAAGCCAGGAATAATGCAGTTGCACTGGTGGTACGTGGTGTCAGACGATGGCAGACGTCAGTGTAGGTTCCTTGAACGACCCAACCGAATATTGTCTCCACGGCGCACAGGGTGTCGGTGAAGCGCTCGACACGTCCGGTTACAACCCTCCAGTAATTGTCAGAGCCGATCAACACGCTTATCACGGAGTCCTGAGGTTTATCGTCTTGGGGATCGTCGGCTAAGGGTAAATTCCGGTCACGCAGCATTGCAATAACGGTGCTCTCTATGGCCGGGCCCCTCACTGTACAGACCTCTGGCACTTCCAGAGCTTGGAGGGTCAGCTCATTTGATTCAAAGCGGCCACAGAGAGTTATGTTCACCCTTCGGCATTTGTACTGGCGTGGGCGGTTGCACTTGCCGAATGTGAACACTGCCAGATCCTCAGTTCCAGTGCTGGGTAGAGACAGTTGCTGCGACACGTCTTGACGGACGAAGGACCGTTGGCTTCCGGTATCAAGCAGTATCCGTACCGGCACGCGGTCGCGGTTTCCGGACGCCCACACCGTGGCGGTTTGGAGCAATACGGGTGACGAGGACGTGCTGCTTGCAGGAGCTGTTGTCACCTGCCTTCCTCGTTGTGTTTCCACCTTCCGGTTTTCAGCTCCGATAGGAGTAGGTGGTCGTGGAGTGCCCGTTGCTGCTCTTCCCAAATGCCGCACAGTGTAGAAATATGGCGCCCTGAGCAGTGGTCGCACCTGAGCCCTGCTGCGGCTCGGCAATTACGGGCAGTGTGTCCCCTTTTCCCACACTTGAAACAGCAATGCTTCCTGGACAGCCGTCGGCGCTTTTCCTCCGCTGACAGTGTGGCCTGGCACCTACGTGTCGCGTGTCCTGGAACGTCGCAGAGGGAGCACTTAGTCTGCGAAGCCATGGACGGATCGGCACCTGGCGATGCGGACCGTGCTGCCAGTGCTAGGGCGGATGGTATTCGAGGCGGTGTCACGTTGCGGTTAGCTGGCAACCTCCTTGAAGTGGGTTTCTCGCGTGACACTCGACTCTCCTCTCTGCTTTCAACCTCCACTTGCAGGAACTTCAGGATGGCCTTGACTTGCTGTTCTCGTGATTCCGCTGCAGCGTCCGCTCCGGCCATGTCGGTCTTCGTGCGCTTGCGGTACAGGATTGCCAGATCCTCTGGCAATGAGCGCATCAGCACCCGGTGTAGAACAACCGCGTACTCTGCAGACGGCATGCCAAGGCTATCCAAACAGCCGGTCCGGAATTGGATCTGCTCATAGAGGTCTCGCAGACGTGAAACTTGAGACGATGACTCGATTGGCTCGATGGAAAGCAGGCTGTCTATGTGGTTATCGATGAGGACATCCTTTCGGCCATAGCGTTCAGTGAGCACCTTGACGGCAATCTTATAATTTGCGTCAGTCAGGCGTATACCTTCGATTGCCCGCTTTGCAGCGCCGGCCAGGTAAGACTTCAAATACTGGAACTTTTCAATGTCGGCGAGATCGGGGTGAGCGTGTATGGTGGCCTCATAGTGTTCCCAAAAGCCCTGCCATTCACGGGTCTCACCGGCAAAGACGGGTATTTGAAGCTTTGGCAAATTCACGCGCAGACCCTGTGCTCGTGGTCTACCGTGAGCGGCGGTATTTTCGCTGATGAGCTCGGTGTGAGCAGCTCCGATGGCGTTGCTGGACTCGTTGCTAGTCCCCGCAAGCCTCTGTAGCTGGCCTTCACTGACAGGAGCACCAGCCGTAGCGCGCGCGTTCATGGCGAAACGAAGCCTGCTCATCGCGTTGACGATCTTCTCACGGTAATCTATAGCACCCGCGACTTCTTCATCAAACGCCTCACCGTCAAGGGAGTCGGCGATCTGGCTGTCCATCTCAGCGGGCGCGGATTCTTTAGAGCGAAGCCCGTCGATAATTTCCTGGAGGTCGCCCAATGACGGTTGAGTGTCCTCCCGCAGGATATCGCTGGCCACGTCAGATGTCGGGTGGTAGAACCACGAAGGATGCCTCGCTGCCTGCGCAGCTTCTCCATGCTCGGTAACGTATCGGTGCGATGGATGCCGGCCGTCTCCCGGGTTTTACGGCACCAGAAATATTGCGACAGCGAAGAGACCGACACCCGCGTTACCAGATCGAACACCTCCTCCTAGTTCTCTTCTTTCTTTATTGCGTGCTCACGCGCATGCCCCCGCTGCGCCCTCTTCGTCTTTCTTCTGTATTGAGCCGCGAGGCGCATGGCGCTTCCCGCCACTGCTTCCCGCGGCGGGAAGCATTGGCGGGAAACTCAACAGCCCTCTCAGGCTGGTGTGGGTTGGGCGGAGTACGCTCCCCGCTCACATTGCAGCGGATATGGCTTGTCACCCGACGTACATTCCTCGGCCGCTGCTAATGTTAACAACCGGTCCGATAGAAAACTTTCTGCAACGGAAGTACGATCTGCGTCACGCCACACGTGCTCTCATCCCACCGTGTGGAAAGGACCTCCCCAGTAGACTTGCTCGCTGGGAAGAGGTTTTGCTGCGCAGACTTCGCGTTGGAGTGCGCTTTCACCTGCTGTGACCCGGGCGTGGCCACTACGCTACCATGCCCGTTCGATGACACCTGCCCCTTCTGCACAGCTCCTGCCGAACAAGCTGATGCGGACCACCTAATATGGGCGCGTCCTTCACTGGCCTCAGCCAGAAAGCGACACCTGAGAGGCACAGGCCTCCATCCTGGAAGACCCCCCGACCTTCAGCGGTGGCTCTGGGGACCCCACAACCAATGACGGGTGCCCATGTATATTTGTAAATAAGTTATTTTTATGCCAACGTGCATTCTATCGCAAATAAAAAAAATTCCCCGCATTTCCCCGAGGTTAAGAATGTGACAGTGCGAATGCACGAGTTGAATTTGCGCGGTTCGGTAATGTTCGCGAAAGAGAGATCACACACACACACACAACTACAAAGAAAGAAAGATGCATTTATTCACAGACACCTATTTGTGTTGTCGTTGTACTTGATTGCTAGAGCGGATCTCAGCTTTGAAATTTCGTGTCAGTACTCCTTTAAGCGGGTGCATTAGCCCTTCTCACGCCCGATTCCTGGCCAATCCCCCACGTGGGTATGTGCAAAGTCAGCGGCCAGGCAGCGCGCGCCCATCTCCCCCCGTTGCCAAGGAAGACGAGGAGATTCCTGGCCAATCCCCCACGTGGGTATGTGCCATGTCAGCGGCCAGGCAGCGCGCGCCCATCTCCCCCCGTTGCCAAGGAAGACGAGGAGCGCGCGCACCCGCAGCTGTTGCTATGCGGACGGCGGCGGACGCTTCAGGCTCGCTTAAGAAGTGCATTCGCACTTAAAAAGCACCAGACCGATCTCTTCTTCTCAACGGTCGCAGGCCAGAGTGCCTCCTATCGCTCCTCGTTGAGGCGTTCTTGCCTAGCATTCCCATTCACCATCGAATTTTATGTTTGCATAACAAGTGCAAATACCTAAATTCCAATTTGGTGTAATAAAGTGTGGTTTTAGGACGCGCAATGGACATGTGTCTATATATCGAGCCCATATAGTAAAGCACTCTTTCGGCCAGTTGGTATACGTATATTGAACTTATACAGGCCTGCTTGCAGTGCTAAGGCTATACAAAGTGCGTACGAACACGACGAAACCAATGATCAACTGTTCATTTCTTTGAGCACCACCTCCGGCTGTGCACAAAAGAACACTAAAGCATACAAAAAAGGTGGGGCCGTAAATAGGCTCTTGAAGGTCGCGATATCAAGCGCACAATCGCTACATTACGTGACGTGTTCACGACAACACGTACCAAACATTACACCTCTGCGCAAAGCTGGGGCAGGCAAAAAAACATGCAAAAAAGTTCTTCCTTTCTTTCCATGTTTACCTGTCAATCGTCGCCGCCATTCTGACCCACACTGATGTAAACCTGTGACCGTTACGCAGCCCCTGTGACGGGTCTGGCACTGAAGACTACGGCGCCGGTATTTGCGGGTTCCCTTAAATGCTGGTGCCAACCAGCGTTCCCCGCTATGCGGAAAGCGACCGGTGTACGTTTCCGCGGTACCGACGAGCGGCACTACGGCGCGACGTATCCTTGCAGGAAAGAATGTACAGCGCCACCACCCGTCACACCAGCTCAACTCAGTTTGTAGTTACAGCGCGTCTTTTATAAGATGTGAATAATGACGAAAAACACGGAGGGTCTCGGCAGTTGGAAACGCCGCTACACGCGCGACCACGCAAGCCCTTCCCTTCACGGTGGACAAGGAGCCCCAGTGTGCGCTGTGTGCACAAACACCGCAACAGCTAAAACATGTCACTGCCCGCCAGAGCAGGACTATTACTGAAAATCAGTTTATAAATACGTGAAATCGGGTGACAGTGCGATGAAAGGTTGCGCTGGTGATCGTTGTCGGGTCGGCTTCGTAAAGCGATGACCGGGGCCGAATTCTCTAAAAAACGGGCGTCGCTTTGAAACGACAAGGCAGCGCCATGCAAATGCATGTGTTGTGGGGTTGGGGTCGTCGCTTTGGGGTTCCCGGCAGGGGCGTGAGCCGCAGAAAAGCGCTGTGGCAAGGGCGCGAAGCGACAAGTGAAACGACGGGGGGGCAGTGGGTGTCGCTTCGCGCCCTTGGTACAGCGCTTTTCTGCGGCTCACGCCCCGGCCGGAACCCCAAAGCGACGACCCCAACCCCACAACACATGCATTTGCATGGCGCTGCCTTGTCGTTTCAAAGCGACGCCCCGTCGTTTTAGAGAATTCGGCCCCGGATAACTGTGGCGATGACAAGCCTTTTCTGCGTGACTCACCCTCAGGTGGTCCTGTTCGGCGCGGGCGAAAGCGCCGCATGCAACTATTGCCGCTAGCGCACCGCTGGTCCATGGTGGAAATGTTCAATTATTGTGTGAGGGAGCATGCTGTGTTTGGGACCCCCCTATCGGGCCTTCAAAAGTTCCCTATAACTTTTTTTAAAACTGACGTGCCGACGCAAGCTCGGTAGACGCAACAAGCAGTGCTACCAGGCCGACCGGCGGTGGCGGCCGGCGGCGGCCCCCGCGCCCCACAGTAGGAGGAGCATGCGCGTCGGCTCGTGGCCTCCGCGATTTGCTGCCGGCGGCGCGCTGTTGCTCCGCCGTCCCATTCGGCGCGGAAGCAAGGGGAGCGGTGTAATCGTGGCCTCCGCGATTGCTGTCGGCGGCGCGCCGTTGCTCCGGCCGTTCCAATCGCCCGGAGAGTGCGTAATTCCGAAGAGGCTGTTTCGCCGTTTTCCGCCGCACCACGGCGCGCGTAGCCTAAGGTCGTTTTCCCTGGCGCGGGCGGGTGCAGAGGACGAAACTCGGCCTTCGCAGCCTGTGTGCGACGTTTAATAAAAAAGTTACCGCACACCAATGCAGGTGAAAGGTAGAAGTAGTTAGTGGTGCCATGAGGTAGTTACTGGTGCTTTGAATTTTTGACGTAGACTATGCCCGGGGTGATGCATAAGTGAATTCATTGCGCAGCAGTTTTTTTTTTTGTAGTCACGCATGGTTCCAAAACACAACACGTCTTCCGGTTTTGTTTCTAAAAATCTCGTACATGTTGTTTGGAACATTCCGTGCGTTCCAAGCAAGAACCAAATTATGGGAATTCAACCGACCGAAATCCAACCATTAGTAAACACGAAAATACCCCCTATGTCGTTTCCTTTTTTCTCCTTTAAACGTGCGGTCTTTGACAGATAAAGTAGATGACATGGCAACACTACTTGAAACGTTTGGCGTAACTTTTACCGCGATACTATTAACAGCATCTGAAGTGTATACTGTCCAAATGGCTATCGTATTTCTTCCGCAATAGGCAGAGTAAGCGTGTGGTGCCGTTTATTGGCATACAGAGAGACTTCCATCTACCATAAATGAACGTGGTCTAAGTAATGTAATAAAAATCTTTACCCGAGTTACGATTGGTATAGTTCTCCACTTGATGTGTTTATTCACTAATATCCCGAACAACTTACTTACAGCCGATGTTGTGCATACAGATATTAGTGATCAGCTTAACTGCTCACCGAAAAAAATAATGCCCTTAATATGTCATGACAACAAATTAGCAAATCTAGAAATTCAGAAACAGTCTTTCGAAAAAATACATATGTAGAGTCGATAGCGATATGAAAGGCATCGCGGAATATCATGACTTTTTCCCCTCACGGCAAATAATTTGGTAGCGTGATTGCAGTAGGTACTTGAAACCCCTAAGCATATTAAATAAATCGCAAAAATATGATTGATTCGTACCCATGGAAGCCTAACAGATTATTTGACTATCGTAGTCGCCTGCCTATAAACAATACACGAGAGCTTATCGGTATTACGCTGTTTTCGCGCACGCACGCACACACGCACGCACGCACACACGCACGCACGCACGCACGCACACGCACACACACACACACACACACACACACACACAGACACACACACACACACACAATTAACGGATACCCAGAGCGTTCGAAACAACTTAAAAGGCAAAAAAATGGATATTTTCGCGCAGCGATATCGCGCGAAAATGATGTAACAGCGAAAAAGAATTCAGCACGCTGGCATTCACTCTGCCCGAGATGACAGAACCCTTCTCGGCATTCGCCTTTCAAGCAAACGACCACTAAAGCTGCGTGCAAAGGCAATCGTGGGTGTTAAACAACGTACGTTAAACAACTTTGTACTTGTAGGATCGAGTCAAAATACATAGATTATATATTCAAGTTTTCTATCCCGAAGAGGCGACAACGAAGGCTGATTTACAACTCAAAGCGCAGGCAGCGTCGGCCAGACGAGCCTCGCGTCAACCTTAGGCTGACGGCGCCGCCTCGCGGCGTGTGTCGGAGTTAGCAAAATTACACCCGTGGTAAGGTGGCTAGAATGAGAAGGTGTGAAAACCGGCCGCCCGAAGCTGGCTCACTTGCGCGTGCCTCCCGCGTGGCGGCGCTGTAGGTATCGGCGCGGTAAGAACGGCGTCTGCTGCGCCGCCGCGCGCATGCGATCCTGGCTATCCTGGCCGCGCCGCTGCCGTGTTTCGGAGCCCGCAATCTTTTCCCACGCGCTTAAAGCCGCCTAATGTGTAACCTAAGTGCTCTTTCACAGTTATGGTCACCGGCCATTATACTGAGCTTGCTTCTCAGCACTATACGAGGAGGAACTGCGTATTTTTGCATCAATCTTTGCGAACCAAGCGGAGTATAACGCTTCTGGAGGTTGATGCCTTCACTTTAAACAGAAAAAATTTCGAGGTTTGGTAAGGTGCACCTGTATTCCACGCGATATTACAGGGTCCCGTTAGAGAAAGTAGTGGGTACCGGTCTCGGTAGGGAGGCTTCGAGGTGTGAACTACTGTAATCCTCGGTTTAGCATACAGGGCGCATAATGCGAATTCTACCTATCGATCCGTGTATTTTACAAGCAATATGCTGCAACCACTAATAAGAAAGTAAAACAAGTTCGTGGTAACCATTTTATTTGCAAAGTTTACAAATATTTACACGTTTGCAAAATATTTACTCACACAACTGAAGCAAATATATATTTACTTGTACTCTTTTAACTCTCAAGCTATTTACAAAAAGCTACTTTACAAGACACAGGGCTTTAGCCTCTTGCCTTTATTTGCATTTTCTCTTGGTTCAGGCCCTTTAGTAAGAAACGAATTCTTGTATTGCAAAAAATCGCGTGAACCGTGACTGATTTTGTCAATGATACTGCGTGCTCTGGGCAGCCGATATGAGACAGATCATGCATGTTGCACCTAGAATCGTAGATAAAATGCCTGGTGGGAGCATTAACTGCCGTCCCTTGTTCATGAATTTGGGTTTCCATTTCTGCTGACTGGCATGCTTCAGATATATGTACTCTTGCGGCTCTTCTTGGTGCTAGGAGAGTCATGTGAAAAATCTGGCCGCCTTTTCCTTTCTTTAGGCAATGTCTTCGAAATGTATTTCGGAAGGTTCGGAAATATCGTAGGTAGCGCCTCGTCTTTCTGTCGAGGAACACTGCGGGGTATGTGAACTTGCGCGTGCCGTTCACAGAGTGCGTGAAATCCCGGATGATAAACCTGCAGGAGGTACAAGCCAATGCTTTAAATAGAAAAAAAAACATTCCTGAGATCTGCATCGCACTTCAATAACTCGCGCAATGCATTTTTCCCCCTAGTAACAAATACCTATACAGACAGAATTTTCATACAAATGCCTACACAATTTTCCTGCAGAGGCTTGTCAGCCCTGGGAATGGCACGAGCCCACTTTGAGAACTGTTCTGGCCAAGCCGGTGCGCGGAAAAGGGATACTTTCTCAACACACTTCGTGTAGCCCACGTCGCATCCCGGTACGAAACACCACCTTTGTGTCTTTTTCTTCGCAGTTGATGGCATGGCTGCCATCATTCCACACGTGTAGCTCACAAGTATCACAAATAATGTCCACCAGAACCAAGATCACGGTGTATCAATAATCACGTGCGAAATGAATCGCGAGCCCGTCGACTGGGCCGCCGGCCGCCTCGTCTTACCGCGCCTGTCACCGAGGCGCCCAATATTCCCCTAGCGGCAGGCCCGCGAAATGGGGCCCCCGCCGGGCAAGGGCGCTCCCCGCGCATTTCACACCTTCTCATTCTAGCCACCTTACCCGTGGCCTCCGCGATTTGCTGCCGGCGGCGCGCCGCCGACAGCAAATCGCGGAGGCCACGGTCGGCTGCTAAAAACAGCGTGACATACCGCCGAGCGGAGCCACCTGCTGCTCGTGCCTCCGAACGCAAGCGGCTTGACCGGTATTGCACGGAGCCGGTCAGCTCGTAGCATCCACAGTGCTTTGGAGGTGCGAAGAAAGGGCGAACGCTCCGGATGTTATTGCTGGCCCTTTATTGCTGGAACGATAAACTCGGATAATTCTCGAAGCTTCGGAACCATTTTTGCGACTCGTCGTTCCTTGGGTATTACTCTAGCGATTGCACACGTAAAATCAAAACCTTTAGAATCCTGTTTAAGGTTCGTAGAGAAAACGAACTATACGGATGAAGGTGGCCGCAGTTAGTGCAAGGTGGTCTTCGACTTGAAACGTTTGTTGGAGACTTTTACGAGGCCCGGGCGAGTAATTTGGGCCTCGCTAAACCTACAAATGACAAACTGAAAAGCATAAAAGCACATTCGCTCAAAATGTCCTCCCGTTATGGCGATACGAGCGCCGGTACGTGCCGGGTTACAGTAACACAAATAAAAAACAAGGTGCGCACAAGTCAATTAATAATAAAAAAACTTCTCCGAGGCACCCCGCAGACATGGTTATGGAGTTTCATACTAATATATACTAGAGGGAAATCTGGCTCTGCAATCGCGACCCGTCGTGGGTGCCACCATTGCAGCTAGAGACGTTCCTGGCCTACTTGGCTTAGATAGCTATATGGCTTTTTTCTTGTCTCGAGGTCAAATCAACAAAGAGGGGTAGCATTTCTGTCTTGTTCATTTTGCATACGAAGCTTTTAAATAATCATTGACAAATAGAACTGTTTGAGCTTCGATTTTGTAATAACAAAACAATTTTTAACAACCTTTGCAGTAATATTGTTGCTTTTTTGCAGCCACGGGCAACGTTTTTGCCTGTTCATGGGTCATTCCAAGGACAAGTGGAACGTGCCTGCTCGGTACATGACGGAACCCTCGCTGAAGCGCAGCTCCCCTAGACAGGGTGCCAGATTTCCCTCTACTATATTTAAGCACAAAACTCTATGGGTTATCCAGGGCGGTGCTTACCCGTGTTTTTCGTTCCTTCCGATGCGCCGTTACCACTTACAAGTGCCAGTGGATGCGAGACTGTAGCTACGTCATCTTGAAAGGCAACGGTCCCTTTCCCCTTACTGCTAACTCCTACACAACCTGGTTTTAGGGGCGAAGCACTTTAGGACCTCGCTTTGTCCGTGGCTTGTCCCTTGGCGTCCGTGTACACAGTGCTGCGCATGCGCGAATAGCATTGGGTTGGATTGGATTGGATTAAATTGAATTGTATCGGATTGGATTGGAATCGTACATACTGTACAACACGCGTTGTCACACATTTACATGCGCGAGTGGGCAATGCCACGGGTGATTTGCGGTAAGAACGATCCCCAGTGCTTCGTACACTAGCCATGATTCACTTCGTGGAGATGCGTGTTTTTTTTTTTTTTTTTTGCTTCCCGGGGATGAGCTTTAAGGGGCGCCAGAGGAGTTGACCGCCGGACTTTTCTTTCGCCTATCCATATAAAGCGGCGCTTTAAAAATTTTATGCCCCGTTCTTCAATGGGACGCTAAAAGTCTCGCAATCGCTACATCATAAGCAATGTGTGCGTAGGTGTCCACTTGATTATACTCGTCTGCGGTGTCTGTATTGTGCCCCAGTAACGCCTCGTGACGTGTCCTACAACTTAGTACAATAAGAGTTGACGTCCGCAAAAGGACTATTTTTAAGGGACACCAGAAATCCAGGCAAAAAAAGAAGATTCGCGGTGCAAAATGTCGCCGCCTTGCGGCGAAGATCAAAAACGGCCAGCACCGTCATCGTGACAAGCGGAGGCGAGAATATACACCATATTTTCTTTCGCTTAAAATTTGGTAGGGAAGCCATAATTATTTGGTATTCTCGTTTTTCTTAAATTTCACTTCGAACCCTTTTTTTTTAAAATAAATTACAGCTGTAATCTCCAACGGAGCCTGCCTGAACTCGAGCCTCTTAACAAAAACCAATTGTCCAATAAAGAGCCTCTCTCTCTCTCTCTCTCTCTCCTCTCTCTCTCTCTCTCTCTCTCTCTCTCTCTCTCTCTCTCTCTCTCTCTCTCTCTCTCTCTCTCTCCAGAGGGGCACAAAGAACACTCTAGCCTTAACCAGTCCCCGCATATGGGTGCGCTTGCAAGCCATCAACGGCATCACCACCTATATCATACTAGAAGAAGTGGACGAAGAAAACGACTCCTGCTCCAGCAAGCATGCGCTCACCGTAGATAAATTCCTTAGAGTCACGGATTCGCCCATATCCAGGGTGCAAACTGCTTTCGTTACACTGCCTTCGTTGTTCTTCGGTAGCCCATGTCCGTGGTTCAAACAGCCACAGGCAGTCTTCGGGCAGTCTCTAATGGTTAGCGATAATATTACCTGTTATCGAAAAAGTTTGCGGTTAGCGACAATATTACCTGCAGATCTGGACTACCAGCCTAAAACTTCGACCACTACCTCACAACGAGCGAAATTACGAATAGCGAACACGATGAACTGAGCACAATATTTAAACCAAGCTTCCGGGAATCCAAACAAAAAATTATCGAGACCGAAGCTTCTATAGAAATAACAGAAAAGCTGGTCAGAAGTATTAACGATAACATTGCCCAAAAATAAAATCACCAAACAAAAATTTCGTAATCCCTAAATAGGTTCTGAGAAAAAAGGTAAACAGGCTATTGCCATTATTCAAGTTAAAAAAAAAAATGCATCAAGGAAAAAATCCAGAAATACAAAAACAATGGAATTAAAGGAACACCACAGAAAGTACAAATGTACGGGATTTTCCAGTTTCATATACACCCCCCTTTGTTTTGCACCCATTTTATCACAATCTATGCGTAGTGACTGTGTCGCATCTACCCGTTATACTGACACGGTTTGGTGCTTGTTTTTTTTTAGTTTCCTGTATGTACGTTTTGAGATGCAAAGCATCTTTTAGTCGACCCTCCGTCGTCCGGCGTCCGCACCTCCCCCCCTACACTAAAAAAAAAAAAAAATAGTTAGCGGCCCCCGGGTTTCGATCCCACAAACTCCCCGGCCGCTACGGGAGGTACGTGGCGCTCTTCCCACTGCGCCAAAACCGAGAAAGGAGCAAGTGCTACGAACGCACCTTATGTCCTTGACTCTTTCAAACTACGTCAAGAAGCTACTGATACAAGAAGGCACGCGAAGCTGAACGTCAACGGAAACGACAAACTGAAAACTTTACAGGAGGATGTTGAATTTCCCGGGGGGAAAGCTGTGGCGGGAAGCGCCACGCGCCTTGCAGCTCAACCAGAGAAGAGGACAAAGAAGGCGGGCAGGGGGGTAGGAGCGTGAGCACGCAATAAAGAAAGGCGAAAACCAGGAGGTGTTCGGTCAGGTAACGCCGGTGTTGGTCTCTTCGCTGTCTCTACATTTTTCTAGATTTCTCTGTCTCTACATTCCCATTCGTGACCCGATAAATGAAACAACATAAAGGCAACACAATGGAACCTACACGGAACCCCTATGATGCTTCGCATTTCCTCAGGGTTTCCCCCATGGGAAGATGGCGAAATTTTTTTTCTTTTTTTTTTTTCCCCCCAAAATTTTTTGGTCCTTACTTGACACATAAATGCGGCCCATTTTGTCTGCTACCGTACTTAACCCAGTGTCGTCCATAGATATTGATTGCTTCTTGTAATATTTTTCCCGCGAATGTGCTACTCCCACTGAATCTTTTTGCAGGCCTCATATAAGATCATATGAACAATTTGCATTTCCGAGACATTATTGCAACCGATGCCTCTGTCCGGATGGAGAAGGGAGGCGTGCGTATTTTTTTCTCCCGGAGTAGATTAGGCCTTTTCTCTCCTGTTGGGTAACTTTATTACTTCTTTTCACGCGATATTACTTGTAATAGCCTTAGCCCATCGTAAGCTTGCCTCTCCTAAACAATAGGCCATAATTATTGCCGATTGCTTTTCTGTTTGCTCCCCCCGTACGTCCACAACCTCGTCTCCCCTACGTCAAGCTCTTGTTCGTTTATCGCCTTCCTCCAAGATTTTCTTACCATATAATAGGGGGGAAACTGGCACTGAAATCGTAATGGGCGTGATGGGTAGGTGGATTCGGATTGGCGCTCGATGGCTCGTGAAACTTGCTATAAATTTGCAGGCTTTTCGTTTTCTTTTTGGTTTTACATGAACGCATTTGCCTACGCGGTGGGGGGGGAAAGGGTGATAAAAATACGTTTCCCCTTGAACTGCAGCCTGCGTGCCCTGAGGGCCGCCCCTGAGTGGAATGTTTTATACCCAGAGTTGCGAATTGGGTGGGTTATCAATCATTGCCGCACAGCGAGTTGAAAACAAAAATGACGGCGCTCTGTGCGGCGAAGTTGTCTGCTAATTAGGAGTTGCGGCACTGCTCATTTCGGCAGAAAAAGGTATTTTCAAAGCTGACACAGTTGCGAATCGTTTGGAACAGCCACCCCTTTTCGTGCGAACGCCGGCTCCTACGGCGGTAGAAAGCAGCACCGGCGGCCGATAGGAACGCAGCGATGGATGTCACTAATTCAGGCAAGAAAAAACCTTCTCCAAGTTAATCGGTTTCTTTTTCATGAGCAAAAACTTTTACTTCCTATTACAAACCACCAGCGCGGAAACTTTTACAAGTATTTTTAAAGAAGTCCGCTTTCCTGCTGTAGTTGGCGGAAAATGGCAAACCTGCTCCACAAACCTCCTCGACCCCGTCTGTTTTTTATTTAAACGCGCCTTTTTTTTTTTTTTGTAAAAAAACCGGGTTTCTCTTTCACTAACTTTCTTTTTTCCCCATGTAATTTGTAAACAAAAAACCCGGGGGAAAAAGAGTTTTTTTGTCAAAAAACACTTTTTTGCGCAGCCACAACCCATTTTGATCCTACGCAATCCGGTTCCAAACTACCCATCATTCCCATTAAAACGAAAGGCGCCGGCCATGTTCGCGTCACACTAGCGCCAGTTTCCCCCTAGTTATTTGTTGAAACTCTATGCTTCCTCCTACCGAAAACTTCTTTTGGTTTGGGGGCCTGGAAACGCAGACAACTGGCTTAATGAATTGCGGAACCTCTGGCTGAAATTGTATTGGGTGGTCATGCAGTGGAGGTTCCGGCACCTATGAACCTGATCAGTTCGGTTTACTTTTGTAGATTGTGCCTACTTCGAAGCATGCCTTCTTCCGTTTATGCAGATACGGAGCTTGAACACCTCCGGCACTCATGGAAGTGCAGCATAAGCCAGTCGCGAGCTTGCGAAGTCCCCCTTACCAATTTTCGCTGTCGCGCGCAAAAGTTAAATTTTTACGTGCACCGCGGTAATCTGTTCCCTTCGCCTTTCTGGGCATTCGGAAACGCACCAGAAACGATCGATAATTTTTGAAGACGATAGTCTTTCTTGGCTATTTAAAACCCAGCCCTTTTTGGGTCTGTCTGTATTCTGTCTGTCGTCTGTCTGTCTGTCTGTGACTTGTAAAATGGAAGCTGCGAAATAGTCTTATGTACTACAGCCAAATGAAAAAGGTTAAGCCCGGTTTATATGTTCGTACTGGTGAACCTTGTTGAACAAGAACAAGACATTACGCAAATATAAGGTAGGGAATTAGTACACAAGGGATTTTTACAGTGTTCCTTTTTTAAATTCATGGATGTTTGGGTTTTTTCCGATAGAAAATAATATTCTACATCTTTGCAAAAAACCCGGCCGCCTGGTGTTGCCCGCGCCACCTACTGGTGGCATATGAGAAATCACGCGGCAACAGCAACGAAAGGTTCCAATCGCTAAGTTCCACGTTTTGCTTGGGACGCACGTGGAGCACAGAAACTCTGTGAGCAGGAACGTTGAAGTCGGCCGCCTCGGTTTCACGCGCGTCTCCGCCGTACTGCAGCGCTGGCATCGAGGAACCCGGCCTGTACCAGTGGAACGCGGTAAATTCAAATCGCCTTGAGCAAACCTGCAGTGTGTTTACCTTGGGATGAGTGCGACGGAACAGGAAAAGCATGAGAGGTGGTCGGGAAAGCAAAGGGGGGCTTTCCTTGGCAAATGTCTACAAAGGCTGTCGTCTATTGATGACATTTGGAACGAAAGGAGCAGATACGCGGCCATTTTTTTTTTCTCTCCTGCCAAAGGCTCTCCTGCATACGACGGTGGTACTTAGAAGACACAGGCAACCGGCTAAATCACAAACTCTCTGCTCCACTAAATTTATAGTTCGGGGCGCCGATACTGGAATCCTGCTATGGAGCTCTTTCTGATGCGCTCGTTTATTTATTATGAATTCGGGTCGTCTGCCGTGCTAGCAGCTATTGGGCCGGCGCGATTTGCTCACTACTTCGTCTTCATCCCATTGTTTCTTCGTTATACTAGCTCACTATATTTTTTGCACTTTTTTGGGTCTGTTTGTGCTCCCCTAACTTTTATTTCGCTAGGTGCCTACTTCCAATGCATTCTCATATCTCAATATTCATTTTTCCTTTCCACCAAAACCTACATAGTTTCTCTCAGAAAAGCACCCATGTCCTGGCCAATCCTCCTGAGCGAGTAAGAGCCATCTGGCGGGTGCAACCACCACCGCGCTCGTGGGCTCCGAAGGCACCGCTTCCACGACCAGCTCCACGTCGATACGCGCACGCTATGACCTGTTCCAGCCTCGAATGTAGCTTCCCCAAGGGCATTGTTGTTATTAAGGGCGTAAATAACGGACCTAACACTTGTCACGAATCCTGCACCATGCGGAATGTGTGGGTCTCCAACCACTGGTGGCGAGAGCTGCAAACCGTCGCGGGTAGCTTCCGAACGCTCAGCTACGACGACATGGACACGCGGTTCCCGGGAGTTCTGGTCAGGCTCGACTACGGAAGAAAGAAAAGCCTTGCCTTCCTGTGTGGACTCGACGATCCTCGGCTCCGGCCATCGGCCTACCAGTACGCTATGGTGCGGGACAATGTCAACCTCCTCAACGTAAACCAGGTGAGTCTTACTTTCCAGAATGAAGATGGCAACGCTTCCCCAAACTTAAGATAGTTGGTTTAAGTACTATTGCAGGGAATCTATGCGTGTAAACTTAAGAATTCAATGCAACTTCGCATTAGATGAGGCGAAAAGCTAAGAAATTACGCAGAGGAGACAACATATGAGCGGAACGGAGTTGGTTCGGCTGTACAGCTATGCTTGTACACTCGCAGGAGACACCCGGTGGCCCCCTTCTTCATGCGGATTCTACTTGGACTGCGAGCTATAGATGATGGGATGCTGAGGAATCGCCATTTCTTCGAGCTGCCTCCTATCCACTCTCCGGCAGTGTTTTACACCAAGTGCCACATGGAGTGTTGCACCAGCCTCGAAGCAGGGGTCGATTTGTGGGTTCATCCTAGGGGGGCTGGGATTTTCTTTTTCGCTGTGTGATAGGGATCACGATAATTTGAATGCTGTAAATATATTACCGATATTGAAAGCTTAGTGAGTTGGTGTGAATTTATTATTGAAAAATCAATGATCAAGGCCCTAGGCCTGCTTACGTTTTTTGAATGCGAAAGCAGTATGGCTTCGCCTGACGATACGTAAGCAGACATAAGTTCCAAAAGGAATCTTTTCTCATTATTTCGAATTATATTGTTACTTGGCCGCAGGACACAGGTGGGAGGAGCCATGGCAGATGTTGGATGATCTATTTATATAATGTACGAGTGGCGATGACAGAGCGCGCATGGGCTTCACACCAGCAACTCCGTCATCGTCGTTGTAATCGTTGTCCTTGATGGTGGGCCATGACGCCATGGGGCATTGTGCGCCATGTTTATGTCACGAGACGTAGCGATGAACCGAAAAATACACAACACATTCATTTTGTTTGCTGCAGATTCTACCAAATGCGACGCACGCACATATAGTGAACATTAACAGACCCCACCTGCCGCTCTTTACCACCGCCGTTTTATCACTATGCGCTTCCGCAATACGAGTTTGCCGCAGGGATGTTGTGTCCACCCGTCATTCTTAAGTTGCTGAAATAGGCTGGTTTCCCTGCTAGCCAGCGAAGTGTTCACATTTATTTTTTTATAACAGCGGATTTGTTTAGGCCCCTCCCTAATGTGCGGCGATGACGGCCCGTCATGCCAGGAGAAGGTACTCCGCTGGGCCGACAGATGGCGCCACCGCATCAACGGTGGTCCACTGCAAGATCTTAGCACGCGGTGCACGTGCACCTCCGACCCTATATATGCACTGATAAACTACCAGGCCTCCGTAGGTGAGCTTCCAGTACGTACATACCGTGGCGAGCGGCTTTCCAGCGTTGCCAGCTGGCGTGGTGTGGCCACCAGGGTGCAAATGTCATCGCCGCTGTTTCAGCAGGTTTCACAGGGATGTGACTAGCTTTTTTCTCTTCCTGACTCTACTTTTACATTTTAAAAATATTTTCCTGTTCTCTGTTTCCTTTTCTATTCCGGGCATATCAAATAATACAGGTCACATTCTGATAGGTACAGAGCTTCTGGGCCAATCATCTGTGTAGGCATGTGCCTGGCTCTGAAGCAACCACCCAACCCACACGTCACCTTTGCTGCAACATTCTGCTCTCGTCCTGACAGATGGACATGCCAAAGCCGGGAACTGGTAGAGGCACCTCCCCTCACACCGATTCCCCGCACCTCAAGCCGCTCTTCAAGCACGTGCCTTCCCACCGTGGACCAGCAGCAGCAGCGGCATTGCGTGCACCCTAATCATCCCCTTGAGCTGGACAGGGCCGCAGCTCCGCTCATAGGGCTGCTGGAGCTCGACTAAACTGAGCGGCCCAACGCTGCGCCCACACGCTTTGCGCGCACGTCTTCCAACGCTTCGTCGCCCCACTCTCCGCTCTCCCGCGTCCACTGAGAAGGGCGCTCGCAAGGGGCTGTCGGAGGCTGGCCCCACCGCCCGTGGCCCATGCTGCCCCCGGCGTCGTCCCTACTTGATGATGAGACTCCGGATGTGGCTGCAGACGCCTGTCGCCGGTACGCTGCTGCCCGCAACCACTTCATGCTGGCGGTCGCAGAGGACATCTTCTGGGCCCTGGAAGATTATGGCCGCCACCCGGCCACCGTGCTGTCACCTTCACGCATGCCCGTGGTCCCCATGCTGCAATGAGTGCACGATCATCTGTAGCGCGCGGCCCCCAGCTGTGCCGCAACGTGTCTAGTTGGACTCGCTTAGCGGCTGACGATGAGGCCTACGACCCGAAGGATTGGCCCCCACTGAAAAGTCTTCTACCGACTAATGGACACCCCATTGGAAACCAGGATATGGCATTTTCTTGGCTGACAGCAAGAAAACGACCAGCAGTGATATGAGTTGTCTTGGTACAGCAAGACTCCAATATCTATTCAAGACGGGACGCAAGCCCAGAACGCTTTGAGCGGACGAGAACATGGATAAAGTCTAACAATTAGAAATGTAAAGTGCTACAGAAAAGTAGTGCATAGTAGACTGAGTCGATGAAATTAGTCCCACAGCGATTGTACATATATGTCTCTCGCGAAGATGCCTGCCCAGATCGTCGATGGCGCAGGAATCTTCGTTGAAGGATCCAGGGCATGCTCGAGGCAGGTGCTGTCAAAAAGAAATGAAGGATCAGGGCAGCTGCCTTACATTGCGATGAGCGGTGCAGCAATGGCAAGGTAGCAGTAAGTAGTTTGGGCTCGGCACAGCGCTGCTGGTGATGACGTGGCGTCTCCGCGGGCTGACGACGGCCGCCAATCACATAGGTTCTGGGCCACTGCAGCTCCTTCCCATGACTTAACAAAACTTGTTGCTGAGCTAGTTGGTACATATTTTAAGGAAGAAGAAAACGTGGCGCAAAATAGACGTTGACGAAAGAAACGAGGTAAGACATATACAGGCGCCAACTTCCAACTGTTTATTTGAAGAAAAACCCCGCGAAATTTATACAAGTCTTATATAAGCAGAAACAACAACAACAACAACAACAAAACAAAAAAAACAAAAAAGTCAACCTAGGTGTAATCATGTTAACAAGTGTAAAAGGTGGTGACAATGGCTAAAATGAATAAGTACAACACTGCTGAAAGAATGACAACAAATCTACGTCAGCCTCAAGAGTAATCAAGATGGTCCAATAGCGCGTGCGTGCAATGCAGGCGCAGACCAAACCAAAAAGAGGGAAGGACCGCTGCGCGTGCTAAACTACACGCTGTGGTTTAAAAATGACATTTCTTTTTCATTAACGCTAGTGACGGCGTGCTAACACACTTGTCGCCGGCTCTTTTGATAAAAAACCCCCTCGTCCCCTCCCTTTTCCGTTTTGTTTCTTGCTCTCCTCGGAAAGGTCGCCTTATCCAGGAGTGGCTCACACCCACAGCGCTTGCAGTGGTCTGCAAGGTGCCCTCCCAAGTTGCTGCTGACGGCCAACCGGTGTTCTCTGTCACGTTCGTTGAAGCAACGTCCAGTCTGACCGATATACACCCTTTTGCATTTCAAGGGGATGCTGTAAATAACGTTGCTAACACACTCTGTGTATAGCGTGGCGTGCTTTTTTGAGCATGACTCCGGTATCTTATTGGCCATCATAAGGCGAAATTTAGCCAGTTTGCATGGGGCGGAACACACAACGCGCACTTTATACCTGGATGCGACCTTCTTGACGTTGTGCGAAAGCCTGTGAATGTACGGTATTACGTGCGTTTTCATTTTTTCTTTCTCTTCCTGCACTTTTTTACCGTGTTTCATCTTCTGGAGGATGCTTTCACACACACTTGTGATAACGGTTGGAGGAAATCGGGCGGCTTCCAAGCGGCTGATCTGATTGTTAAAACTTGCAGTCAGATTGTGCTCGCAAGATTTCGCTAACGCCGAATTAAGACATGTAGTGGCTATTCCCCTCTTTATCAGCTTGGAATGCGCGCTGTCGTAAGGCAGAAGGCTTTTTTTTGTCGTTCAAGGTGGATTTCAAAGTTGATATCGTTCAAGATCGTTCAAGATCGTTCAAGGTTGATACCTAGGTTAATTTTTTTGTTTTTTTTTTTTTGGTTTTGTTGTTTTTGTTGTTGTTGTTGTTGTTTTTTTCTGCTTAGATAAGACTTTTATAAAATTTCGCGTGGTTTGCTTCAAATACACAGTTGGAAGTTGGCGCCTGTATATGTCTTACCTCGTTTCTTTCGTCTACGTCTAGTTTGCGCCACGTTTTCTTCTTCCTTCCCATGACCCATATCACTGTCTTCGTTGGGACACCATGCATTTTCATCCCTGATCTATTTTAGTCATTCTCGTGAAAGCTTCAGTATTCGATATATTTGGAGACTGTATACAGCTTCAATTTTAAGTGGCCAGCTAGAAACTTTTTTTAAATAAAACAGGCACATCTTGCCCCAGTATTGCAAGGCTGAAGAAACAGCAGAGCCGGTGGCCCCTGTCCCTTCGTCCGAGACCCGGCTGTTTTACCTAACATTTATTTCCGAACGTGCCGCTGAACGTTCTCCGTGACTGGCAAGCCCGGGTCGTTTCGTCCGCAGGCTTTCACATTTCTCGCAAAGTAAACCACGTGAGCACGCGCGAGAACCCGCGGGCTACTCCAAAATCAACGCCCGCGCTACGAGCTCCGCTTGTGTATTCCACCCAATGAAATATACTTATGTATTTTCTTGAATAAATTTAACCTTGTATTTGAATTCGAACTCAAAGGAAACGCTGTATTGACCACTGTTTTGTGCTGTGCCGTGACGCGGTGTTTTAAGTGCAATGCACTTCTTAAGCGACCCTGAACCTGCGTCCACCGGCGATGTCCGCGCACGTGGGGATGGGGCGCGCGCCTGGCCGCTGACATGGCACATACCCAGGGGGGGTTGGCCAGGAATCTCTCGTCTTCCTTGGCAACGGGGGGAGATGGGGCGCGCTGCCTGGCCGCTGACATGGCACATACCCACGTGGGGGATTGGCCAAGATTCGGGCGTGAGAAGGGCTAATGCACCTGCTTAAAGGAGTACTGACACGAAATTTCAAAGCTGAGATCCGCTCTAGCAATCAAGTACAACGACAACACAAAAAGGTGTCTGTGAATAAATGCATCTTTCTTTCTTTTTTAGTTGTGTGTGGGGTGTGATTTTCTCTTTCGCGAACATTACCGAACCGCGCAAATTCAACTCGTGCATTCGCACTTTCACATTCTTCCCCTCGGGGAAAAAGCGGGGAATTTTTTCTGGGACGTTTTGCAACATCTCACTCGGATAGACGCCGGTTTCGTTACGCGAGGGAACTAGGTTCGATTCCGACCAGGGGAAGCGTTTATTTTTTTTTTTTTTTCCAATTGGCTGCACATGTTACTGTTACCCGCCGCTGTTAACGGCGCACCCCTACCGCCTTTAGGGTAGCCTAGTGGTTACTTCGGCGGTTTCGCGGCGTGAAGGACTCGGGTGCGACTCCCGCGACCACCCTAACTCCATTTTTTTTAAGGCTGCGGGATTTTTTGGGACAACAGATGGATTTGACTCGGCTGAAACAATTCTGCTGTGAAAAATCCCTTCTCAATGATACGGTACTGTACCCGTCTACTGCAAATAGCACATCTACCAGCAACGGCACGTATTAACATTATTTTGGCAAGAGGCAAGTATGTCATTTTAGGTGCCGCATAATGTATACACCTAACAGCCAACAAGGGAAAGATGACCATCAGGCAAGTAAAACAAAATCTGCGCAGACTCCCAACTAAAATTTTAATCAAGTAAAACATTGGATATATATATCACCCCAATTACCAGAACACGCAAGAGCAGCGCAACCGCCGTATAGTCAAACCAAAACAAACCGAACCACTATACAGCCACAGCAAAAAAAACGTCTAATATTTATGTGCACAACATAGAAAATTGTGGTTATCCCACTGGCTTCCAAACAGGTAACCTCTATTGAGTGCAAAGCAAACAGAGGCCTGACCTAGCGGACTCAAAGCGCATCTGGAAGCCGCTCATTCAGCTCAAAGGGTCGATTGTCAATGTTGCTTGTCGATGTCGGCGTCATCACGCATCGTTACCCGAAACATACAACGCGACCATGCCACTCAGTGCTCGTTTTCAAAGGGGGACTGCTAATGAACCAGCCGCCTATATAGCCTGGTGCCGACAATAAATGCCAGCTTATAGCATGTCATACCAGAAATCCGTATTTCGAATTTATAGAAACTAGCAACTACAGAGCGCCGAAGAATCAGAACACCACCTCCATTATTTATTTATTTATTTATTTATTTATTTATTTATTTTTTAATTTATTTATTTATTTATTTTATTATTTATTTATTTATTTATTTATTGTGTGTTTGTTTTGTTGTTTGTTTGTTTGTTTGTTTGTTTGTTTTGTTTGTTTGTTTGTTTGTTGTTTGTTGTTGTTTGTTGTGTTGTGGTTGTTGTTGGTTGATACCCCTCAGGCCCGAAGGCATTACAAGAGGGGAGTGGGTAATACACAAAACAGTGAGTGAAATTAGAGGCAATGTAAAGCACAAAACATTTCCCTAATTATACAATGTTAGCTAGGTAACAAAGCAAACAAATACACTAAACAGTAATTAGAGGCAGGTAAGCACAAAACATTGTTAATATACAATGTTAGCTAACGTGTTTCTTGAAAAATACCGGATTTTTCATACAGGCAATGGAGTCGGGAAAGTGGTTCCACTCTGTGGATGTCCGCGGAAAAATGACTGTGAGAAGGCGTTAGTCCGTGCATGGGGTATCCTGACTTTATTTGAGTGGTCTAAACGAGCAAAAATTTAATGAGGCGCTTGGATAAATTCACTGCGTAGTTCAGGGTGGTAGAACATTTTATGAAAAAGAAACAGACGAAGAACTTTACGACGAGACGCTAGAGATGGTAGGTTAAGGCTTAATTTCATGTGTGTGACACTGGCGGTCCGGTTATAATCGGATAGTATGTAACGCGCCGCGTTATTAAGAACTAATTCTACTTTTTGAGTCAGGTTGACTTGGCTTGAATCCCAGAGTGATGCCGCATATTCAAGCTTTGGCCGAAACAGCGTCTTGTAAAGTAGTAGTTTTAGTGAAGAAGGTGCTTTTGAAAAATTACGTCGAACGTATCCTAATGCCCGGTTAGCGTATTGACGACATAAACCGTGTGAATGTTCCATGTAAGGTCAGCTGAAAGGTGAACACATAGGTATTTATAACATGGCACATTTTCTAGAGGGGAGTTACTAATAGAGTACGAAGGTAGCTCTTTACCAGTTCGGGACACATGCATGTACTTGCACTTGTTAGTGTTTAGCTCCATGTACCAGATTTTACACCAAGATGTTACAGCGTTTAGATCTGCTTGTAATGTTGTTACGTAATTGTCAGAGATTATTTGTCGATAAATTACACAATTATTGGCGAACAAATTGATGTGGGAAAAAACACAAAACGGTAAATCGTTAATATAAATTAGGAAAAGGAGAGAACCGAAAACCGAGCCCTGGGGAACACATGAGTGAACGCCGCTGGGCTCGGAGTCATAATTGTTAGCTGAAACGAACTGGGAGCGGTTAGTAAGGAAAACTTCTAGTCATGTTAGTAGCTTTTCATCTAGGTTAAGCGAGCGCAGTTTATGTAAGAGTAATTTGTGAGAAACTTTATCGAAAGCTTTAGAAAAGTTTAAAAAAGTGCAATCAGAAACGCAAAAGTTGTCGAGACTGAGGTTAAGCTCATGTGTAAGGAAGTTAGCTGTTTCACATGAATAGGTCTTTCGAAAGCCATGCTGCAATTTAGAGAAAAATGAATTTGACTCCAGGAATTTACTGAGATTCGAAAAGAGGATGTGCTCGAGGATTTTACATTGTATGCTGGTTATGAAATGGGCCTGTAATTGAGCGGGGAATGTTTGTTACCGGACTTATGTAGGGGAACCACCTTCCCGATTTTGAATTGAGCAGGAAGGACACTTTCGTCGAGGGTTTGCTGTAAAATTTTCGTTATTATAATTCAGGAGTAGGTAGATGTGTTAGTCAAAATTTTGGGCATATTTCGTCCTAACCTGGAGCAGAGGAAAGTTTCAGTGATTTTACCGGTTTCTCTGCACCACCCAAGTCGATAGCGATACGTGATATTCCAACGTAGTCATAGTAGGGGGTGTCAGGTAAGGGAGGATTAGTGTTTCGGCAGACGTTGCTTGTAAATGCGGGATTAAGAGGTGCTGCGCATTTATGAGAAGGGATAGCTGTTCCATCCGTGTCGATTAGTGTTAAATGGTTCCTGCTACTCGGATTGATAGTACGCCAAAACTTTTTGTGTCCGTTGTAATAGGCGCGGCAATGCGCTTTGTAGGAAGTTAATATTGGCGTTCTTTACTGCTGCACGTAAGCGTCATGCACAGTCTTATAGGAAGACCAGCGTGCAGGCGATAAATATTGCTTCGCTGATTTGTAGAGGCGCTTCTTTTTGTTATATAACCTTTTTAAATTACGTTGTACCATGGCGCTTTTTGATTAGATTGAATAGTGTAAGTAGGAATGAATTTTTTTGTTAGCTCATTCACCTTTGCTACAAGCAAATCCCAGTTCTCTTGTACGCTTCGTTTATCAAAATTCATCAAAAATGTTTCAAGAAAAGCGCCTAAATGGTTATTGATAGCTTCAAAGTAGCTTTTTCTAGTTACGTATAACTTTGGTTGATGTTGCCGCTTTTGGACGTGACATGTCAATAAGGAACGATAATAGAGAATGGTCGCACAAACCGGGTAGGTATATATATACTAATTGCTGATATTAAGTACGGCGTGGAGGTTAATACGAGGTCAAGAATGTTTGCAGTGGTCTGAGTAGTTCTGCTTAGTTGCTTGACAACTTGGTTGAATAAGAATGTCGTGCAAAAGTCTACAAATTCCTTGGCTAGTGAAGTAAGGGGGATAATAGTGGGTAAATCTGTATACGAGGTTATGTAGGGAAAATTAAAATCACCGAGCAAAAATATGGGGAGATTCGGATACCGGTTCGAACAGAGTAAGTAACACCATGTAGCTCGTTAACAAAAGTAGTACTGTGCGTTGGGGGGCGGTAACAGACAGCTAAGACTACTTTCTGATAACCAAGTTCGACGACTGCCCGGACAGTCTTTAAGTCACTCTGTAGATGTATGTATGATGATGGTAAGTTGTTGGAAATGGCTAGCATAACACCACCTAGCCTCTTAAATAAAAACAAGGATTTTATTAACGCAACTGATCAGCGTCCGTCTATTATTTCTTTTTTCAAGAAAGTATCGACTTCGTTCGGGCTTTCTGTGTAATTTACTGCCTATCTTTTTGTGCTGCAGGGCATTTGTGTTTTTGTACTGTACCATTTTTTTCTTATTCGCAGCAGCTTTTATAAGTGTTTTTTTTTTAGGTAGTACGTTTTTAAGGTAGTACGTTTTTATGTGTGTTCTCATTGTAATTATGCCTTGTTTCTGCTTCCCCGACATGCAGAATGCATGGGGCCTGCGACCCAGTCACGTGTGTGGTTTGGCACCTTTTGTTGCTGGTCCTTTAGTTTGCTGTATTTGGGAAACCGACAAAGTAAATGGTGAAAAAAAGAAAGGAAGTACGCAGGACGTCAACGCCCCTTGAAGTATTTTTCCTTCATCTGCTAGCCGCCAAGTCTCTCTAATAAGCGCAAAACCTACTTATTGCAGTTATTTCACGCTCCTCATGAACAGGGTAAAATGGCCGTAAGAACGCTCCATGCAGGAAGCGGGCACCTGCTCCGTCGGCGACGCCCGCCTTCTTGAAGACCGCCCTGACCGGGGGCTCGCACAGCGGTAACGTTGCGTCGTGCTTCCTAGTGTTCGCTTCCCGCTCGCACTAATTGGCACGCTCACTTGGGGGGTTCTCGTTTCGCGCGAGTAGGAACTCTTTACAGATGTATGGCGCCGTTTTCCGCACGCTAGCGTTCGTGCGTGCTGCGTTTCATGCGGGCGCATCGATCCTTCCTTATTAGCCGCCGTGACCCGTAGTAACAGCTTTGCGCTGTTTTCTTGTTCGTAAAATAGGAGAGAGTGTGTGTTGGTAACATTACAAACACAAAAAGGTGAAGGCGAATGGAAAATTGTTCACGATAAAAACATGAACAAAGTCGATCATTTGGGCCACCGCTCGGCGGTTACTTTCAGACACTGATGCCCTTTCAAACGTTCTCATTGAAGTGTTGCCATAAGCCAGAGAAACTCCCTGTGTGCACGGAATTAAAATATGGGATGCAGAATATCTCTATCCGCTGCTGCCACTTCTGCCCAGAAATGTTCGTAATAGGTGTTGCGTTGCCTACCGCCTGAGGGCACATGGGACGGCGCAACCCAGCCATTGAGCGGTCCATAACTGATCAATTGACGTAATGACTTTTAGGGGCGAAGCCCCTCAGGGGATTCGGGCTGTTGGCGTCTCCTGTCGTCGTCGTAATCGTCGTCTCATGCAGTCACGGTACTAAAACACCGGGACACTTGTTTACGTTCCACGCTAGAACGTAACGCGCACTAAAAAAACACCGGCACACTCGTTTACGCCTGGCGCAGGAACGCTTCGTAACGCGTACTGAAAAACACCGGGACGCGCGTTTACGCCTCGCGCTGAAACGCTTGGTAACGCGTACTAAAACAACACCAGGACACTCGCTCACGCCTCGCGCTAGAACGCTGCGTGCTCAAAGACACGAGACTTTTACAGCAAAGCTGTCTACCTCTATCCCCCACCGGTTTCATCTCCGCGAGCAGAAACGCCAAGGCGCCAAGAATACACTTGTACACTGCATGCTTCGCCCTCCCCAGGTTTCACGTTAGTAGCGATGGCCCGGGATTTTTCCAAAACTAAGCTCGTAGCCCCACCCTTCCTCCTTTCCATCCCCCTTCACGCAGTAGTGGCCCCAGGTGCTAGAAAAACGCGCACCCGCGCTACCAGCTTCAGTTACAGTGAACAGGGCCCGCCTGCTTGCCGCAGCCCAGGCACTTTTGGACAAGGCAGCACTCCCAATGCCGAGGAAGAAGAACTGAGACAGTTTTAGTGTAGTTTCCACGTGAACATAGCTTGCCCCTCCTCCTCCACCATGGGTGCATTGCTATCTGGCCAATTTATTTATTTACTTATTTACAGGTTACTGCTAGCCTGGATGCCAGGCTTTGAGCAGGTGTGGGCGATGATACAAGAGAGAAAAAAAACGGGATAACATACAAGCATAAAAATACACTTCTAAGGGTACAACACTTTGAACCGGAAAAAAAACTGTACAAGTGCAATCGGTAGGATAAGAACTACACAAGAAGACTAAATCATGCCCAGTTCAACAGGGCACGAAGAAATGATGAGACATCAGGACATTGCACAACATCAGCAGATAACAGATTCCACTCATGGCACGTACGGGGAAAAAAGGAATTTTTAAAGACGTTTGTTTTACACGAAAATTCAGCGACTTTCATTGGACGATTGGATCGTGTTGGGCGGCAAATGCTTGGCTGGAATTGAAGTCAATATGAAGTCTATCGTTATACATCAAGTAAAAAATATTTTAGCCGATCATGATAACGTCGCACCGCAAGGCTTTCCAAACCGGCCCTGCGGAGAAGACTCGTAGGAGACGTTTTCCAGCTGTATGAAGTATAAACAAATCGCGCGGCTTTTCTTTGTATGCTCTCAAGCTTATTGGTATTGGCAGCACTCCCAATCTCAAGCGTCAATGCATTGGCGCACGCGTTTAAGGTAATTCCTAAAAAGCTCGGTGTACAATTCCTAGGCTACACGTTGACGAAGAGAAGTATTTCCTTTTAGTGCGGAAGAACTATATGCCTCCTGAGTCAAAAAGAAAACTCTACCATCCCTGTCTAAAGGAAGTTGCGAGTAGCGTGAAAGCTTTCTCCCTAAAAGCTGCGTCAAAAGCGCGTCAAAACCTTCGCTGAATGTGCGTCCCATGGATCGTAAAACCTCCAAAAGCCCAAATCGCAAACGAAGAACGAGCCCATGCGACCATTTGCAGAGAGAGAGGGGGACAGAGAGAGATAGAATAGTCTTTAATGTTACTGGTGAGGTTAGCCTGGCCAAGGCGCCTAGCTTGCTACACCAGATGTATGAAAAAATGAAATCAATGAACAGATGATGATAATGGCTGTGATGAAGATGACGCGCTCATTAAGAGAGTCCTGTTTAAAGAGTCCGATCAAGTCCTGTGCTTCGCAAGGAAGACAACTAGAGCTTTTGTCGCTCGAGATTCTCGTTTAGAGTTCGACCAAGGGCCTAGCACGTCACTTAGAGTTAGTCCTCTAGAAAGCGGACGACCTAAGGACACTAAAAGGGACGTCCTAGCTGCTCTACTAAGTAAACGAATCTAGGAACGATCTGAAGGTACACCGATACGTGATTCAGGAGCTTAAGGTATGCTATTGTACTCCTTCTTCGAGATCGATGCGTGTATTGCCTTATGTAGAACCGTTCCGTTTTCGCGCTTTTCAAGTAACCGTTTTGACACATTGGAAATCCGGTTTCACGCACGTGCCGTATGTCCGGAGACTTTACTTTCCTGTCGACCAACCGGTCTATGGAGAAATGCATTAGTTTTTGACAGGACGCGCGCAGCACGTGAGGAGAACAGGTGCATCCCAACCACGGGGAAAGCCTGATTGTAGGGAAGTACTGGCGAGGGGTGATTTCGACTGCATTTCAAAGACGATAGTCTTTCTAGGGCTACTTCAACGCGGAAGTTTTGGTGTTTGTTTTGTAACAGTAACTTTATCTACAAATATAGATACAGAACCATATCGAGAGATTGCAGTGGTTCCAGAGAACAGCAGATAATGGCCTTAACACACAGAGAGGAAAAAAAACAAGACCTTGTATCGTGTGAGCAAAGGGTCAGCATGTTTATCAGGGGAGTGTAAACCTGTCGAGGAGTAATGCCAACAAAGCCGCAGAGCATTGGAGAAATTCATGATAGCGACATTAACGACAAGACAACGGTGTCAGTTACATAAAGTTTGGAGGGAGCGGGCTCGAGGCGAAGGGAGATGAAATGGAGCTCTTGATAAATTCATTGCTGCGTGTAAGTGAGCTCCAGTGTTTCCCGGTACCACCCCTCAGATTGAGTCCCATCTCCTTTGCTGTTTTACCTTAGACTCCATGAAGGCTCGCGAACTGCATGAAGGCTCGCCAGTGCGTCGCATAGCTCGGAGTCTAAATCATTTCCGTCGAGGGCGGCCACTGCCCATTGTGCCTTTTGCCCAAAATGCCTCCGCGCCGGCCGGGGCGTTCAACTCACTCAACAAATACACTCTCGCCCTCCATAGTGAGTGGAGCCCTATTGCATGGAGGCAGTCGCGGAGGAGCAGGCACTCTGAGGCCGCATTCAGGAATCTCAAGTTCGTCCGGGTGAGCTTCCAGTGCGTGTTGAATGAAGCTCATCCCAGAAACAAAACCCCGTGTTACAGTCTACGAATACATGCTCGGCCGTCTCTCGCCTAGCACACAGTAGAAAGCTGGCCCCTCCCGGCAGAAAGAAACCCCGCTCCGCCTGTCTTATCTTAGTAGGTAAAACACCTGTGTGCAAACAGAAGAAAAAAATTCCCTCGCACTTCCCCGAGGGGGAGAGTGTGTAAGTGCGAATGCACGGTTGTTGATTGCGCGATTACGGTGGATATCGTGATCTTAATGAGTAGTCGAGAGATCACACACACGCACACAACTACAAAGAAAGATATTTCACTCGTTATTGCTGGTACCGTTGCCCGGTCCGCCATCATCGTTATCGAGATGCAGGACCAGCGACCGCTCTCGACGACGGCGCGCGCTCGACTAATACCCTCCCGCGCCACGCGGCCGCTACACGAGCGCCCTCACGCGTCGGAATGCGGAGCGCCCGCTACGCGAGCGAGAGCTCTCCCGCCCGAAGTGGAGAGGAGGCGCCCAACACCCGCAGTCACTGAGCGGAGAGAGGAGGAGGAGAGTAGCGCCCGCCGTTACGGCGAGGGCTACACGAGCGCCCTCACGCGTCGGAATGCGGAGCGCCCGCTACGCGAGAGCTCTCCCGCCCGAAGTGGAGAGGAGGTGCCCAACACCCGCAGTCACTGAGCGGAGAGAGGAGGAGGAGAGTAGCGCGCGCCCATCTCCCCCCGTTGCTAGGGAAGACGAGGAGCGCGCGCACCCGCAGCTGTTGCTATGCGGACGACGGCGGCGGACGATTCAGGATCGCTTAAGAAGTGCATTCGCACTTAAAAATACTTCGAGCAAGTCTGGATAGGGAACTACCAGTATACACTCCGCAAGACGTTGCTTTTCAGCCGTTCAGGAGGTGGTGGGCGGTACATGGGTGGTGGGAACACCTGTTCCGCCAGGTACCAATAAGCTTCCTTAGTTTCGCAACGCAAAGGTATTCCCAAGAGAAAAGTCCCTGCAAGAGGGCCACCGCCCTCGTCACTTCTCTGCGAAAGCCTGTGGGACTGGTGCCATGTTCCGGCTCTGCTGTTGTTGGAGCCAAGGGGCGAGGTGTAAGGCGCGTACATTTTGGACTGCCGCTTGGAGAAAACCGTCACGGTGGTCACAGAAAAACATAAATCGCTGCACAGTCTGTTTAAGCTCCATGTTAACAAGCCCAAGGCCACCGGCTTCCGCACTACGGAAAATGATGGTGCGGCACATGGTCTCATGTTTGGATCGCCAGAGGAATACAGAGAGCAACCTGTCAAGCTTGGCCCATGAGCTTGCGTCAGTGGTCGAGGCTCGGGCCGCGTACAAGATGGCCGGATATACCACGGCGTTGCAGACATGTACCCTCGAAAAGAGGGCACTATGTCGCGGACTCCACGGTTCTAATTTTTTTCCAGCTTTTGGGGGATGAGGACACATTACTGCTCCGCATTTAGGGTAGTAGCAGTTTTCTGTTTTTAATGTTTTCGAAGATCGCCGACGATAGTGTTATTTCTTCATGGAATACGTGATAGAACTCCGCAACTATGCCGTCAGGTCCCGGTGACTTATTTTTCTAGAGTTTCCTATCACGGGCTTGACCTGTTCGAGCGATATTGGCTCGTTTATTATGACTTTTATTTCCTCTGAAACCGTTGGCAACTCGCCTACTACTTCCGGTGGTGGAGCCTCATGATGTGCGTGCGAAGAAAATAGCTTTGCACAGAACTCTCTGAAGGCAGCCATCACCTCCCTGCTTCCACTATCAAAACAACAAGAGCGGTTCCCCTCGTAAATTATTTTAGTGGCGGTCCTTTCTGGCTCAAAGGCACTGATAAGCTTCGATGGCTGTGTCTCGGAAACCACTTGTTGCTCTCTGCTCCACACAAGAGCCCCCCCCAATACCGTTTTTCAAGCTCAGGGCGGATTTCTTCTTTCGCGCTGCGAATGTCCTCACACAATTCCCCCGGCCTCCCCTTATCCTCGTCTACAAAGGAGTGTAGGCGCTCCACCAGACGACTTAATTTCTTGTTTCAAGCGCTCCCTGTTGTTTGAGGCGCTCCCACGCAACTACGTCTATGGTTGTAGCGTTCATTGCTACACTTGCGCCTCCAACGCGATCGACGAAGGCCGCGTTATCGAGGACCGTAGAGTTCAGCAGTCAACGGCTGCGACTTCTCTCTTAATTTCACGCTGAATTCTGATGGTACAGGTCCCCAAGCCGTAGGCCGAGAAAGCAACAGGAGTGACGGCATAATCAACCACTAATGGCAGCGCATCCCCCGTCAAGTAAACCCGGTCTAAACGAGCCTGTGACGTGCCACGCCATCTAGTGTAGCGGGCGGTTGACCCACAGCGTTCCTGACCAGCTTACCTTGAGTGGAAACTGGCGCTAGGGTTTACGTGATTGTGCGAAAGCGCTCCGTGTCTCCATGGGTGCCGCCATACCCGGTAGTTAGGCCGGACGTTCGGCGTGGCATGGCCGGCAATGACTTTGTGGCTACGCAAATGAATTTTTTGTTTAAAAAATGCTGCCAAAAGTGCCGTGATCAATAAATTTTACTTTGTCTAAAAGTGCTGTTTGTCTGAGTGCTTAGTTTGCAAAATTAAGGAAACTCACACTAACGCGTAAGACTTGAAGGGAGCGAAGCTGTACGCAACCTTCATTACCATCATGACGGTTTAAGTCCGCGATTGCAGCCGATTTGCTTCTTCTTCGCTGCCGCAACGACCATCATCGTTGGGTTGCGTAGTCCATCATCGTTGCTGTAAGTGTGAGCTCCTTTTATTTCGTCGGGAGTGATAATCATTGTACATCACATTGGAGTGGGTACGTTATGACGTGTGTTTCTTGTTCCGAGCAAGTGTCTCCATGATTGCGATGAACGCTGGAGGCTTTCTCGTTCCGAGCAAGCGATGCCACAATTACGACAAACCTGGAATGGTTTTGCTCCATCTGGAGTGGTATCTTGAGCACCGCAATATTTACCCAAACGCTATGGCTGGATTCCGGCGAGGCCGTTCTTCCATCAACAATGTTACTGGCCTTGTGACATCGGTGCAGCACGAGAAATCGCACAAACGTATATCTGCAGCGCTGTTTCTCGATATTAAACGCGCTTACGACAACGTACTACATGACGCCGTTTTAAATAGCCTGGAGGATGCGGGAGTGCGTGGCCGAACGTACAGATGGATTCAAAGCTTTCTATCTGGGCGATCATTTTTAGGGGCGAAGCTCCTAAAGCCATGTGTCTGTCCATCCCTTGTGTCTCGTGGTACGTGACCGCCGCATGCTTTGGGAGATGTCGCAAAGTGGGTCGCGTTGCACGCGCAAGAACCGGCTGCAACCGGCAGCGCTAACTCGGCACCGGGAGCACGAGCTTGTCTGTGTTCGCCAACGGAGGCGCGAGCGCACGTGCACTGCGAGGGGGAGATCACGCAAGAGATCACGCCACGAACGCAGGCAGTCGTTCTCGGAGATCGAACGAGACGCAAGGACCTTTGCTCGTTTCCTCTCGTCTTGTTCGGGCACAAGTTCGCCCTAAATAGACTTAGTGTTTGCAAACTTCCCATTGCAGCCAGTACAAGAACCTCTCTCGCTTCATTTCACAGATCATAAAGCCGTCGTAATGAAGGGACCTCGCAATCCAGTCATGACAACGACGAAATGAAAAGAACAAACGAAGAAACGAAACAACAAATGAACAAGAACAAAATAAAAGAACAAAATAAAAGTTGATTTGTACAATGTACGCACACAGTCTTACGTCTTTCTTAATGATGTAATGGGCAAACTTTCACGGGAGAGTTACGGTTACCGATGATCTCCCCCTCTCGAGCTTCGCCCCACTTATCATCATTCATTCCGTGGATATGGCGTGATTTTTTTGTTGACACCACCGATGGCACAACCTCCCAACACTACGTTTTCCGGGGGGTCCCACAAGGCAGTGTTCTTAGCCCGACATTGTTCAATCTCACGTTGATCGGGCTTCAAAAAGCATACCAACCACTGTACAACTCTCTATGTATGCTGATGATATTTGCATTTGGGCATCGGGAGTTTCACGTCCTCAGGTCCGGGCACGCCTTCAAAAAGTTGCGACCCACACATGCGCATTCTTGCGTTTACAAGGACTTGAAACAGCACCAAATAAGTGTGCAGTGGTGGCATTTACCCGCAAAACAATGTCGCAGTGTGGCATCTATTTAAATGGACACCCCATTTCTTACGTGAAGAGTCACCGCTTTCTTGGAATCGTGATCGATCGGGACTTATCATGGACAGCACAAATCTCATCTCTGAAAAAAAGGCTTACTGGAATTATCCAACTTTTCAAATTTCTGGCTGGAAAGACGCGGGGTGTTTCTATTCACTCAATGCTACATCTTTACAATGCACTATTTCTCGGTGTTCTACGTTACAGCCTGCCCATTCTGTCCAATACAAGCAAAACCAACTTGCGTGTAATTCAGGCGATGCAAGCCAGAGGTCTCCGAACGTGTCTTGGTCTACCGTGTTGAGCCTCTACAGTGGCAACTATATGCACCGCAAGAGACCATCCGATAACGACCTACGTGGCAGTGGATGCACTCCGGGCTCACATTAGACATCTCGCTCGGCTGCCTCATCACCACCTTGCATCCTTGCCGTCAACTAGACCACAGGCATCCTTTTCTAAGATAGTCGGCGCTCACTGCGAGAGCCTCCCCTCAGGATACACACCTGTGGCACGACAATCATCGCCCCTTTGGGGCCTCTCGAAGCCATAAGTGCACCTAACCATCCCGGGAATAACCAAGAAATCGGACGTTCCACCACAAGGTCTCCAACAGCTCTCTATGCACCTTTTACATGAAGCCCACAGAGACCGGATTCATATATACACCAATGGCTAGGTAACGAACTCCAGTTCTGCGGGAGCTGTAATTGTGCCGGCCAGATCGGTAGACATTTCATTCAAGCTGTCCAATTTAACAACCTCAACTGCATCCGAACTCACAGCTATTCGCGAGGCTCTTCTGTACCTAAAGCAAGAATTACCACAAAAATGGGCTCTGCTTTGCGACTCCAGGCCAGCTCTCCAGAGTCTGCACTCTGCTCTTCGCCGCGGCCCGTACGAACAGCTTGTGGCCGAGATTCGTCAAGCGTATGACTTCCTAACAAGGCATGGGCACAATATTATTTTTCAATGGCTCCCTAGCCACTGCGGCATTTATGGGAATGAATGTGCAGACAAAGCGGCTCATCATACCCATGAAAGTGCCCAATTGGCCGACATCCCGTTGTCGCGCCATGATGCAGCAAGGTCACTGCGCTCCATCGCCCGCGAAATCACGCTGACCGTTTGGAATACGCCGCAGTTTTCAAACCCCCGCCTGTACTTGCTCGACCCTGACCTGCAGCGCCACTTACCCACTAACATGCCACGTTCAGATGCCACCCTACTGTGCCGACTGTGGATTGGAGTTGCTTTCACTAAAGCTTACTCATTCACTATCGGCATGACTGACAGCCCTGCATGTGACGTGTGCGCCACGAACGAGACAATAGAACACCTGTTCTGTCACTGCGTCCGGTTTGCAACGCAGAGGCTTCACCTGTCAACCGCTTTCCGGAAACTCGACAACCAGCCATTAACTGCGCAAACTGTTCTGTGTCACAGACGTAGCCCATCACAATCCGAAAAGGCCACTAAAGCACTACTTCGGTTCTTAAAGGACACAGGCCTGTCTGAACGATTGTAGAGACACTGTGCACCATTGTTCATTCGTTATTTGGTTAGTTTACTGTTTCAGCTTAGGCTTTATTAGCGCCTATTGTTTTGTTTTTGTAGTTATCTTTAATTTTTCTTTTCTTGCTTCCCAAGCTCTTTCCTGTTTTTTCAGTATTTTTCTTTCTTTTTAAAATCCCCCCTTTCCCCACTTCCCATGTGTAGGGTAGCCAACCGGACTGTAACCTGGTTAACCTCCCTGCCTTTCATGCACTGTATTACCCTTTCCCTTTCCCTTTCCCTGGAGTTTTCTGGTTTTTTTTTGGGGGGGGCAGGGGGGGGATAGGGGGGCAGTCTTGGCCAGTCTGCTTAAGTTGGTACGCTTGACTTGACAAACGTGCACCAGGAACGCTGGGCGGTCGCCGCAAGGTACACACACATGAGCACTCAGCATTTTCATGGTTTTTCTACTGCCGGGCTGTCGCCGCAATCGTGGTCAATCTCCCTAAATGGGTATGCATGGCTTGAAAAACGTCCGCAGGGGACGCGCGCTGGTTGTCGCAAGGCACGCACGCACGAGCGCTAGGTATTGTCTTGGTTTTGTTAACTGCCGGGCGGTCGCCTTGAGGCCCGCACTCACATGCACGCGCTCAGCAATTTCTTGGTATTTTTAACTGCGGGCACAAGGAGGAGGAGGCAAAACAGTTTTTGAAAAAAAAAAAAAACGGTGGTTGGCTCCGCAGTACAGGAGGCCGCGCGCCGCCGCTGGTCGCGTACCGTTGGGATCTTTAGGCATAAATTTTTGCTGCTTAAACCTGTGTTCAGGCTTCCGATCTGTATCAACGCGCATTCTCCACTGCTTGGCGGCGTAGGGAGGAGAGAGAAAGGGTCGTTGAGGGTCAACAGGAAACGAGGTGGGCAAGCTGGTGCGCAGGAACTTAATCCGGCGCAGCTTGTAATTGAAGCTTGAGCGGGCAGATGTAAGATCGGTTGCGAGTGCCAGTTTGTGTCATTGCGCCTGTCAGTGCATCTTCGAGGGAACAGCACGCAGGAGTGGCGCGGCAGGCAACTCTTCGGCGACGTGTGCGAATAGTGTGTAGCATGACGGTGCAAGCCGTAAGGCCGTTTGCTTTTGGAGCGCCAAGGGTGCCGAGTCAATTACGCAGCAGATGAGACAAGCGTCGCAATTGCGTGTGCTGCCGCGTTTGTTTGGCAAAAGTCTTTCGCCTGTTTCGCGTCGAAAATCTTGATTATCTAACCAATGATAGTGCTCTCCGTTAGACTATCTTTTCTGTCAGATGATGCGAAGAAAGCTGGAACGACTAACAAACGACAACAAGTAATGCCTTCTCCATTCCAATTTCCCGGCCTTCTGCGCGATGACACTTTACTTTTAGGACGACCGGGCCCGGAGCCGGCGCGCGCCGTGCTGCGGCCGGGGCCTCCGAGCGCGCCGTGCGGCTCCTGCGAGCTTTAACACCCGAGACAGCCTCCCATTGTGGGCGCATGAAGCGTAGTGAGAAGGGACGGAACGCGGTTGGGGTTTCCTCCCACCGCATGGGAGACTGCTCGGGTAACTCCCCTCGGGGCGCGCAAAACCCTCGCGCCGAGCAGAGGCCAGCCGGGGATGCTCGCCCTCGGTGGAGTGGTGATAGAAATTGGATGACGATTCTAGAGATTGTTCCTGCACGTTGTTTGTGGTGGGGTGTTGTAACCTGAAGAAGAGGAAGGGTAAGGGGGATGGTTTCATCTTCCGACGGGATTGGCGAGTTTTCGAAAGTGGGCCGTTTTCTGTCGTCCGCCGTTCGAGCAATGTTTGCGCGAATGACAGCGTGGAATTCTGGGGGCTCGTTTGAGTCAGCGCTGGCCTGTAGGGCCCCTTTTGGTGGGGGGGGTTTTTCCCCACCCGGGGGGGTTGGGGGAAAATAGGACAGGGCTGAGATGAGACATGTGCAACATCATTTTATGGATTTTCTGTTTCAGTTTGGCTTTTTACCGTATTTTTTGTTTTGAGTACTTTAATTTTTTTTTCTTGCTTGACCAACCTCCGCTTTCGGTCTATTCCTTTAATCCTCTTCCACTTCCTGTGTGGGTGCACCGATGTACGAGCCGTGCCGCCATAGCCTTGTAAATTGCTTCCTATCTAGCATACTATGATTTTTGGGGGGCAATTGGTGGGCGGGGGGCGGCATCCTTGCTTAAGTTGGACGTTGACTTGCAACGTGAACCAGGAAGTGGCGGCGCCGCAAGGTACACCACATGGACGATTTTCAGGTTTCTCACTGCCGGCTGTCGCAACTGTAAATCCCTAAGGCATGCAGCTTGAAAGTCGAGGGGACGCGCGCTGCCAAGGACGCCGCATAGACGCAGCGTCTTGTTTGTTGCTGCGAACGGTCGCTTTAGCCCGCCGATGACGCGTCGAATTTCTGTATTTTTATGCGGGCAAAGAGAGGAGGCGAACCTTTTGAAAACACAGAAAAACGTGGGTGCGTCAATTCGAGGCGCGTCCGCATGCTCGGTGCTTTGGTCAGCTGACTCCTCAGGCGATGGTCACGGCATTCCACGCCGGTGGGCGTTTGGTGGGTGTGGCAGGGCAGAAGCGAGGGGCAGGTGCTGGAACTTGCGAGTCCGGGCAGTTGTATCTTTCTGAGGGGTATTGGGAGGTTGGTGGTTGTGCTTTGTAATCTCCTAGATTGTGTTCTTCGGTGTTAGGGGGGGGAGGATCTTTGGTGCGGTATGGGTAGTGTCGGAAGCAGCGGAAGAGGTGGTAGTCCTAGGTCAGCGCCTGTCCCTTTAGGGATTCGGGAGTGAAGCTCGGGTTCGCATGTGTGCTTATTCCAGGGGTGCGTTCCCGGGGTCATATATTGTATTGTGGAGGTCGCGAATGTTTCAGGTCTGTCCGCCGGGGTTTTCCTGGAGTAATATCGGTGCTTGTTGAGCTTAGAATGCTTAGGGGTGTGGTGGGCTTGGCCACGCTTGAATGGTGTTAGCGCGTTAGCAGTGAAAAGGTAGCGAAACGGTCCCTCTTTCGTGCTGCGGGTCACGGGTTGATGGGTTCTGGCATGAACTTAGCGGCAGCGCTAGAGTATTGCGTTAAGTGCTGCACTTGGTTTGCGGCGCTTCCATGGGCTCAGCAGCTGACGTGGAATGGGCACCTGAAGGTCCATTTGGGGCGGGTTTGAAGCGTTTGAGGGTTGGGGGCAGCCTAGTGCCCGGCAGTTGCCGGAGAGTGAGTACACGTGCAATGACTTGTCTTGCTTGAGAGTCAAGGTGTTATGCACCCAGTTGAAGCAATTTCTGGTGGCGGCGAAAGCGGGAGCTAGAGCGTTTGAAAGGCCCAGCAAGAGTCCACAGTTGACTGATCTAGGTTTGAGGAATGTAGGGGGTCCTCTGGCGGTTAGATGTAGGGCCCGAGTCGGCAGTGCGTTCCTACAAGTGTGGTGCAGATCCGGAGAAGGTGCCAGGTGCGTTCTTGCCCGTTGTGGGAGAGTTACCCCGAACATCCATGAAAGGACGCAATGCCAGGGTTTTCACTTTGGACCAGTAGCTTTCACATTGCGGGTTGGGTGGGCCGGACGCAGGCTTCTGGGCGGAAGACCGGGCAACTGTTGGGAGTTAGTGAGTGATCGAGAGTTTGCAGGTGAGCGTACATGTGACAAACTAGAGGAGTGAGTGTGTATTTAGTCGCAAAATATTCGACATAAATACATCGGTGAATGACAATGGGCACCAAGTTACTTGACGTAACAAAATTAGCCCGGCAAATCGGGAACCAAGTGAAAGCCGAAGTTTCCACCGTTAGATCATCATAAAACAGTGTACGCCATTGCAACGGCACGCGGCTAAGTCACCGAAGAAACCAACACACTCCCAACCGTGCGCCCCGCCCAGAGGAATTTTCAACCGCCGATGAGGCGTAGTGCGGCAAATTTGTTTACAGCCCGGGGAAAGGCTGTGAGGGGCTAAGCGGTACCATTTAACAATGAAATGAAGGGGCGCAGAGCCATAGGGACGAGTAAGAAACGCTATTTGGCAAGTGGTGGATGTTTCGGGTCGGCGCCGCTGTAGGGCAATGAGTCGGTGGCTGCAGCAGCGTTCATTAAAAAAAGTGAAAGAAGGTGCCCGGCGATTTTTAGGAAGGTAGGTCCTGCGCTTGTGACCAGGACAAATTGCTCAGTCGACGCGGGGTGTCACTAAAGGGTTGTGGCGGCATGTCGCGTCAAAGTTCGTTCAGATAGCCGGTGATTGACGTACTTTTCTTCAAGTGCTGCTCACTTGGTCATGCGTCGGCAAGCTCCGGGTTGTATACGCAGACTGTCAGTGCCCTTCGTTGGCAATTGGTTCGCCACCTAAATTGGCCCGGATAGGGGAGTGGAGGGGGATGAAGTTATGAGGGTTCGGCGCCCTGGGGCGGCCGTAGTGCCCTGAGGACAGTTCGGCCGGTAGGAGTAGGGACAGGCGTGCCAATGACTTGCTGTTGGCTTCGAGGATTCAGGAGGGGTTTATGAGCAGTTAAGCATTTCTGGTGGCGGCGAAAGCTGGGGCCCTAGAGCGACGTAGCCCGGGAATGAGGCTCCAGCTTGTCTGTTCTTGAGGTTAGGCAGAGTAGGGGGTGCCGTATGTGGGCGGCTAGAAGGCGGCAACGAGACGGCAATGTCTGTTCCCTCGTCCTTGTGGTTGCAGATTGCGCCGGATGAGGGTAAGTGGCGGTATCGTGCCCTGCCAGTTGTGGGGAGTGCTGCTCCAGAAACCAATGAAAAGCCGCCGAGAATTCGCAGGTTTACTTTCGGCCCAGTGCATCTCTGAATAACTGAGGCTGTCTGTGGGTTGCTCGGGGGTCACCAGCGTTCTGGCGCGGAGGACCAAGAGAGCGGACTTTTGGGGAGCACAGGTTAGGCCGCGAGGTGCGAGATACTGGAGGG
This sequence comes from Haemaphysalis longicornis, assembly GCA_013339765.2. NCBI lineage: Eukaryota > Metazoa > Arthropoda > Arachnida > Ixodida > Ixodidae > Haemaphysalis > Haemaphysalis longicornis. Next base: position 7,337,746 of record CM023451.1, read on the forward strand.
TGAGGTCGATAGCTTGTTGTAAGGCATCTTGTTGGTAGCCTGGGAGCCTTTGTTTATCCAAAGTGTCATATCGTCCGCGTAAAAGGCGTGGCGTAGATTCGGAATGGTGGAAGTTGTTTAGGTAGTTCAAAGAGGGCCAGATTGAATAGCAAGGGGGAAATAACCGACCCTTGGGAGTCCTTTGGCGGTGTGTTGAAAGTAGGGGATTTGTATGGGCCAAGGCGGATAGTTGCAGTTCGGTCAGTAAGAAAGGCGCGCACGTAGTCAAAGGTTCGAGGACCGCATTGCGTGTGAAGGAGCCCTTGTAATATGGCGTCGTGCGTCACGTTGTCAAATGCGCCCTGGACGTCTAAGGGAGGATGGTGCTGGGGTAAGTCTTGCTGAGGTTGTCGATAATTTGTCTTTTATTGGATGAGCACATCTTGGGTAGACAGGTGATTTCTGAAGCCAAACATGGTATGGGGAAAGAGATCTTTAGTTTCGAGGTAAGAAGTAAGCCGGGAATGCACCATGTGTTCGAAAAGTTTTCCCAGGCACGATGTTAGAGAAATGGGTCGCAGATTGGTGGGGTAACAGGCTTGTGCGGTTTGGGAATTAGGGTTATGTCTGCGTGACGCCATTGAGGGGGCAAGGTGCCTGCTTCCCAGTGGTGGTTGAAAAGAGTGAGGAGGGATTCTTGGGCTTCATCGTCGAGCTTCGAATGAGCTTGTTGGTGATACCATCCCTACCCGGGGTGGTATTCGAGTAGGCGCCAGGCTTATTGGGTCGCTGGGTGAACGGGGCATCAAGTGCTTGTTTGGGGACCCGTGTATGGTGGCCGAGGGAGTTGGGTCAGTACTGGGTGGCCGAACAAGTGATCCTGTCGATGTAGGCATTTGGGGAGGCCGGTATGTTATTATGGTCTATGAATTTGCGGTTGGTGGCGTTCGAGTGGTTTTTCGCCATTAGTCCGGGGATTGCCGGTCTTGTCTGAAGTGCCTTTAGCTCGTGCAGAACGAGCCATTTTGTGTTGCTCTTTGGCGTACTGGGTCGCTGAACGTGTTGCCGCATACTTTTCGGGGCGTTCTTTCCTCGTTCCCACCGTTTGACTACCCTCGGCGGGCTGCCCAGAGAGGAGCAAATGGGCGTGGCGGCAGGATTCTTGTCGGTGAGGGGAATTGTTTCGGTATGTTCTGGACGAGATTTTCTAGGGCCGATGTCCACTCTTCTAGGTTTTCGGTGATGGAAGGAAGGGCGGTGGGATCCTTGCGGAATGCGGGCCAATTAGTGATCTTTGTGAAACCAATTTTTCGGGTTGTGTGCAATTGAGGTATCACGATTTGAATGAGGTAGTGGTCACTTCCGAGGGTGTCTGGAGTCCTTTGCCAAGTCAAATGCCCTATGTTGGCTGCGAATGTGAGGTCTGGGTAGGTGTCGCGTGATACACTGTTCCCCAGTCTGGTTGGAGTGGCCAGGTCATTGTAAAGAACGAGGGCGGTGATGCTGGGTGGCGTGGAGGAGGGCTGTTCCCTTTTTTGTAGCTTGGGAGTATCCCAGAGTAGGTGGGCGTTAAAATCGCCGAGCAAAAAGAAAGGATTTTGATGCGCTGTCCGCTTGGGTCGTGCACGAGAGTGTCGATTGCTTGCAAAGAACTTAGAGGTGGGCTGTATACGTTTAGAACAAAAACACTGGGTTCGTTTCTCCGAGTTGGAAGAATTTCGACAAATGTGTGGCCAAAAAATTACGATTTGCTTAACAGCTTCGCTGTTAAAATAATTCTGGCGGTTAGAAATAAAAGCAGGAGTCCTGCAGATTGCTCACGCCGCCAGATACAGAGGGCCGTCCCGTATATATTTATAAATTATTACATACGCCAAACTGGATGCTGTATTCTTCGATTTTTGGGATATTTAGCATAAAATTAATTATTTAGATTGTCTTAAACTGTGTTCACGCTTCCTCGCAATACTGTATTAATCTCATCTGCTTCCCTCTTGGCAGGCGAAGCAGATGCAGCAGCCCCGAGATGCAAAAGTGATTTAGTCACGTTGTATTTATTTGTTTTGTCCAAGCAGATGTAAATAAAGTTCTAGGCGAAGCCTATTAGCGCAAGTGAGTCTTCAAACACGCGCGCAAAGCATTACCAAATTGCAATAATGCTTTGAGCGGCAAATAAATACCGGCTTGCCGAGTGGCCATGTGTGTTGCCTTATTGCGCCTGTCAGTGCATGCTTCGAGGAGTAACCACACGCAGCGATGGCGACGAGCAACGCAAAACTCGTAACTCAGTTGGTACAGCGAACGAATAGTAGTGTGAGCGACAGCGGCAAGCCGCATACACAGGCCGCCGGAACCCTCGCTCGCCTTTTGCCAGAAGCAGCCCACAAGCGGGTGGCAGCGACGATACAGTGAACTGTAGCGACGAGCGACGACGATGGAGGACATTCGCGGCAGTACACTCATTTTTTTTCGCTTGTTGCTGTCGTCGACGCTATCTGTTTGTTGTACATATTAAGTTACATTTTCGTCGTCGCTTGTCGCCGTTGCTGCATCCCTTCATCTTGAGAAACTCCCCGCTAACGCGAACACATGCACTAAGTGCTAATCATCTTGTTATTTAGACATATCTGTGATGATCGTTGAATTCCAGAAAGTTGCATGCCGAAAACGAAAAAGCATGCCGAAATCGAACTAAAACAAACACTGCACAGCTGACAAGTCTAATTCGTAGCCCTTTGCACTAGCCACTTCCTGCCAATCCTAATCACCGGGTGCCCACAATTGCCATCGCGGCGTGCGATTGCAGCGACAGTTTCCCCTCTCGGTAATATTGAGAAACTTTATGGGATGACCGTGGCCTCCGCGATTTGCTGCCGGCGGCGCGCTGCCGGTAGCCGATCGCGGAGGCCACGGGTGCCATGCAGCGCCATGTCGATCGGGCCAGAGCGCTCAGCTGCGTGCCGATCACGGCGCCTCACCCGTCGTCGCAGCGACCGCATTCCTCAAAACACGCCGCGCGAAGCACGCACCGCCCCATCACCACTTGTTCTGTGGCTGGCATTGACAACGCAGTTAAAGTCACCCGCCAGGACGAGGCGACCCGGAACAGCCAGAATGTTTCGAATAGAAGAGAAGTCCGCACTCGCCACCTGACCACTCGGCGCAGACATGCACATACAGCGTGTAAGCTCCCCTTCTGCCGGGACGTCTGCGGTACAAAAACGCCCGTCTTTCGCCAGCTCGCAGTCAGTTACGGTCCAGAATTTGTGCTGCCGGAGTAGATTGCGGTACCGCCCGCTCGGGTAGGTGTGAGTGTGTAGAATCACGAAAATTGGAGGCCACAAATCGTACAGAATTTCTTACTCTCGAGAGGCAATTTGGTTTCCTCTAGAAGGGCAACGTTGTTGGTGTTGGTGGTGGTGGTGGTGGTGGTGTAAATATCTACTGAGAAAAGAGGGGAAAGTTGTTGGGTTAAAAAGGGGAGCAATGGATGGCCATCCTATTCCGGTAGGCCGCGAACTGCGGCTGCAGTCTTCTCCCGGAGAATGAGGGCTTCCTGTTCTTCGATCTGGCTGCAGGCAACATCTATCTTTTTTTCGTTCAGTAGTTCAGCAAGCCAATGTTTTCTTGTCTGTGAGATTAGACTTACCACGTGGCAAGCGCGACTGCGTTCTGGTTTAGTGTCATGGTGTGAAAGGCGCTTATCCATCAGGTCTTTAAGTCCGCCCGCTGGTTGAGCTCCCCCCGGGGATCGTCCACCCGGCACCTGCGTGGTCTGGCTTGTTGGTGACTGCAACGCCCTGCTTACCGCGCCTTCCCCCCGTTTCCACTCACACGAAGTTGTTCGGTTTCCACGGTCTGTCCGTATGCTTGTCTGTCTGTACTTCGATTCAGCCGCCCGAGCAAAGCTAATACACTGGTTGAACGATTCGTTGATATACCCCCAACCTTATAGAAACATCTAAGTCCGGTGTGGCAGCGTTCATATGTGGCAAAATTGTTGAACAATAAAAAAAACAAAAAACGCATATCTGAGGCAACACATCCATACGAAAGTGACACTTGCACGGTTCCTTTGTTAAAAATTCATGGATGCTTGATTTATGAAGAGTACGCCCTGAAAAACACAAAAGCGGCCATCCGCGGCGCCAACAGAGACGACCGGTTCCAATAGATGGTACGTGGAACACGCGTGGTCTGAACGTTGTATCTATGAACATTGCGTGCTGTAGCCTGGAGTTACGATGCATCGATGCACGCGCGTCTATGTCGTACAGCGCAGCTGGCATAGAGGCTCCCAGCCTAAGAAGCTCCCGGTGTGATGCAGTTGGATTCGGTAAATTTAAATTGACTTCAGTGAACCTCTAGAATGTTTATCTTGCGAGGGAACCCGCCGCGTTGGCTCAGTGGCTAAGGCGTCGCGTGCTGAGCACGAGGACGCGGGTTCGAGTCCCGGCCTCGAGGCCGCTTTTCTGATGGAAGCGAAGAGCAAAAACGCCCGTCTGTGCGAGATTTCGGCGCACGTTAAAGATCCCCAGGTGGTCAAAATTAATCCGGAGCCCGGCTTGCCTCATCGTCTGTGTTGCTCCGGCGCGTGAAACCCTAAAATCAATCATCTTGGGAGGGGCAAGACGGCAGACAAACTGCATAAGAGGTGAGCGGGAAAGAGCAGGGAGGCATTTACTTGGCAGGGGTGCCAGTCGACTGTCGTCTTTCGGCGACATTTGCAACGAAGTCGGCGGTGACACGGGACTAGCGCTCGTCCCGTGTCACCGCCTTTTTCTTGTGTCCTCGTTTTAGTGCGCTTTTTTACCATGTCGAAGTCCCATCACCAACTAGCCCAAATTTCTGCCCTGAAAAGTCAGCAGATACGCAGCCAAGCTTTTACATTTATAACAAAACGGTAAAATATTCCTCGAAGTACTTAAGTTTGCTTACGTATAACCCATCGAAGTCATAATACTTTCGCGTTCGAAGCGCGTAAGGTGACTTAGTTAGGTGGATGGAAGAAAAAATGTTCATTGAGCTTAAAGGAAGGGGTAGAAGGGTGTGGTTAGCCTCCCTATAATTTTTTTAGTTGGTGCATTAACTGTAGATAGCAAGAACCATGGCCCATTCATTCCGAAAACTGAGCGTTTAGAAACTACCAGCATTCGTTTATTGTCCCCTTTCATAGTGACCAGTGGTCCTCCTTTTCCAGTATGGGTTCGCTGCTACTAGTACTGCTACTAGATGTAAGCTTCCTTATTTCTGCGGGCCAACAAAGCGATGCAGCACGTAGGCAGGGAAACAGCCCTACGCATATGTTTGTTTGTTGTCTCAGCGCTAGCACGGCGGCCGCAGTTTACCTGCCTCAGCGGGGGTCTTTTATTCCCCCCTCCAGAGACAGCCATAGATGGCGGGGGTTAATTACCATTCCGCCGTGCCCTTGAGAGTAGCGAGTAGCCTAGCAAACAAAAGTCCAAACTGGGTATACCCTGCGTTGGTGTGGCAGGCGATAGGTATCGGCCTGCCTCTTGCTGTGCCCCCTCGTTGCGGCGTAGAAGCCGTCACTCTGGGAAGAGGTCCCAACGCAAAATAACATTATGACAAGAGCACTGACACGAAATTGTTGCGTCTTGTTGTTGTTTTTTTGCTGCTATCCATGCCTACCAACCCACTAATCATAGAATCGCACATTACGTGGTCGATCGCCCCATGAATGATTTTTTACGGCCTCGTTTATTCGAATCAGTTTCGGTTTCGATGGTATGAACAGGGATGGTGGTGGTGAAAAAACATTTATTAAGACTATGTACAAGTGAGAGATAGGGGCGTCCTTAAGGGCCGACCCGGCACAGGAGCCGCCCGTCATGGCAGGAGGGCGCTGCTGACGTTCCTGTTCCCGTCGCACCACGGCCGGTTTTGGCACGCGCGCGCTCGCCCATGCCGGTCTTACTTACACTCGCCCATCAGTCCCAAAACTACGACGAAGCTTTTCTTTCCTCCAATGGTGTGACGTCATGCACAAGGCGAAGCAGAGCGCGCCAATGGCAGCCAGCGCTTTGGCCACGTCACAGGAGCCCTGACGCCGACAGTTTGGGGCCAGGCGCACATGGCGTCATGCTGATGCCATGTTGAAAATGTATCCGTTCTGAGCTTTCTCGTGGATGCAAAGGTTAAACTTTATTTAAAATATGTTATACTAGACGGTTAGGGCTTAAACTTACTTGAAGATATCTATCGCCAATACAGAGGAAGCTGTTTACATAGTTATCGAAGCTTTGAAATGTCGGCTCAGTACTCCCTTAAATGCACCCGAAGCTTTTTCGTTAAGGGTTTAAGCAGGGAACGTGAAATGAGATGATAATTTTAAAGTGCACTGCACGCGAAGTTCCTTTTTGTTTACATTCGTTGGAAAATATGGTCTGGTTGGGAAGACGACGAAATAGAAACAAGAAGCGAGTAGCCACCGCACGGGCAGCGGAGCTCGTGACATCATCATCGTCCTCAGAATTGGACAGAATCACCCGTTGCAAGGCCGTAAATAAACTGGTGCACCTTTAACCGCGTCTGCCTCCTGGTCTTCAACAATTTGGTGCCGTGACCAGGATGGAAGGACTACACAGTTGAAGACCCCAACCGATAAGGCAGATTATAGAAGAGGACGCACCAGCACACGGACAGCGAATCGAATCATCTCCCGCCAGAACGACATCAACGTACAGGGCCTCACTATTGACCGCCTGAACCGAAACGCAATACGCTCCGCGCATCAACCACAAAGATCATCAACGAGATGAAGACCATGCTGGATGTTAACCCACTACCTATCGGGAGCTGAATGAACACCTCAATATGCTCAAACAAAAAAGACTGTTCTAACAGTCTTGGACAAGGAGATAGAGCAGCATGTGCCAGATGAGGACTAGATTGAGGAATTTGCCACAGCTGAACATTACCAGGACTCAATCGATCGCATGATCTATCGCTTGGAGAGACAACTTGTGGCCACGTGCCCTTCGACGATTAGACAAGGCAGGAGGTCGCTCCATCCAGCGAAATAGTTCAGGTTCGACTACGAAATTGGAGATACAGCCTTCGATGGAGAATTTATTCAGTGGCCACATTTTGGGACCAGTTCGAGTCTACAATACACAAGAACCATCGCTTGCCACCGTTGATAATTCAAGTACCTGCGCAGCTATCTGAAGGGGAAAGCGGGAGCCCTCATTGGCGCTTGCCGACAACGAACGAGAGCTACCCATAGCAATCGAACTGCTGCAGCAGCGTTTTTGGTGACAAAACCTTGTTAATCAATGCGCCATATGAGCAATTGTAAACCTATCTAAAGTGGCCTCGTACGACGACTTGACTGGCCTTCAGACGCTTCATGAGCGGATTCAGACCAACATGAGATCACTGAAGAATCTCGGTGTGGACGTAGCGGCCTACGGAATAATGTTGAGGACTCTACTATTGCAGACTTTGCCCCGTGAGCTCGTGCTCAAGTTCAACGAACACACGTTAAAGGAAGTACCAGCACGAGAACCGGGAGGTCAACGGCCCGATGAACTCTCGATATTGCTTGACCTGTTGCAGCTAGAAGTACGGAGTCGGGAAATTACTTCCATTATTACTGGAGCAAGAATCGACACGCAAGTTCAAACACAGTCAATCAAGAGGCGCGTCAACGACATTCTTCAAGGTTCTGCCTCCACGCTGACAGTAAGGTTGTCTAGCGATAGATGTCTGTTCTGCAACTCGAATGAGCATAACACGAACGACTGCATGGCTCGGCTTCCTTTAAAAGAAAAGAAGGCCTTGTTGAAAAAACAAGGTTGTTGCTTTCGCTGCGCTGCTCCCTTTCACCGCGCCAAGGAGTGCAAGAATGCCAGAATGCTTAGATGCCGAAATTGCAAGGGCCGACATATCTCTTCGTTGTGCGACCCAACTTGGAAGCGCCCATCAATCGAAAAAATGGCGACTGGGGCTAGTTCGGCGGCTGAATCGACAACTCCACAGACAACAGTTTTTCTTCAAACGGCACACGTATGGGCCAAGGGCACAGCTAATAAGCACCTGGTGAGACTGTTGCTCGACGGAGGTAGCCAGCGTACCTTCATAACAGAAAGGTTTTCGAGGAAGCTTCGGCCGAATGTACTCGCGGAGGAGGAGGTGACGATATCTGGTTTTGGACACCCGTCGTTTAATCGCAAACCGTGCAAAAGAGTGCAGCTGACCCTCCACAGCCAGCACGACCACCGCAGCTTTCAAATTGAGGCAATTGAAGTGCCGGAGATATGCGACGACCTACCTCGGTTGACGGAACCAACAGCTCTGCACGAACTTGAAGCCAACGAGATGCCCTTCGCCGACGCCTCTTGCTTCGATGTTAACCTTGAACCAGGCCTCAGCATTCTTATTGGCGCGGACTGTTATTGGAAACTCGTGACAGGGAACATTCAGCGGCTTAACGAAAACCTCACTGCTGTGGAAACGGTCTTCGGATGGACTGTACAAGGCAATGCGACATCCATGTCGCCGACCATCGACTCAGGAAATGTGAAAAGCTTTCACGTGGCAGTTGAAGGCCGCGTATTTACGCCGACGAATGCCTTTTCGGGTATTGACCACGTAAAAATTAAAGAGAAGCGAGAACATTCCGAAGGTCCAACGCTCTTAAAAGCCTTCGACCGTGAAGACATTGACAACTCTGGCGCGGAAAGTGCGTCTCAAACAAAAAACGTGAACCGCCTCGGACGAATGACCGCTTGGCGCAAGAGGTTCACGGATTGCAGCAACAATCCGAAACCTAGAGGCAATGGTTACTTAGATAAGAAAGCAACAGGAACAGCCGATGTGAATTGGATCCCATGGACGCAAGGAATGCAAGGTTATTTCTTGAACAATTCCAGCCACTTGATTTTCATAGCTGAGCAGGCTCCCTGGTGGGGAGGCTCTAGGAAAAGATTGATTCAAGCAATCATGAAAGTTTCGGTAGTCATGATGGACACGTCAATTTATGCATAGTGCTGGCATTCACGGGAATAACTTGGAGATGGCCAATTCAGCTACTGTATTATCTCGGGGCTACAGACGCAAGTGCACAGCATTTTAAAGAATTAGCCATGTCAAGCCAACCAGATTCATTATATTTGGCCGGCCGGAGACTGTTGGAAAATGTGGTCTGGTTGGGAAGACGACGAAATAGAAACAATAAGCGAGTAGCCACCGCACGGGCAGCGGAGCTCGTGACATCATCATCGTCCTCAGAATTGGACAGAATCACCCGTTGCAAAGCCGTAAATAAACTGGTGCACCTTTAGCCGCGTCTGCCTCCTGGTCTTCAACAACATTAAAGCAATCCGCTTTGCTACAGAGGCCAGGACGAAGTTTTCGGCTGGTGCCAACGCGGAGCTGGCCGACACAGTTTCATTTCAATTGCTTTTAGAAGCCTCACTCTAACTTCTGTTGTTCGCCTGGGCCCTTTCCATTCTACGTGCCACAATGCAAAATTTGAGTTCGTAAATGAACTGTGCAAACCATTTCAAGAACATCGCTTCGCGTCATCTCATGGGAACAGTTTTCCCGTATCCGTGTAACCTCCGCACAAAGTTAGGCCCTGCTGTTCTAGTCTCCATCAATCTTGGCCACCGGTACCAAGCATGCGCCATCACCACAACTGCAGCGTAACTGATATAATGTAACACAATTTGGTTAGCAATAAATTCTTACTTGGGAAACGATGCGCCGACGTTGTTTTTTAGTTGTTTCTTTTTTTGCAACAATACATTTTCCACATATCTCACTCTATAACAGTATACCCATAAATGTGTTTAAAAGATTTTAAAAGCATGCTTGGTACGTATTTACTTCTATTCCACACCATGGCTTGTTAAGTCATACAAAATTCAGTTTTTTTAGCATTCTGTGGAGAGAATCACCCCAACAACTCTCAGATCAAATCCCCACCATCTTAGGCGAAAACGTGCGCTCATTTGCCTCGTTTTTAATTACGGAAGTCTTTAATCCTTAACTTGAAGGATTCAGGAACCAATTTTTTGTTTCAAACGTGAAACTTCCTTTGAGAACCTTCCAATTGAAAATCATTCGCATTGCACAAAGTTGAGTAAGAACTCAAGTTCACGAGAAGTTCAGAAACTAAGTTCAACAAAACTAAAACATGGCCGTATCGTACGTTATTCTCCGTGCTATTTATTTTAACCATAAAATTCTTCAAGCAGTACTCAACCATTCTGTAAATTGTTGTGCTTGCATGAGTGCCTGCGTCCGTGGACACTTTTGGATCAGATTTCTAAAACAGAACTCCCTTTATCAGTCTTCGGGATCAAGTTCATGCCCCACACGCACCAAAAAGGCAACCAAAACAACTCTGCCACAATGCCGTTGGTAAAAACAATAAGCTTTCTTTGGCGTTTGTTTGTAAAACTGCGACGTCATTGTGAACACTAGGCGGCAGGGAGCGAGTGAGCGAGAGAGAGAGAGAGAGAATAAGCTTTTCTGGGGCATCAGCTGGGTGAATGGCGAATGGTAGCCAACGCTTAGAGGATGGTGGTGACCTGAGCTGCTCGCTCAGCCGATTTGAGGATTCCTTGATTTGAGCATCCGAGCTGCCTTGTGCCGACCTGGAGGCTGCAAGATAATGTATAATACGCATAATTTCACACAGCTGCGCCGAGAAAGCGCAAAACACAGATCATTGCTATAGATACATTTAAAGGCACATCCAATGTGAACAAAACTGTGTCAGACCAATACCCTTCTTATGATACGCGGCTCTACCACGGGTTGTCTTAAACTTTGGGCAGAGTAATCGATTGCTAGTCGCATTAGTAGAGCATTACGATCAAGAAGACAAATCTACTTTGGCTTATTTGTTGTGAAAAAAGAAAAAAACACGGCGCGTACCGATGGAGGGATTGGCCAAAATGTGGAAAGGCACCACAGGCCAGGGGGACGCATCATTGAGCGTGGGAAGATGAAGCGAGCGATTGAGATCTGTTAAAAAGTCGATACTCACTTGTTGAGAATTTTGAGGGGGCACTAATTTTGTTGGTCGAGCATTGAAAATCCCGTCTTTCCCTGAAGACGCCTTTATTACGTCGGAGTTTCAAGAAACCAGGAGAAGCCAGAAACCAAATTTAAGACGATAACTGTAAGGAAAGAAAACATTTACCTGCTTTATGTGGAACCTAAAATGTCCGTTTAGCACAAATAAATGAGCAATGCTGTGATAATGCGCATTCGGCATAATTATTACGGCGGAATAATATCATTCCATTAGGCTGTGCTGGGCGATTTCGCGTGGTTCTGATTTTGTGAGTTTCTCAGTTGACTACTCGCAAGGCGTAAGGGCATCAGAATTTTTATAAATCACTGAAACTAAATACATTCTGTGAATTCGATAATGCTCAATGAAAAACGAACCAATTTTTGTTATGAACTGAGCTAGTTTCCGAAAGAAAAACAATATACCGTGTTGTAGCCTGACAATTTCGCTTGTACAAACTCTTACTGCCTTCAGATTTCCTCCTTTCAACACGACTCACTGTGACCACGTCATCGACCGGTTATAATTCATTGTTTCCTGAAGGAAGAGCGCTTAGACACAAATGCTTGCAGGGCAAACATCCCTGCATGCAATTATGACGGACGCTTGATCGTGCATGCGACTTCATTGACTGCTTCTTCGCCGTTCGTGTTTCTTCTGGTTTATTGCGGGGAACAAGATCTCTAATAAACGCCATTACCAAAATTCCTTGCTTCGTATACGTTGCAACATAGGAATATGCTAAGCGCCAGTGCGTTTGGCTTGTTTTTCCTGTTAACTCCCGAAATCGTACTGAAAGCCTCAAAGTTATCCTAAAGGCAAGGAACGTCAATATATAAATGAACACATTAAAAAACCCACTTGTCGACTGAATTTCTACCGAAAAGTCACTGCTATTTACAATAATTGTAGTGACCAAGTTGCGCAGAAAAATATACTTTTTCAACTACTTTGTGGTACTTGCCCTGAATATACGAAAAAATGTAACTGAGCGGCCGCCATGACTGAGCTGTGAACGTGCCAACCAACTTATCAGAATGTGCAGGGAAAACTAATACATTCTGCATAATTTGAAAAATCTCCGCCACCCTTTTGAGTAATTGGCAGAGTTTGAACTAATAAATTACCGCCTAATTTAAATACGGGTGATATCCATCAGCGTAGGGAATTCGGTATATGGTACTCTAATGTGCACTTCTGACTTACGTATCGTTAAAGGATTGGCGCCAGAATTTCCAGCCGAAATCGTTCGGTTTGCGAACTTTCTGCAAAGATCTGTGTGTCAAGACACGAGTGCCCTGTTTGTAATGAAGTTGCTACATGAAAAAAAAAACTTATTAACGTGTTTTCGAATCTTTCCATTGCATTACGAATGTACCTGAGCAGACCCGAGGCAAACTGTGAGAGGGAGCGATTGTTTTCCAAGTTGTCACTGATAAAAAAATCCCCTTCGTTTACCCGTTCTGTACGATAAGTAGAACTCGCTTGCTATCATGTCAATTGAAATTGACCTTGTACGCACTGATCCTTCGAACATACTATATCAGATTTCGCCACGTCGAATTCCCGAAAGGTGCCGTTTTAAAAGAGAACTATTTGCGCTATACATGAGTGCCCGTAAAAAATTTTTATGTCTCTTCTCCCACCCTGCATGAGTAAACATTGAGCTGGACTCCAAAAAAGTGTACGTCGTTGTTCATCTTTGTTTGTTGTTCTTGCAATGTAACTCCCGATTTTATTAACCATAGTAGTTTGTTTTCTTCTATCAAATCATTCCAAGTGGCGTTCATTCACATCACATGTATATGGCGACCTATTTTCTCGTTTGTTAACTGAACCATTGTTAACGATATCCTTTATAATTAGAATTTGTCGTTTTCATTTGAAGTATATTGTTCACGTTATTGCGCTTTCAAGCCCTTAAAACGAATATATACCGAATCTACTATTGAATTATTGCATAACGTGTATAACAATTTCCGCACTATTATGCTTCCGTTTAATTCTAGCAAGGAGTTTTCTTGATACATCTGAATGTCTCCTCACTAGATTACAGATTTAGTGGTCCAAATAAAACGAAGCGTTTAAGAAAGCATCTAGATAAAGCGAATGTACGTAGTAAACATAGCTGTTAGTGGTAGCACTAGCGTTTTTTTTTTGTTGTTTTTTTTTTTTCGTGGAGTTGGAGCGAAGTGTACCAGTACCCGTTCCGTGTGTTTTGGCCACGGAGCAGACACGTATCACGCGTTCAGACGGCCGCATTAACGGCTGCGTTTGTGTTGTGAGCTGCAACTCCAGACCTGACGCATTACTATCGCATGAATCCCAATAATCGTATTTGTTCTTTTTAATTTGAGAGAGAGGGGGCTGAAAAAAGAGATGGTATATCTTAGTTGTGGGGCGGTAGGAGGGTGGGGAAGCGGGATTCAATATAGACATTTTATAGACTATAGTCTTTTGTCTTTCTTGGGCAACTTAAACGCAGAAATTTTGGTCTGTCTGTCTGTCTGTCTGTCTGTGACTCAATTAAGCCAGTCGGTCAAAGTTAAGCGAAATCAGCGCAAGAGCTCTTAAATACTCACAGCCAAATGAAAACGTCTAAGTCCGGTTTATATGTTCGTACTTGTCAACATTGTGGAAGAACAAGACATTACACAAATATAAGACAGAAAAACAATACATCCGCAATATTTTCAGCGTTCCTTTATAAAAAAAATCATAGATTCTTGATTTTTGCGAAATGAAATACTTCATCAACTGCAGAAAAATACCATCTCCCCGCGAGGGGGACTCGAGTAAATGCGTCGCACAGGGGGTGGGTGTATTGCGTTAAAGTTTAGTGTTTGGGGAGTTGGTGGTAGTGAATGCGTTGTATCAGCAGCTTCTTGACGTAGTTTGAATGAGTCAAGGATATAAGGCGCGTTCGTAGCCTTTCATTCTGTGTCGGTTTTGTGGCGCAGTGGGAAGAGCACCATGTACCTCGCGTTCCGCCCACAGGTAGTGAATGCGTTGTATCAGCAGCTTCTTGACGTAGTTTCAATGAGTCAAGGATATAAGGCGCGTTCGTAGCCTTCCATTCTATGTCGGCTTTGTGGCGCAGTGGGTAGAGCACCATGTACCTTGCGCTCCGCCCGCAGGGTCGCGGGATCAAAACCTGGCGCCGGTAAGTATTATTTTTTATATAGTGTAGGGGGAGGGGTGCGGACCTGTTGTTGAGAGCGAGGAGGGTAGCGTGATGCGGGAGAGGAGGAGTGGGGGAGAGGGCGCGCCTGCGCGCTGAGCTGTTGCGGACGGACATCGGACGCTACATGTGAGTTAAAGAAATGCTCTGCATTTAAAAAAGAATTCACTCCATAGCTGTTGTCACCGGTGCCACTATAGCTCCTGGTGGCATTTTGAGAAATCAAGCGGCAACAGTTCCAGCACCACTACATAGGTTCCACTCGGAACATTGCTGGCGCTAGGCGGGACAAGGACGACGAATTACACACAACTGGAGCGCACAATTAATCACAACAAACACAACTTATAACGGAAAAATTGAGATGACGTGAAAGGTGGAGTTAATCAATCTCGCTGAAAATGAATACAATATTTGTCATGCGCAGGCGCTTGCCTACGAACTGTTCAAGTAGTGCCATCTCAGTTGTCGACAGTGCAATCGATGGCGAACTGATACAGTCTTTTTCTTTTCGGATGGCGTAGGCTTCCCATACCTCGCGGGTGATCGTTTCTGAAGATTCAAAGAGGATCGTGGTGCTTTCGAATTTCGCAGAGCACCCATGTCTGGCGCAGTGGGCAGCCAAGTGCCCTGGGGCTGAGACTTGCTTGCACATATTGTTGTGTTCTCTGAGTCGTTCGTTAACGCAGAGTCCAGTTTGGCCAATGTATGCCTTCTTGCATGACAAAGGTATCCTATAGACAACCCCGAGCAGCATGCGACAACTTACTCGTGTGCTTAATGACACATCCTGTTTGTTTAGCATCTCTGGTTTTGTTAGTCATCTTGCACAGCATTTTTAGTTTTTTGGGAGCAGAAAAAACCAACGGGACATCATGCCTCGTGCCAACCTTCTTAACTGTGGGAAAATTTGTGGATTTACTGCAGAACGATCGGCCGCTCGTTCAAAACCAAAGAAGCAAAAAACCAAAGAAGCGGCCGATCGTTCTGCAGTACATCCACAAATGTTCCCACAGGTTAAAGAAGGTTGGCACGAGGCATGATGTCCCGGTTGTTTTTTCTGCTCCCAAAAACTAAAATGTTGTGCAAGATGACTAACAAAACAGATATGCTAAACAAACAGGATGTGTCATTAAGCACACGAGTAAGTTTGTCCCATGCTGCTCGGGTTTTCTATAGGATACCTTTGTAGCAAGAAGGCATACATTGGCCAAACTGGACACTGCGTTAACGGAACGACTCAGAGAACACAACACATTGTGCAAGCAAGTCTCCGCCCAGGGCAATTGGCTGCCCACTGCGCCAGGACATGGGTGCTCTTGCGAAATTCGAAAGCACCACGATCCTCTTTGAATCTTCAGAAGCGATCACCCGCGAGATATGGGAAGCTTATGCCATCCGAAAGAAAAGACTGTATCAGTTCGCCATCGATTGCACTTGTCGACAACTGAGATGGCACTACTTGACATTTCGTAGGCAAGCGCATGCGCACGACAAATATTTGTATTCATTTCAGCGAGATTGATTAACTCCACCTTTCACGTCATCTCAATTTTTCTTTTATAAGTTGTGTTCGTTGTGATTAATTGTGCGCTCCAGTTGTGTGTAATTCGTCGTCCTTGTCCCGCCTAGCGCCAGCAATGTTCCGAGTAAGAAACCAACTAGCCCCATTTCAAGATAGGTTCCACGTTCTTCTTGGAGCGCGCGTGGAGTAGGGCAACGTGGTTCTATAAACGTTGCAGTTAGGGGCGCCTCGACTGACGCGCGTCTTCGCCGTACGGCAGCGCCGGCATGGAGCACCCGGCATGGAGCAGTGGAACGCGGTAAATATAAATTTACTTGATTGAACCTTTAGCGTGTTTACCATTGAAGGAGCGCGACCGAAGATGAACAGCGTAAGATGTGAGCGGGAAAGTGAACGGAGGCATTTACTCGGCAAATGTCGACAGAGACGATTGTCTTTTCTCGACATTCGCAACGAAAGGAACAGGTAGGCCGCCAATTTATTTTTATTTTGTGTTCAAAAGAGAGCGAAGGGGGATGAGGGGCGGGGGGAGTGATACTAGCGCATTTGCCCAGGGCTTCCCTTTTCCTTAATCTGGCCCTAGTATACAGTGCCTTCGCGCATAGAATGTGGGGCCCTGGTAAAGAGCGTCACCGTGAGAGAATCCAAAGCGAACAGAAAAAAGTGATTGAAGTTATATAAGAGACCATCTAGTCGTCCTTAGGAATCACATGTTGCAATGAAATGCGGGTGAAACTGGATATACGTTCACGTGAAACATTCGCCAGTACGTTACAACACGCGTTGGACGCCACACATCATTGCGGCATCACCTGTGCCCATTTTTCAGCGTCATAAAATAACGAACGTTGTGGTAGTCTAATAAATGTTACGGCTAAATCTGAGTGAAATAACATGAATTCACCCAACATTTCCCCTCTTTTTTGGCCTGCAGATGTCAACACGCAAAGCTCAGCTCTAAATATTTACAGCTGGTTGCGAGGTCTCTCAGAAGTGGTCGTAGTCGAAATACACGCCATTTCTGATTGGAACGCAGTGACTTACTCCAGGCTTGTTACGGCTCATAAAGACGGCACTTTGATTAAGAGCAACACCGTTCTCGGCTTCACTGGTGACGTTTCTGGCATTCCAAACACAAATAAATCTGGAGTTCTGTTCCATTACTTTAACTTTTAGCTTTTGTTGACAGATTTCGACAAGCTCGGGGCAGTTTTATTTTCACTGAAAGAAAAGAAAACAGGTGGACCCTTTGGAAGATTGACGCATGCCTTCAGGCCACTTCTTGCTTTGCATCACTTTCCAGCAACACTTGGCGAAAATATTAGGACAAGCATCTCTATTAGTTTATTTAGACACAGTGTCCAGCGATGAGCGCCCGTAATTTGCTGAGGAATTAGATTCACGACGCGCCGATTTTTCTGCCGTCTCTGCCAACGCGACCCGCAAATTCTCATCTAGAAAAACTGAACTTTCTACCCCTTTATTTTCATGCTCGAGGAAAGGCCGTACTTCTGTGCTTCATTTTGCTACGCCCGCAAGCGGTCAATCACTTTTCCTTGTTATCGCACACTTGGTTCGATACAAGTAACCATTCGTTCAAGTGCTTTCGTTGCTTTACAATCACTATCGCCTACTTGCAAAAGATTGTCGTACTTAACGACACAAGATTAACGGATTCCCACCATACATCAGTCCTCACAGACCGACAGCCTGTAATTGACGCCGTATGCTTCTGTTTTCTGCTGCATAGAAAACAACGAACAAAAGAAAGTGGTTTAAGTTTCCAAAGCAGTAACTTTTACTCCGCGAAGCAAGTATAGTGCACGTGTCCTGTGCCCGAGCCTGCTTGAGCCTTGCAAGTGCAGGTTGCAATTGCTATTCGTATGGCAACTCGGTATCACCATTTACCACGCCTTCACCGGTCAATTTAAATGCAATTAGACTCTGCAATACCTGAACAATGATATCCAAAATTATCAGGGCGCAGTCAAGGTTGCCTAAATTCTACAAATTTGTTATAACCGAGTAAAAAATTCTTTCGGGTTTTTAAAGAAAATGAACATTTTTTTAAAGACTGAAATATCTCGAGATTTTGAAATTTTTGAATGTCAGGCATCCGTCAGCCTCGTCTGCGCTAGAGCAAGCCGCAAAAGCACTCAGCTGAGCGGGGAAGACTCATCAGACAACGGCACTGTCGAACATGAGGTAACGTTAACACTACTTTCTTCGCAAGCTGCTCGGGCCCGCGACGTGACTTGCACTATACAAGCGACGAACAACGACAAAAACAAACGAAAAACAAACTAAGCAAATTGCTAAACCTCCCGTCTCCTTCGCACGGCCCGTGCTGGGTCATCTTTCTGGTGAAAGAAGGCGAAAGTTTTATATTAACATCACCGTGACAAAGGTGCCTACTTTCCGGAAGATCCGTTTTCTGCCTTCTGTGTATGCCGCGCGATAGCATACAGGGGAAGTCATTTTGCGCACAGTGCGCTACTACGATAAATGAGCATATGTAGAAATTTTTGCGGAGGAATCCGCTCCTGTGCTCGATCTCGAACTTTACACGAAGGTCTCATTTTTTAATTATTTCCTTTAACACCAAGGATGAGGAGGGAATTCACAGACCTTATTTAGAAAACGCATCGCTAAAGCGGTGTATAGCAGCTATTTCACCGAATGAGGCCCAGAGGGAGAGAAGAGATGGACTTGTAAAGTCCGAACCTCGCTAAGATGTCACAGGGCCTTGCTCGCGCATGCTAATGACGTATGCGCATGCTAAACTAAGGAATTTTAAAAATTATAGCACGTAGCGTGTTTTCGAAACATTTACGCTTTGTATTCTCCTAGAATGCCACTGGGCACTGCAGAAGAAAACCAGGAGCTGGGGAAGTGAAGGATCCGTTAGATTAGGCGGTAAAAGTCCTAAACTGAAAACATCGGGTATAAGTCTCCAACTACTGGGCCCGAGTCACGGACACGATTCCATGACTTGCCTTCTTTGGCGACATTATCTGCACCCAACGGGATATTTGTACACGTTTCTGTCACTCCCTGGAGAAATCTCCGCCTGTTTCTTGGTGGCAGCGAGAAGACGAGATAAATGCACCGTCAGGACCCGTTAACTGCTGGAAAGGCCGGGAAACTATTTGTAACAGATTACACCCAGTAACGGAAACCAAAACGCAGTACTGACGCGTGCAAGTGTTTTGTTCGCATCCGCACAAGGTTCAATGACACTAGAGCAGGGCACGCAAGGGCAGATTGCCCGAGGAGACGAACGTCCCTTTTTACAAAGCATGGAATCGACCGATGAGCGGCGCCGTATGACCCTGTATATAAATCGCGATTAAGCATTTCCAATCCAAACAGACGAAAGCGAGCGCGCTTGGACAAGAATTCCGACGATAAGACAGGACAGTGGAGACAACAGAGCGCGCGGTGTAGTGAGTCCCCGGGCGGCGATGTCAGTCTCAGGAAGTGAGATATCGCACAGCCCTCGTCGCGGGGAACACGCGAAGCTGGCTTCGACCATGGCGGTGTCAGCGAGCAAACAATGTCGCCCTCCCTCTCCTCTTCCGGCCTGCCGTCGTCAGTTTGCGCCAGATCGGGAGCTTCCAAATCAGCGGCACGTCAGCTGGCCGACCGGACGTCGGCAGACCGTAGTGACGCACGTGGTCACAAACAAGGTTATCCTTATCGAGTGAACAAAACAAGCAAATCAGAAACAGGCAGTCTCCGTTGTTCCTTCTTCTCAATGAGACACAGCAGTGCGTGAGCCACCACCGATCGCGCCCACAGCTTTGTCTTTTGCTCTGTCACCACCCGCACGCTGCCACGTCTTCCAGGATTCCTGTCTGCCCCGGTTCGTTCTACGTCAGCGTGTTTTATCCTTCGGTGTGACGGCACACCCAGCTATTGATTCAAGCAAAGCACCGTTGCAAGCGCGATTGTTTTTTCTCTGACTTTCCTTTCGTCGCCACTAGTTGCTATAAGTTCCGGTGAATCCCGCACGACCGCTGACTTTTGGGTGACTTAATTTTTCTGTGGTATATGGGATTTCAGAGGGACAGGACGATCTCCTAATTCGAGGGTGAGCTTCTTCAAGTAGGGAACTGTGCATCGACCAAAATATTCATATTTAGGCCCTCTGTAGGACCACCCAGGCGGACGTTCACTTCAAAAACCAACGCTAACGTCGAAACATGCCTTTTTAAACGTTTTATAGTGTTTTGAATATACACTCACGTATGTGTACAAATTTCGGGCGTGTAAAAGCGCGTCTGAAAGCCCTTCAACTTTTAGGATTTCCAATCGAAGCCTGGTAGGGCGCCTGGACATCAGCAAGTTACCCCCTTTCCCTCTCTTGTTTAGCACTGTTCACCAGCTTCTGGAGTGCATGCGGCCGTTGCGGAATTGCGATTTGAGAGGCACCTCGTAAGATGGCCGCATAGATGAAGCAAGCGTCGACTGTACAGCGTTAGCGACACATTCTTGTCGTTACCATTGTCAAGCGTAGCTTTTTGCAAGCGCCGTGAAGTTTTCTTCCACAGATCAAGAACTGAAACGAGGTTTCCGTTCAGACTACTGAACGGTAAGCAGAGAACCCCTCGGCTCAAGACGGTTCGTCTCCTTTCAAAACCGGCGTCATTGGGAGGCAGCATTACGGGGGACTCGACTGAAGACGAGTGCAACGGGGCAGGCACAGGTCAAGAGCCACGCAGGGTGACCCGCGATACTGGAGAGAACAGAGAGAGGACACGTAAGAGGGAAACGGCCGGGTAGTCGCCAATCCAGAGACTCACCAGAGGAGTCCGTCTGAATTACGCAGCTAAACAGCGCACTGAGTTGTGTTGGAAGCTTATCTGTCCTTGGGTTCATTGAAAGTGCCGAAGGAAAGAGCGCCAGTGACGCCAGTAGTCCTTGGCTTTGCAAAGGCAACGTACAACGCACGTGCAGGGAAGGACAGGACCGTTCCACGGACAAAGCTCCCAAAGAGACGTGCGGAGTGCCTCGGGCATCCTTCTTGTGTTGTAAGCCGGCAAGCTATCGTCGCCAGTGGCGCCATCTCCCGACGTGACGTTCGCAAAGTGACGGAACACACCAAAGCCTTCGGCAACGACGTGGACAGAGCAAAATACGCCAATCTGGAAAGGTTTGCTGATTCTGGGATCAGCCCTTGCAGTTAGCTATACGTAAAACGGCAGGTGGACGCCCATAAAGACTGAGTACCAGCGTCATTGGGGAGAACGTTGAGGAGGAGTGTGGGACAGACTCCGTGAAGTACTGTGTGACTTCCACGTCGCCGTTCCGTTGAGTGATCCCGGACCCCCATTCCGGCCGAGGTGCCATCGTGAGGACAGTGTTACCCACAGAGAGTCTGCGGAGGACGCCCTTGACTACTCGCCAACATGGAGAAGAGGCCGATCCTTCCTCGAAGCGGCAATTCAATCAGTGAGTATTTCACCTCACAGGTTTTGTTCGCGTAGGTTGTTTTCAAGACTTCCTGTTATGCCGCGGTGCATATAGGCAAGGCTTGAATTGAGCGTGCTGCACTTAAATTCACGTTCTCGGTTGTCTGTTGCTAACAAACGTGAGGAAATCGTAGGACATAACTTGTAGTGCAGTTCATCATATCTTCCCTCATGTGTCGAGCCTTTCTTCAGCGCGCAGTCATTTCCGCCAGGGGAATGCTAACAAGGATTTAAACTAGGGTGGGTTGGTGCATCACTGTATACTTTGGGATGCAATTTGCAAAGGCAAGCAAAGAAGATAAGACAGTACTAGTAAAAGCAATGTTTCAAAGAACCAAAAGACAATGTAAGGGCCGTTGAAGTGGTATGCCGTGTCATATGGAGGATGATCCAAAGGATCATGAGCGAAGGCGTAAATTAAAGGTTCATTTATAACCAACAGAGTGTTGTTGCGGAACGTCGGTCGAACTAGTAAGGACGACTGGTTGTCCCTCTTCTTAACGGAATAGCAACTGAAGGAGCACCGTCAATGCGCTCTGCGAAAGTATGAGGCCCAATGCCGAGCGGGCGCATTGGACGTGCACATGTTCACGGACATCACAGAGAAGACTACCGGCGACCCCAAGCCTACACGCCGGAGAGCGCCTTCGTTGTCTATAAGCGCGGTTATGTCGCCCTAATTTGGTTGCATAGTGCTGGAAGTATATGCATACGCGAAAGGTCGCTTGCTCTCGTTCCAAGCTCACATCACGTTAATCAAACGCATTGATAACTGCCCCGCATCCTCGCAGACCACGCACTTGTTCTCTTGTTCACGTCAAACCCTGTCGTAAATGCTAATGTGTTTAAAATATTGCGACAATACGTGTCGCCCTCTACAGCGAACGTCTGTAATAGAAGTTCATTTGAGGGCCCTAGAAAAGCCATGGGCGCGGATCGCGGAGCTGACGGGGGTCGATGTGGCCGGGCGCACAGTGCATGCGCACGCCGCAGGTGGTAAAATGCGGTGGCTCGAAGTTTGCGACGGTCTGTCCCGAGGCCACCTAAGGAGTGCCGCCACGTGCGTTTCAAGGAGGAGTCAAAGCAAAGTCCTTTATTGGGAAAGGGGAGGCCAGTTGACCACAAAGGAGAAATGGGAGTAGGGTTTCAGCCGGTTTGTCCATGGATTCATGGCTTGCGTGCGGCTTTTCAGTTTCCCGCGCGAGAGGAGAGAGAGAGAGAGAGAGAGAGAGAGAGAGAGAGAGAGAGAGAGAGAGAGAGAGAGAAACTTTTAAAGGGTGATGTCTGCCGCCAATGGTGTCGTCGGCAGGAGGAAAGCGCGTAGCACCTACTCGAAGGCTATATGCACTGCCAAACGCCAAGCACGTGGATCGATGGGACGGAGGTCATGAGTACCGTCAGAGCGGCAGATTCAGACTGCGCTCTAACCGATGTTCTATTGATAAGCCGAGTGGAGTCTGCTCCCTACCAACGTTTTGCGCCTTTCTTCGAACATTTTTCGAAACGAAGCTTTTACTTCCTTCTCTCGAGGTTTTTTGAGGGGATCCTGCTGTCTGCTGTTCCCTTCCCCGAATGTGTCGCTCGTGACCGGCGGCTCATCCACACCCGCCTCCTCGGGGATGAGGAGGAGCACCCTGTGTTTCTAGCAAAGCCACCAGATGGCGCGCTCGTCTCCGCGAATCTATACGGCTGGTCCTATATGCTGGTCCTATACGCTGCTGAGTCCAAACATCAAAACACAACTGATTCGACCAACCCAAAAAGTGATAAAATCTAAGCAAGTACCGTACCATTGGTGTAAGCGCAGGATGAAGCGGATCTGCACAGGTAAGGTGGCAGGGCTGATGCGAACTCGCACAGGCCTATTACAGTTACCTCAGTGGCATACAGGCTTGCAATGGAAACCATGAAAGCGGAACTACACGCGTGGATAGAGGGGAACGGCATACCGGGAGAACTGCAAAATGGATTCAGACCAGGCGCAGGCGCTTACAAGCTATTTGTCCTAATACAATACAACAAGGTGTTCCAATGGCTTCAAAAGCGGCCATTATGGATAGCGGTGCATAGCGATAGAGGTGCAATGGATAGCGATAGAGGTTCAAATTACCTGGGAGGACCTAAAGTGCACCGAACCGGTAGTTAGAAAAGTTATCCTTTGTCTCCATTGCTGTTCATCCTGTACATGGCAAGGTAAGAGAGAAAGCTTGAAGACTAAAATAGATTTCAATCAATGTTGTAGCCACAACGAAATCACGACATACTATAGGATGAAAAGAAGATAAATGGCGCCGCCGCACCCCGGCCTGGCCAGGGAGCAAGCGGTGGTACTAAGACAATTGCAGACGGGTTCCTTACTGACCCCGGTCATCATGAAGCATGTGTGCCCCGAGCAATACGAGGACGATACGTGCAAAGTGTGCCGCAGTGCGCGAGCTACGATGGCTCACATCCTGTGGGACCACTCGGCAAAACCTACAGAAGCGTGAATGGAGACAAAGATCACGCCGTGGTACCTGACCGCGGCGCGGAGCAGTGACAAGGACGTACAACTACAGGCCGTCCAGCAGATCCTGGCGGCACTTGAACAGCATCGCCCGAGCGAAAGCCGAGAGGGCCCGGCCACCCAGCGCGGGCAGGCCGGAGGACCTCGACACTAGTAGCGAGGGAGCTGCCTAGTAAAGAGCCCAGCCGGAAAGACGTAGGGCCGCGTCACGGCACTTCGTTAACGGAGGCCGCTTGCAGGCGATTTTAATAAAATCTTCACTCACTCACTCACTCAGTAGCAGAATGCGAACAGTGTCTGCAACCGCTCACAGTTGTGTGGGGGGAAAGGCCAGTGAACGGAGGTTATATTTCAGCACAGCAAAGTCAAGAGTTCTGGTCTTATATGAGGACGCTCGTAACATGAATAAACGAAGGCCAGGCCTATTTAAAAACGCACGAAGAGAATTTAGGAATGAAAGAAAAAATAAGCGCCTCTATCGTGAAGCATAGAGAACTATGGAGATGTCACAAATATGAAGGAATGAGAGGACTCTGGAGGGGTGTAATGGAACCGGCACTCACTTTTTTCAAACGCAGTAGTGCGTTTCAAATCAGGAGTAGAAGTGAACCAGAGGGTGGGAGCTCGATTGGCATTAGGAGCCCACAGTAAAACAACAAATGAGGCAGTGCAGGGAGACATGGGATGGGCATCCTTCGAAGTGAGAGAAGCACAGAGCAAACTACGTTTTGAAGAACGGCTTAGAAATATTGAGGACCAGAGATAGGCGGCGAGAGTGTTACGCGATCTTTACTTGAAAGGCGTGGACACACAGTGGAGAAAAAGAACCAGAAGGCTTAGGACAAAGTATATAAAACCTGATAACGCAGGAGAAACGACCGAGGCAATAAAAAATGATGTGAAATAATCAGAGGCAACAAACTAGGAAAAAGAATGGACGCAAAAAAGACCTTAGACATCGGCAGACTCGGGAAGCGGAAGATCACGAGGGAAAAAGTCTTTAAATATCAAAGGGAGTGTATTGCGTTTTGAAGCCAGGGCCGGGTTGCTCGCGAACAAAAACGCTTATCCGCGAGAAGGTAGAGGCAGAACTGTCCGCAAGTTGCGGTAAGGGAGCAGAAACCATGCGACATATTGTAACGGAGTGCGAAGGTATCCGTACAGTCCTCAGCGAGGGAGACATCCAGCTCCCGGAAGCCCTTGGCTTTACGTTGAACGGAAAGGTGAATTGGAAAATCAGGATAGGTCAGCAAAACAAGGTTAGAATGTTGGTGGGAAAAGAGCAGACAAGACGCTAGGAAGACCTCCGAACTAAGCAGTCAGACTAGCACAAAAGTACACATACGGGTTCTTTTTAGGGGAGCAGCCCCTTTGTGGCTGGGGCTGTTGGCGACTCCTGTCGTCGTCGCCATCGTCGTCGTAATCGTCTTCGGTCTCATGTAGTCACGTTACTAAGACTCCGGGAAACTCGTTTACTCCTCGCGCTAGAACGCAACGCATACTACAAAAACAACGGGGCATTCGTCTACCCCTCGCGCTGGAGCGCTTTGTAACGCATACTACAAAAACACCGGGACACTCGTTTAGCCATCTTCGCGCTAGAGAGCTTCGTGCTTCAATGACAGCAGACTTTTACAGCAAAGCTGCATGCCTCTAACCCCCAATGGTTTCATCTCCGTTGGCAAAAACGCCAAGGCGCCAAGAATACACTTGTACACTGCATGCTCCGCCCCTCAGCAGGTTTCACGTTAGTGGTGATGGCCCGGGATTTTTTTAGATGCGAAGCATCTCATGCTCGGGGCTGTGTCCCTCCCTCCCTCGTTGTCGTTGTCCGCCATCCGCACTCTACTGCGCATGCGCGTCTCTTCAGCCCCGTCAGCGTTTGGGCTAACGTCAGCGCAGTCCACTATAAAAAGAAAGAGTCAGGCGGCGACCCGTTTCGATTTCACGACTCTCTGGCCGCAACGGGAGGTACGTGGCGCTATTCCCACTGCGCTACAAAACCGAGACAGGAGCAAGTGCTGCGAACGCGCCTTATGTCCTTGACTCATTCCAACTACGTTAAGAAGCTACTGATACAACGAAGGCAAGCGAGCTGAATGTCAACGGAAACGACGAAGTGAAAACTAACGGGAACTTCAGTCGACCCCATGGCTGCTTCGCATACTACACAGGGTTCCCCTACGTGAAGATGGTGTAATTTTTTCTTGCATGGCGAGGTAATTGCACAGTGGCGTTAGGACTAAGGTCGCTATGCAACGCCACCCCGTTACAAAGGGTAAACCGCTAAGTATCATCATCATCATCATCATCATCTATGCGAATGTCGTTCCGCGCTGCCGCCGATGCGACCGAAGGGCGCGGGCACTAGCGACAGAAAAATTTCTCAAAAACGTCCCCGCAGCCTTCAGGACATCCAGCCCGAGAGAGAAAGAGAGAGAGAGAGAGAGAGAGAGAGGAGAGAGAGAGAGAGAGAGAGAGAGAGAGGGTAAACTTTATTCGTGATCAGGTTGTGATCTGGGCAGCCCTAGTCCAGGCTGTCTTCTGAAATGCGGAGATGCAGCGCCTCCTTGATGTGGGTTACCAGAAGGGGCCAGTAGGGAACGTATGTAGACTGAATCAGCCAGGTGAGACCCTGAAGGATTCGCTGCATCGTTTGTGGGTAATGGCCGCGAGGCCCACCACTGGAGAGGCTGGCGCTGCAATCGTTCTGACGTCACTTGAACGGTGATCCTATCTTGCTGCGCAGTGGGCTTGCAGCGCGTGACACTTCGTTTAGGACGCGCGTTCTAAAAGTATTTTTGTGTTAATATCCGTCATTTGAAGTTCTTCTCAGTACGTCAAGCGCAGTTCGACCTCATGGGGACTTTATAACCGTATCAACTGTGCTACATTATCCGCAAGCAACCTGATCGTGGTGGAGTATGACGTATGCGACCGAATCGTAAGCTGCGGCTTGTCTCCCCGATCAACAATGTAGACTACGACGATCGCCGAGTTAAGTTTCTAGATTTCCTTTGTTTGCAAGAAATGTATGAATCAGGAAATCATGAAGCGTTTACTTCTCGCACAAACGCTCCGCACATGCACCGCCGGTGCCTGTCCGCAGGCCGATCGGAACGGCTGAACCGTTAGCAGGTCGCGGCAAATTGTGCCGTTTTCTCAAATCCATCAATCGTAGTAAAAGAAGCGCCAGGTTGTAAAGTAACTGTGTAGTGTAGGAAAATATGTGTGCTATGTACGTTGCGATCAGCGTAGCTTTTAAACATGTCAAAATGTGCGATTACGGCGACCGAGCAGGAGCGAGTCCCGGTCGCAGAAGTATACAGCACGAGTTTTGCTCCAGCTCGACAGGTGCGTCCTCGCACGGATCGCGGCTCGAGGCGCCAGGGAGGCATCTTGACCTCCTCGCTTAAACGCAATCGTGACAGCGAAGCCAGATTCTACATCGAGTAATGGGGGGGACGGCAAGTTCAAATTGTTTAGAGCACTCCATTTCATACTGTAATTAGCGGCGATGAAAAGCGGCCCGGAGCGCCAAAGTTCCCAACTCCGATTGCCGAGTGCATCTGAGCCGGTGGCGAGCTGTTGGAGACGACCTCTGGTCACTCGCCCACGTGTTTTTTTTTTCGTTCCCTTAACTTCTTGGGGGCCCCCCAACGCTCGGTTCTCCTATTCTAAAGCTACCCATCACCCCAAATCATTAACGACGTGTTTCGCCTCGTACACAGCATCCCCTTCTGTGAGCAGTCATGAGTTTCAAAATTGATGCTTGAGAAAGGCCGGCTCACTGTAAAAAGACAAAAGCCCACGTTGCAGTTATAAATTCCCACCCCGAGGTCCTAATGAAAACTAAATATAGCCATGTCCAGACCCGCTCGAAGCCGTTGAAAACTCGCGTTCATGCCGTTCATACATTGCGAATAAGTTGTCGCGAAAACTAAACACATCAGCCGTGCAGAGTACAGGCTGTGGCAGAAATCGTTAATCAAATCCCGGCATAACTATAAAAACATTGTAGGGGAAATAGGCACTGCTTAAGCCAAACTGCAGATCATAGCAGCACTTTTAAGCATGTGCGGCGAAGCAATTCGATCACCGTTCTCGCGTAGTCATTTATTTACCAGGCAATGCGACCAGTACGCGCGGTGCGATCACAAGTGAGCGACGCGTTTCCGTTGCTGTTACAAGCTGTTTCCGTGCACACACAGCCTCGTACATGTGCCGTCACAAGTATTTCATAATGAATTTACAGCGCACTTTTCTCGGCGTCAGTTGCATCGTCTTTGGCGTTAGTTGGCTGCTGTGGGTCGCGATGGTAGCAACTACCTAAACGCGGCGGTGTCGCCGGGAACGAGCGAGTCGCTGATTGCTTGCCCGGATTATCCGGTCTGCAGACAACTTTTTTGGGCAATTTGCATCAAATCCACAATGAGGGTGGAGTCGATGGCCACAACAAAAAACACGCTGTCACATACGCACAGGAAATGTGTTGTATCAGACGACAACACGACTCGGCGTCGTATACAAGTGACGTCACTCGTAGGTGGTGCCACGGTATGTCCTCGAGTCCAATACTGAAAATA
Organism: Haemaphysalis longicornis; assembly: GCA_013339765.2. Taxonomy (NCBI): domain Eukaryota; kingdom Metazoa; phylum Arthropoda; class Arachnida; order Ixodida; family Ixodidae; genus Haemaphysalis; species Haemaphysalis longicornis. The sequence goes on from CM023451.1 coordinate 7,366,050, forward strand.
TATGTAAATGATTCGGGGGCGTTGTTGAAGTATTCACAGTAGCTGCGAGGGGGTGGTTCAGACCCATGAAAACTAAGGACGTGCAGTCTCGTGGGGGTGAGGGTGATTGTTTGTGCCTCACAAATTACCGTGTCTTGTATAGTTATGTCGTCGGGTGGAATACAAAACTCTCTTCTATTCAGTTTTAACTGTTCGAATCTTTTCGGACGATGGTAGACATCCACATGTGTAAGACATGGTGCCCGAATTCTCATCTCACGGGGCGCGAGTCTCCCCTTTCAACCACGAGCATTCCAACATGCCCAGGGGCAAATATGATGTCGTATGTACGTTCGCTGAGCTCATTTAGTACAATCGCTGTGTCCTTTGTAACTCGGTTTCGTATAATTTGCCAACATGTTTCTGTGAGTCCGCGAATATGATCACTAACTTGGCCTGTGGATTTGAATCTTGTGGAAGTTTTCGTATCTGCTTCTTTCACTGCAAATATCTAGGAAACATGGTGGCCGCCTGCCGCCTCCGCTACGTAACCCCTTCTCTGATCTCCGCTGCCACACCTCGCGCTCTACCCCTTTCCCCTCGTTCCCCTCGTGATGAATTGAATAGAGGTTCGCTCAGTGCAATTCAATTTTCCCGCCGCCGCACTGATCTCCCGCCATCTGTTGAGACTGAGCGAATCTTTTTCCGTATATTTTGTTTCTTGTTCTGCCTGCAACAGGCAGAGTGGAAGCTCTGCTCTCTTTGTGTTCCGTTATTCTCGTGTGGAGCCTTTCTGCGCCATTTTTAACGCGTTGGTTTTTCACTTGCTATCGTAAGAACCAACCCACCGTATATTCTTAACTAAAAGAACGTGGGGACTGCAGGCTAACTACTCATATGTTGCCTCAAATGTGCCTGAGGTTCCCTTTGCGTTAACTGATGGGTACATTGATGACTTGAGGGGGGACGGAGGGCAAAACCAACAAAAATTGGATTTTTTCTATATAGGGCCAAAATGTGCTAACATTCTTCGAAAATGTCCCCACGAGTGGCATCCTCAGATACGCACCAAGATGAAATTAAAAAATGGCGCCAAATGCACCCCCTATGTGGCCCCCGCCTATCCACTGCAAGTTTTCGTATGAAGCACAAAGTATCTCTTTGTGGTTTTTTTAAGTGTAATAACGTTTACTTTTTTAATTACTTACAAATATGGCACTTAGTTCCTTCAATTTTCAGGTAGTTCAGTGTACGCCGCAATGGCGCTGCGTTAGCTGAAATGGCATTGCGCATGCATTGCGAAACGCTTGTTTACGTCTGGTCGGTCGTCTGCATTCTGTTTGTAGGCATGTAATTGGTTTCTCTTTTGACAGATTAGAGATATTCACGTGTGAAGTGGACTGTGCTAGTATTACTGCCTCCCTTTTCTCAGAATTCGCGCAAGAAGCGACAATTTGAAAAAATGAAACGAAAACGTTGAAGTGGGATTTCTCAGAACACCATTTCCGCCGAGAAAGGGAACAATTCGAGGTTCCGAAACCATTTTTTGTGAGTTGTTTATTAATTTCATTTACACGTACTGCACGAAAATAAATATGTTCTCACCACAATTAGTTTTTTATTCACACTTTTTTTCCGTCCAAAATGATTCAAATTATGTTTGTGGTATGTGAGCATATTTTTTTGAGAAATCAACGGTTATTGCCACTATTATTTTTATGGTTCATAAGAAAGCATGAGGCAATTAACACAAATAGAAAATGTTTCAGCTCTGTGCCTGTAGTCCTTTAGGCCGAGAAAAAGGCTAAAAAGCTGTAGTATTTTACTCTAACATTTATTAAATAATAATGTATGAATTTTTGCGAACGGTTAGTACATATCTATTATACACACCCTCCAACGTTTCTAGTTTGATTACACAAAAAGCAGCGAAGTTAGCCGAAGACATAGTTGTACACTTACGTCCACTCTTTCGCTTGAAACATCAGTTTTAGTGTTTTGGACGGTTATGCCTAAATACTTCTTCTTGACGAATTGTTTCAACTTTTGACTCGAACGACTAATTGAGGAGCAGAAGGACAGACCTAAATTTCCCGATTAACTAGCCCAATAAAAACTGTCGTCTTTAAAAGAGTAAAAACAGCATGAAAGTTTAGCGGGGCGAGTTGGTATATTGCATAAATTTAACAGCGCTTAGTCGGTACACAGGGAAGAGCAGCGATTACTCTACAATCTGTGCCGTCCTGGGGTCATTCCATTTATGCATTGTGGAAAAGTTCTTGCTGCGTTATACCAGAACGTGATACCACGCATGTAGAAGATTTGTTGTTCCTGTTGCAACCCTTTATTATACAGGGAATGCCACGTGGCCAAAATACGCGAAGACGGGAGAAGTTGCATTGAGGAGTAACCGAGTAGTAGTAGAGACGTAATTCGCGCCAAAAGGCAAAGAAAGCAAAGCGAATAAAGACACGCCAAATGCGATGTAACGGTAATAACCTGTGAATAAGTATCCCTAAGCTGTCGCCCTCAAAGCACGGAAGTAGAGGTTACTGCCCCGAGGAATGTTTCTGGCCGTGCGGTCGTAGTTGCCTTCAGATGCGAAATTTACATTATATAAAGTTTCTCAAATGGTCTTAGACTTCTGGAAGTGCGTTGTACAAGCGGTGTGAGTATTCAAGCAGAACCCTGGTTGGCATCGGTCGTGAAGCATGTGTTCAGGATCGGGGCACGCGAGGTGGGAGGGATATCGCCAGAAGAAAAAAAGTAGTACAGAACGGAAAACGGTTTGGCAGCCGACCTGTTTGAATAGGTATATCTGCCTTGCGATAGTGTTTGCGTATGTCTGCTACATTGTTCCTCTTTGCATACGCACACACCGTCCTAGATTGTGTTGACGAGGCCAGTCACTCTGAGGGGAGAGGAGGGTGTCCGTTGGTAGGGCATTGGAGCAGGCCCAGCGCGAGTCGTCCGTTTTTTCCACGCGGAGCTTCGGCTGGCATGACGCCGTAATACACTGATATTTCTACGGATTGCCAGGGCTTACGGTTTTTAAAGCTAAAGCTTTCCTGGTGGGAAGGGTGGCGTCTTGTCAAAAAACTAATGCACGTCCCGATAGACCGGTTTGTCGATCCAAAAGCTCTCTTGAGATCTCTGGACACATGGCGGGTGCGTAAAACCGGGATGCCGTTGTGTCAGACCGGTTACATGAAAATCACGAAAGTGGAACGATTCTGGATAAGACAGTACACGCATCGATCATTAAGAAGGAGTACAATTTTGTATTTTTATATCACCAACCACATATCGGTATACGTTTAGATCGTTTGTAAAGGCGTTTACTTAGTGCACGAAAAATCGTCGCATGGGTTCGTTTTTTGTTCGCGATTTGGGTATTGGAAGGTTTGACGGTCGATTGGACGCACTTACGGTGGAGGTTGGACGCACTTTGAGCGATGGTTTTGACGCAGATTTGACGCCGTTTTGATGTGCGGAAGCTTTCACGGTTCTCACAATTAACTCTCCTTAGGCAGGGGCGGTGAAGTTTTTTTAACACCGCCCGTTCGCTGAGCGGTGCGCCTATTGCGAAAACCTTCTGGTGATTTTCGTTTTCGGCGAAGACGTTGGTGTTGTTATCTTTTTCCTTTGAGAAACCAAATATAAGTAAGCCAGATTTTCGAAGAATGGTTGTCTACGCTATTCACAATCAACAAATAGAGTTGACAGGTATTTGTTATCTCTTAGCCAGAGAGAGAGAGAGAGAGAATGCCTTTAACGAAAGCTGAAGAGGTCAGCCCCACTAACGGTGGGACTTTATCTGTCGCTGATATTGTGCCGGCAGCCGGCAATTTACCCCTCCCGGATATTGTGCCGGGCTTGCTACTCTATATGGGGTGAATACAGTGAGGTGACAGCGAAAAATAGAGAGAAAAAGAAAATGAAAGAAAGAAAGGGGGATGGAGAGGGAGAGGGGAAATGCACACATATACAAAATGTATATGCTCAGAGGGTTCACAGAACCTCTTCTAGCCCTGTTTCCGCAAGAAAAGTAAGCAGTTTTGTACCCAGCACTGCTTCCTCAGGATTTCGCCAGGATCCAAGGAAGTGTGAGAGTTTCAGAGGACATCCGCGTCTTATGTCTACCATAAGGGCACAGGATGTGGGCTACATAAGTTGACGCGATCAAGTGGTCTTCTATTGTTGCCTGAGCCTTTGTTGCACCTTTGCGCCGCAAGTGTGGGAAAATATTTCCTGACAAATTATGTGCAAGTTTTCGTACATACGAAGATTTGTATGCTCAATAAAATCCTTCGGTCCATTTTCGGTCGTACTCCTTCTAGAATTTCATCTTGAACAACTTTATTATCAGCGTTTCTTTTCTTTCCATCTTTTATTGCAGGAGGAGAACGAGGCTTAGGCGAGTCTCGGAACATGTTGAAAACAACAGCTGTACGGAGAATTAAAAAGCACGCGCGTCGCAGGAAAATGCGTACTCGCACGCGAACGCATTACATAATGGCTGACAGACAAACACTATGCAACCACCTCTTACTCTGATTATAGGCACATCATTAGGTACATTCACGTGTCTTCAAAGTTTTTTAAATGATAATTGCACCGATATGCAGCGTGCGAGGCAGAGTCCTGCCCGGTTTGACCGGGGCGGATTTCAAGAAAAGAAAGAACGGCTGTGCTTATGAGATTCATGGAACCGTTATCTTAGCCATGCCCCCAAGGACACTTTAAAGGAACCCTGGAAGACTTTCGACAAGCGCTTTCACTCTTTCCTTCGCGTCTGGAACCACTGCGAAAGCTATAGTTACCGCCAGCATGGAGCGGCACTGCGTGATTTGCTCGTCGCACCAGATACGACTTCCATTTCTGCTTTTTTTTTTTAGTTGCTATCGAAAAGTGTTCATTGCTGCAACCCAAGGAAAACCGGGCAACAGCCGCTACATGGCCTTAGTGACGTAATTGGAGCCGTGGAAGAATGTCAAGACCGGCAAAGAGAGAAAACTCTTTTGAGCGAGTTTACAAGTTATCTGATGGGCTTAGAGCAGTAATTTTTGGCTGAGGTACTTTGCGACCCCCTAATCTAAGTACTGGGTGTGTTGGGTGTCTACGTTATGCAAGCATTTAAAATTTCAAAAAAAGGTTGAAAAAAGTGTTGCAGGGTCCCTTTAAAGTGCCTTTAGCGCTTTGGCTACCGACAGCGCCAGTGAAAGTTCAGACCGGGAACTCTTAGACCTCTTTCCGTGAAGCGAGAATGGTACATGTTTAATCGTATACATAGAGCGCTGAAATTTACGAGACCAACACAAAATAAAGCGACGAATGGAATGGTTGACACGCATTTGGCCCGCGCATCAATCGTTCTTATTGTCTCTTTATTATGTGCTTGTCTCGTAAATTTCAGCGCTCTATGTTTGAACATGTACAGTCACCCAAATATTTAATTGATTGATTGTAGGGTTTAACGCGCCAACGCAACGCAGGCGATGAGGCGCGCCGTAGTGGAGGGCTCCGGATTAATTTTGACCACCTGGGGATCTTTAACGTGCACCGAAATCTCGTACACACGGGCGTTTTTGGCTTTTCGCCTCCATCAGAAAGCGGCCGCCGCGGCCGGGAATCGAACCCGCGTCCTCGCCAAATATTTAATTAGCGTGCTCGAGCGACGGCGTTTCTGTGAGTCAGCGCCATATCACGGCGCCAAGTTGCAAAAAAGTTAAGGCTCAGCGCATGCTCAGAAAGCGCGCTCAGCTGAACTCATCGTCTGCTGGGCTGTTCCTTCATAAGAACGTCACCCCAAACGAGCGCACTACAAACGAACAGGCAGCGTGATTAAGCGAACGGTTTTGTAGCGTAAGTTACACTGGCCGAGGTTGAGCAGTTTCGCGTGTGCGTGAAGGGCCGTTCTGCGCAAGCGCGAGGGGCACTGAATTGGATTGGATTGAATTGGATGGCTTTGCTTGGATAGTATTGGATTGGATTAAAAAGCGGATTGGCGATTGTGGAGCATAGCCGCGGCACGACGCACTGGCGGCAGCGTGCCCAGGATGTGCTGGACTCTGATTGCGCTGATTCTGAACCTTAGCTCACGCTCGATATCCGGTCGCTACTCTATTTTCTGAAGTAGTCCCAGTTACCACCACCACCAGGAACAATTAATAAAAGATACGCCAAAACGGCATTCTGAACCAACAACGTGGATTATTCATTTGTTATCTCGTAAACGCGTCTTCCATTGCAGAAAGAGCTCATACCCCTTCGTGCAGTCCTCTAAAACTAAAATACGGCAAAACCGCTAGTAGTGCCCTTCTTAGCAGAGCCTACACTGGCGAGTTCTAGAAACAGTTAGCCAAGGTGAACTTCACCAACGCGGGGCATTAATGGGAGGGTAGGGACGCTTATTCAGGCATTGACGATGTGCGCGTAAACTGGAATTCCATTGTTGCTCGCGCGCAACGCACCGCTCTCGCGTGTGTTGCAGCTTGCTTGGGCAGTTATAGCCGTCTTCGCTTACTAGCCGCGACGGGCGTTTCGTGAGCACTGGGAACCGTTGCTTGCCGCTCAACTTGTTCATTTGTCAAAGAAAGACGGGGCTGACTGAATGGTAGACTGATTCGGAAGACATGCTACGGAAACGATTGTTGTCCTGGGCAGCCAGTTTTCTGATTTTCTTCTGAGATTTGCGAAAAATTCTGCACATTTTTGTTCAGGGCTCCTCACGACACTTGCAATAAGTCAGTGCTTGAAACCAAATTATGAAAAAAAATATTACGTGGATACCCCAGTTCCGGGCTTTACAACAGTCCTCAATTTCAGAAGCGTACCAGGGAGTGCGACAGCGTTTCAAACAAACCTAAATGGAGGAAGAGGTGGACCCCCGCAGAGAAATCAGGGCCTTGATCAGTAGAAGCCCAAAGCCGTGGTCCCGAACGGCAGCAACGGATATTGCTCGTGAGGAGTTTTCACGCCAAGCGAGCTTGTTGAAATTACAAGAAGTGACCGCCACGAAAATCTAACACTTCCATATTATGAATATTTCCGTGAATGTGCGATGGCCAATGGACCAACACCAATGAAGGAGGAGGGGATAGCGAGGGAAAACAAGAGTGGCATTTGGAAGTTATAGACGCGTTGGCAGAATAAAGGACAAGATGTGTTGCGGACGGGCCTCTGCATATTCCTGAGCTTGAGCCTCCCACGTTTTTAACTTGGCTTCAGCAACGTCCGAACACGAAATTGTAGCCGAGTAGTTAATATTGGCATTGTCATGTTTCAATTGGCCCAAAGAACTCTAAATAGTAATGATAGAGAATGTCATTGAAAGGAAACACGCAAATCAGACAGTGAACACCTAAGACTGTCAGACGAGTCTGGAAGAAATTTGTTCCCCTGATTGCTAGCTTCAATTTTGCAGGCATGCTTTTACCAGTTTTTGAGGCAATCCATCCGCATTTTTGGATTTGACGTAGAGTTCTAACCATGTTTGAAACGCCAGGAAAAGGTTTTATGCCTGCGTTTGACACGGGGTGACGTGAGTATCATCCACGTAGCAACTTTCGTTAGGTGGCAAACCCGAAATGAAAATGTACTTTCACGAATATAACGCTTCACGTACCTCCAAAATTTCAAATGTTAAGTTTTTACTGGATGAAAAAGGATTGCCAGCGTAGCAAGTGCCAACTTTGAAGTATATTAAACTTAATCAACATGAAGTTCGTGGATATACACTAGCAGTAATTACCTTGCGACAGACCGACTGGTGCGGTTCCTAGAAGAACTTTTATTGCTGATTAGCTCCAGTGGGAATGAAGGACCATTCATTTCTTACGTTGAACAGGCTCATATTGCTTCAATTTTGCGTTGGATTTAAAGCAGTTTTACCCCGCCCTGCTTTATCAAGTACCGTGTCCGTCAACTTTTCATTCTAAGCTTGGACAACCTAGTGCCTATAGGTTAAGGGTAGGTGGGAGTTCAGTGTGAACAACGCATTTGCTTTTACCACGTTTTTTGAGCGCGCTATTCCATGCGTCATTTGTTGGGACATTTGCGAGTAAGTTCTTCACCATGTCAGAGAAGGAGGAGGAGAAAAGAGTTTTATTGAACGTGGTGTTGACAGCGCTGCGTGAGTGAGGTTAGCTGCGATCCACGATAGCTCGAACTGTGTCGTTTACGGGTGGCAAACCCTGCAACATCAAAAAATAGATATCTTTCATCGCCATACTTCAACGCTGTCACGTACGCTCGCAAACAATTTCGTAAATGTTAATTTTTCATACATGGTATGTAACAAAGCACATGCCAGCAGTGAGCAATTTGCCAATTCTTTGAAATCGTCATACTCTAAACTTCAAATCAACCATGGTACGGTTCGTGGTATATACAGCTGGAGCATGTAATTTCCCCTTTTGCTGTGACAGGAAGCACATGCTGTCTGCTCGGTGACCCTAGCAAGATACTTCCTTATATTGCAATGATTGTCGCTCACCGTGGGAATGAGGCACGCATTCAATGTTATTTGAGCGGTTGAAGCACGGCTGCAGTATTGTCATTCGTCTAAGCGTTGCGTTGGATGTTAATAGCAAGGTTTATACTCCCGCCCTGCTATTATTCAATGTAACACAGCAGTGTCCGATCAACCTTATATCATATATCTGAATGCTTGGACAACCTACGTGCGCTATTAGGTTAAGGTAGCGTGGGGAGTGTCAAGAGAAAAAAAAACTTAGAATGACGCATTCCAATATCCCTTAAAGCTGAACGCAAAAGCAGTTTTATAATTTTGCTTACGTCCTCAGTGCCATCGCTCTTGGTGCCACCGTCGTTGGCCAACGGTATTTATACCGTCGGGCCGACGACTTTCAAAACGTGAACGTCACAGTGCGTGAGCATGGCCTAAGATGAGTTCGTGAACTCGAGTGAAACCCGTTCCCGCCCAGAAGTAACCTATTGCCGTCACTATAAAAAGTAACGAGAATTCGTTACTCGTTCCTTACACAGAAAGTACAGAAAGTAACTACGCCGCTACTCAAATTTTTCATAAAGCGTGTATGTATTTTTTTTAATAAAGGACCACTGCAAATATCACATATGCATTGGTGTTTTTCCTCAGATATGCGTAAAGCTTTGTTTTTGGTCAATAGTGTCCAAAAGCATGAACATTGCAACCAGAAAGAGATGTTTAAAATGGGTTGGTTGATTGATTGATTGTAGTGTTTAACGCACCGACGCAACGCAGGCAATGAGGCGCGCCGTAGTGGAGGGCTCCGGATTAATTTCGACCACCTGGGGATCTCTAACGTGCGTCGAAATCTCGAACACACGGGCGTTTTTGCTTTTCGCCACCATCATAACAACGGCCGCCGCGGCCGGGAATCGAACCCGCGTCCTCGTGCTCAGCAGCACAACGCCTTAGCCACTGAGCCACCGCGGTGAGTTGTGTAAAAATGGCTGTGGGTATACAAACGTTTCGATTAACACTTGTCTCAACATTGGCCGGGCGGTTTAATCGAGGGACAGACAGACAGACCAAAATTTTCACGTTCAAGTAGCCGAGAAAGACCACAGTTTTGAAAAGTAATCAAATGCAAGTAACGCGTTACTTGTGACGCGTTATGTGCCAATTTGGGTCTACATCATCTCACCGTACATAGCAGCAGCCCACCTCAGCAATAAATTCTCTTGATACCCTCGCAACGAAGAATGCTCAGATAGGAGCAGTCGCAGACGTTTCTATCAAGGAAGGCACGGTCTGGTGCACGGAGAGCCGAGCATCCAATTCAGCGGGCGCATGGCGAGGCCCATAAATGTGAAAGCACCCAGAGAACAATGCTTCGCAATTTGAGCCCGCACATACCTCCCTCCTCCGGCCGCTCGTGTTTCCCAGCAGAAGCAGGCAGCGTCGGCCAGAAGCGAGAAGCACCATTACCTAAGTGGGTCGTGCACCCAGCGCACTTTCAATGGCGCCTTGCTTTTCCGGGAGCCGCGGCCCCAGCTGGTCACTCGCCGGCGAGTTAGAGCCGTCCCGCATGCGTGCGCGGCAGCGGTCGTTTCACCCCGTGACCTCGAGGGACCATCACGACGAGCTTCTCGTGCCGGAGAGCGATACGGGGACGACTTACGAGGCGCCATAAGGAAGTAGCATCCAAATTGCACGTCCATTTGCCCGTGTAATCGATTCGATGAGCCGTCAGAGTACAGCAGTCATCCAAACAGCTGCAGCGACAAATTTTCTTCGAATGGGTCGCATGGCCAGACGGAATTTTAATCTCGAACCTTTCTGCATTTTGACGCTTTTAAGCGAAGTGAAGCGAAGCTAGAGTTCCATGTACTTTTTATGTCCGGGAACAAAAACTCTCGAGGAGGCTCCACGTATGTTTAAAACACAAGGCCTTGCATAATAAGTGTCCCAGTGTGTGTGCTAGTAGCCCGCGGTCAACACCAACTCACACGCCGTTCCATATGTGATTTGGACCACAAGCTTATACGTTTCATCGCTACAATATGCTTATTGAGTTTATCAGTTAATAACAGGCACCATTTTCGAGATCAAAATGTGGCTTAGACCTCAAGCTTATACTTTTCTTCGTGTGTATATACATCTTGAGTACATTAGATAATAATGGGTCGCATTTGCCAGATGAGTAGAGTCAAAATAAAAGTGTGTGACTTCCGCCGTCACACCTTTCGCCTAATATCTGTCACAGCTATTTCGTGTGATCAAAAGCTTCGCTAGTCATCCGCCTTCACAGAGTGCAATGACTCACGATTTTTCCCCACCTCGTTTGAAAGCTCCGGGACGTGAAAATCAATGTGTTGGTGACTATTGCGGTTACAAGTGCGCCTGACCACGTCGTCAAGCGGCTGCACAAAGTGTCGCATTTCTCGGGGTGTATGCACGCGAGGTGTATGCACTCCTCAAACACTGGCTTGGTGAAATATTTCAGGCTTAAAAAGACGCGAAAAAGTCCAAGGTAGTCTTGAATAGGCACGCGAAGGTACATCACTTCCAGGTAGGCAATGAGGTCTTGGAAACAGTCACCGAATACGTATATCTTGGGCAAGTTATAGCTGCTGATCCAAACCATGAACGGGAAATTACCCGCAGAATAAGCATGGGTTGGGCTGCGTTTGGTAAGAACTCCGACATCCTCACTGGCAAGCTTCCCCTGTCACTCAAAAAGCTTGTATTCAATCAATCCGTTCTTCTAGTAATGACTTATGGGGCAGAAACTTGGGGTCTCACTGAATGACTTGAAACTAAAATTAGATCGGCACAACGGACCATGGAACGCCGAATGCTAGGGGTCATGTTGAGGGACAGGAAAACTGCCGCGTGGATTAGGAAACAGACCAAGGTGGAGGACATTCTAGTTGGAATTAAGTGAAGGAAATTTGGGTGGGCTGGTCATGTAATGCGACTGACGGACAACAGGCGGACCATCCGTTTGACAGACTGGCTAAGGCTGAAAGTTGGGCTAGTTGGTGTTGACTTAGAACCATTTTACCAGCGAAAAACGGACAGGGACACAGAAAGAGAAGGAGACGGGACACTCGCTCGACTTCAACTGATCATCTTTTACTTGAGACACGTAGTATATGCAACCGCTACCAGACAGGGCTAAAAAGATAACAGTTACAAATAAAAATGATAAAAACAATGTACAGCCGTAGATGTGCACCACCCACACGCCCAAGCTACGTTCCCGGGCATGCGCCCTTGTAGGAAGCTTAGCTCTTTTTTGGTAAGAGCGATAGACGGCACGCTGATACACTTATCTGCCTCCCTGTGAATATGGAAGGCCTCCGAAATCTCTCGTTTCACTCGGTCGCGCCCGCTGCCTAATACACGTGTGGCACCAAATGCTGTCTAAGGGAGCATCGAGCTTCAGTTTCATCGCTTGCCGCGGGGGGCCACTTGGCCGACCATTGCAAGCGGTGTCCTGGTTGTGTCCCAGCATTTGGTGCCACACGTGTATTGGGCAGCGGGCGCGACCGAGTGAAACGAGAGATTTCGGAGGCCTTCGATATTCACAGGGAGGCAGAGAAGTGTATCAGCGTGCCGTCTATCGCTCTTACAAAAAAAAGAGCTAAGCTTCCTACAAGGGCGCATGCGCGGGACGTAGCTTGGGCGTGTGGGTGGGTGCACATCTACGACTGTACATTGTTTTTATCATTTTTATTTGTAACTGTTATCTTTTCACCCCTGTCTGGTAGCGGTTGCATATACTACGTGTCTCAAGTAAAAGATGATCAGTTGAAGTCTAGCGAGTGTCCCGTCTCCTTCTCTCTGTGTCCCTGTCCGCTTTTCGCTGGTAAAATGGTTCTAAGACAGACTGGCTGCCAATAGACCACAAACGTACCAGGGGTCGGCCGAGAACTCGACGACATGAGCTACGAAAATTTCGGGGAAAAACATGGACTCTGCTGACACTCGATAGGCGTGGCTGGAAGTCCTTGGGAGAGGCTTTCGTCCTGCAGTGGACACAAACAGGCTCATGATGATGATGATGATGCACGCGAGAGTAAGTCACCGTGAATTCTTAAAATGTCCGTGTACTTTTCGCGTTCATAAACCGCTAGAGATCAAATTCTGTGCATAACGGTGCATGCTTAACACGGGTCGTATTTGCGCTGTTGCAATTATTTACTCTCGAGTGGCATTATATCATTGCTCATACACGGCTGTTTTGTAATTATTAAAATATCGTTATATACCAATATAAAACTAATATTGTCGCACGTTGAATCCGTGTCGGAGCACGAAGACCACACCGATGCCGAATATCCAGGTCCGGAGCAAATATATCCTGATGAGGACAGTTAAGAATAGTTCCCAACCAGGAAAGTTACTCGTTACCTGGATATTCGGCATGTGCGTGGTCTTCGTGCTCCGACACGGACTCAACGCGCGACAATATTCATAGTCAGAATAATCAGCAGCAGAAGCAGCAGCCGCAGTAGCCCATTTACGTCCAGTGCAGTAGCCGCTATGACTGCATTACGAATACCTTGTCCAAAAGGGGATGATTCAGGCTAATCTTGTACGGGTGAGGGAACGTTGCTGCTGTGCCTGGGAACCTTCCCAGTATGGCTGCACCTACCTTTGTATCCTCCCTCTGGTGACCGGGGATATTACACCTTGCCGAACAAGGCAGCATTCCAATCGTGGTAACGTAATGGAGGCCGTTACCTGCAGACTGTAACGTTTAACTTTATTGGGCTTCAAAGACGAAAACATGCGCAGCCGAGCACCGTCGGTGATGGTTAGGCCCTTAGGATGAAGGTGATCAACTGAAATTAAAGTTTTGCGTGTATGCATGCGTGCTCTCGTGTGTGTGTGTGTGTACGAAAGGGGGGAATGAAAAAATCATCTATACATTACTCCCGCCTGCGGCGACAAAAAGCAGTTACACAGAGAACTACGCACACGGAATCCTGTTTTATAGCCATTGCTAATTTAGTTACATGTTACCGAAGCGTAACATTGCCAGATGAAAACGTCAAATATTCAAAATGAATATTTTGAACCAATTCGCTCCTTATTCTTCGAACGTCTGCCGCTTATTTACTGATTTGAGTTAGTGTTGTTGGAAGACCGCGTGGCCTATGTGAGCACAAGCAGAGCGCCAAGGGCTCTGGCAAAAATTTTCTAAATGAGGTCAAACCATACCTAGGTTTTCCGGGGAGGGGGAGAAGCCACTACGATTGAAATATTGAACGGGAAAAGAACAGAGATGTAGCGTATACGTTTAAAATGTTTTTTTGAGAAATGTGGACAGTCAGTAAGCCCTTGCACCAACCTTAGCAGTGAACCTAGATTTTTTTAGTATTTTACCTCAGACTCTAACCGGCGTCTACCCTCTCTCCCGTACTGTCCCTGGACGCGCCCATGAACACCTCTCTCCATCACTTAAACCATGTCGGTGTCAGGGCACATGCCCACCTTAGACATTTTGCGCTCGCGGAACGGAGCGGTGACCGCACACTAAGCGTGAAGGGCTCGTGTACCGGAAAGCGTGGAAACGCAATAGCCCAAAATTGTGGGTTACACCTAGAAGTGAAAAATAATGCAAAATTACGCAGAATACGTGTAAACCTCAAAAACGGAACTCGCGAACGTACGACCCTGTAGCCGTTGTACAGCGAGCTATGTGAAAGCACACGCTCATTCCAGTGCCTCTTAAAAAGCAGGCAATTTCGCTTGTCGCAGCCGCATCTTATCTTTTTATGCCCGCGGCTTTTGGCAATTAAAGTACAAACGAGCTTAGTCGAGCGGGGAAGGATACTCCGCCCGAGTTTTGGGTTTTTTGAACTGCATCCTTTGGTTGTGAGAATCGTATTCGTCGAACAAAACACTTTTGGAATTCGAGAACCGGGTGGAGTATACGCAGTGTTCCTCTAAGCGAGTTCATGCCTGCATGAATCCGATTCTTAACTTTGCTTTTTAGAAGTCCCTCGCTTGTCCTAATAGTTACAATAGTTACGCAGCGACGACTGTTTATCTGACAAAGGAATCCCCTGATGAGATGCCTCTGCAGGTTCAGTAGTGATTAACTTATACGTGCACATGCTCCGCCATTATAGAGATCATTGGAAGTAGCCTCAAGTGCAGATGTAAAAAAACTCATTGCTGAGACCAGCTCGAACTCAACGTTGTCTTTGATATTCTGCATCTAAGTTTCTTTCCACACACATATCGAAGGATTTCGCGACGCTCACTGAGTGTTACCGCTAATACGTACCAAAGCACCAAGCGTCCTCCCATCGGTCCTAAATTCACCTCACACGTTTCCGACAGTTCATTCCATTGGGCACAAACTGATTAGGACGTTTTTTGTTCCTTAAGCCTTTTTTATTGTGTTCAATGACACAAGGGAAGGGGCCACAAGGGCAAAGGGCGCCATGTTAACACCTTCATATCCTTGAAAGCCCTGACAACGCGTTCGCATGTTCTGGGTTTTGCTTGCGCATGCACAGTTAGGTCATCCTGTCGATAGCGCCAATCGAATGGGCGTTTGCACCGCCCAAGGGCAAAATGGTTGCTCCCACGACTAAGAAGCTGAGAATTGTCTTTGACGGGCCCAGTGGCGAGGATGCGGCCCCGCTTTGGAATGCAGGAATACAACGACGACCTCGGGCGCTCGCACCGTGAGGAATGCCGCATCCTGCACGCGCGTCTGCCTCTCGGTGTCTCCGTGAGAAAGCCCTTCGCAAAGCGTGCACTGTTTGAGCGCTCTCAGTGCGCCCTGGTAAGCTGGCGTGCACGCTCCGGGCTCCGTAGTGAAGCAGCGGCCTGCGAGCGGCAGCTGTTGGGGGAACTGCTGGCCCCGCCTGTCGATGACCCGCATGCACGGGCGGCCGCTTGCTTGGCCGAAAGTCGTGTGCGTGGAACGAAACAACGGGCGGGAAGGGGGAATGTTGTTGCGGAAAACGAAAACAGCGGCGGTATTTGTGTGCACGGAGCGGCTGCCGTGCTATATGCTCCAAGAGCAGAGAGAGAAACAAAATCAAAATGGAGAGCACCCCCTCACACACGCAAGGCCGTACACGTCGCGGGTACGCAGGCATGCACCGACACTTGAGAATTGTCACTAAGACCAACGAGGACTTTTGCGCCCATCGTGATTCCATGGGCCAATGACGTTTTGCATGCGCAAGCCTCTTTCACACAGCCCCGAACGCGTCACTGGCCCTGCCGACGTATATCGTGGCCATCTGAACAAAAATGAAGGAAGCTCATGCTAACGCCTAAGACTTGAAGGTAGTGAAGCTGTGCACAACCTTCACGACCATCAAGAAGGTTTAAGCCCATGATAGCCGATTTGCTTCTTCTCCGCTGCCCCAACGACATTTCCTCCCTAATTTTTGCTGTAAGTGGTCGCTTCTTTCATTTTTTGGAAGTGTTAATCATATTGGGCATCACATTGGACGGGCGTACGCTATGACGTGTCTTTCTTGTCCCGAGCAAGTGTTGCCACGATTACGGCGAACGCTGGAGTTTGTTTATTTGTTGTTGTTGTTGTTGTTGTTGTTGTTGTTGTTGTTGTTGTTGTTTGCCAGGCCACCCTCAAGAACTGCGTATGCTTGGCTTGACAAACGTGCGCCAGGGACATTGGCAGGTCGCCGCGAGGCACGCCCCCACGAGCGCTCAGCGTTTTCTTGGTTTTGTAAACTGCCGCGTGGTCGCCGTAATCTTGGCCAATCTCCCTAAGTGGGTATGCTTGGTTTGACAAGCGTGCGCAGGGGACGCTTGGCGGTCGTCGCGAGGCACGCACACCCGTGCGCTCGCATTTTTTTGGTTTTGGCAAGTGCCGGGCGGGCGCCGCGAGGCCTGCGCTGACGTGGCGCGGTCGGCAATTTCTAGGTATTTTTAACTGCGGACACAAAAAAAATTGAGATTTCCTTAGCAGCTTCGCTGTTAAAAGTACGATTAACGTCGTCGCACACGCCATGCGGATACTGGACGCAGAACCTAATGAAGAAGATCGTTCAAGTGCAAGCTGTGTATGACGAATGCCGAACTCAAGCCTCTTACTCAGACCTTGACGGCAGGACATGCCCCTGAGGGTCGGCAGAGTGCCGAGCGGCACTCTGGGAACGAGCATCGCGCCAACGTGGCAGTTGTGCGTCCACGCCAGCGCGCGAACGGGTTGCACGCTTCACTCGTGAGAATGTGGTTCGGGCAACTCAAATGGCGGCAGGGCTTTCTCTGAACACAGAGTCAGACACGACATTTCCCTTAACCATGCTGTGACCCAGGAAGCTACTGCAGCGATATGGAGTGTCCTTTGTGCAATACCGTTGGGCGCGGGACACTCAGCTGACAGACAAGCTGGCAGTGCTCAATTCTTTTCCACCCAAGTGCCCTCAAAACAGGGCGCCATTCTCGCAGAACTTTCCTTTCTTTATTTTATTTACAATTCAAATCGCCTAAACATTCCTCAATTCTTTTGGTCTTCAGTGTTTCAGCGCTTTTCCTTCTTTATTTTTTCTTTCCGATTCCTTCATTAACGACATCTGCAAAATTTGTGTATCTATGGTGTGAAGCCAACTGCCGGTAACGGCCCCACAAACCTTTTCTTGGCTTGGGCAGCCTATTATTATTATTAAGTAGCAAGCCCTGCTGGATTTCTCCCTCTGTGTTAAAGAGGATAACCGCCGATCATTTGCAAAATTTATGCAAGCGCTGGCGGGTGGCTTCTGCAATCTTTTGCCTTTGCGTTGCGGTGACGTTTGGAGAAAATAAAAATGCCCGCGCGTAAGCCCCCAAGAAAGGCAACCACGAGGCCTGCAGCTAAAAAGCATGCAGCTCCAGTTTTTGCGAAGGAAACTTTGACATCTACGTCAACGCAGCCGTACGACTACAAAGGAAAGCTGACAGCTTTCAAACTTTCAAAACTCAAGCTTTCCTTCTCAGATACTTACTCCACCTTGGGGATTTCCCCTAAATCTGGTTGGTTAACACCAGTCCTTCACTTCTAGTTGATCAATTCGCTCTCGCGCTGCAAACGAATAGCCTCCTGCTTAGCTCAGTTGGTTGAGCGACTGCTCCGGTTAAGCGGTGGTCGCGGGTTCGAATCCTGAACCAGGATGAATTTTTCTTCAACTGCGAAGTTTCTGCGAAAGCTCTACAGCTTTCCTTTGTAGCCATAGGCTGCATTAAGGTGGATGTCAAACTTTCCTTCGCAGAATCTTACTCCACCTTGGACGTCTCCCCTAAATCTGGTTGATTAGCTCCAGCTTTGTTTCTTGCGTGGCATGCCCGATGCATTCGTAGCCCTCTATCCACTTGGCTGCTTTATAGGATTCTCGAAAATCCTCTCATGCCACCGAAAAGGAGGTTGGTGCTCTGAACAATTTCCGTCAGTTGGGCCTGCAACCAGCAAGGGGCGATCGAACGCTTTTCTGTTCTATTTTGTGGCCTATGGTACCTCACGTAACTAACATGTCACAAACCTTGCAAGGGCATGCTTTTCTCGAGACACCTGTTAAGTCTGTCGGGAACGTAAGCCTAACGCGTAAGCTAGGTGAGCTTAACGCTTTATTGATGGCGAACCGTGACGCCAGCTGGTTCGACTTCGAGGCTAAGCAATGCCCTAACAGCGGTAATTACTAGCATAAGAGTCTTTTTTGCTCGTGCGTTCAATGAACGCGCACCCATTTTCGTGGGTGATACATTGTTACTGGGACTCTCTTCGCGTCGGGTGATGGAATGTAGCATCTGGCCGCACGTTTCAACACGTAAACGTCAACGGTGACAGTTCTAATTTCATTGCTTCTAGCTATTAGCGTCACGCTAACGTAAAGTTGACTTTCCCCGCATCAGGTAGTAGGCGCCCACGTTATCCCGTCTCCGCTTTTACCTCCACCGGTACTCCCAATATCCTTTCAGTTTCCATGGCCTTGTAGTTCACTTAGCGATTTGTCACCAGCTTGTGAGAAAAGCGAAGTCAATATCCGGTCAAACATTACTGAGGTCGTTGCGGAAGCAAACAAGAAGCAAACCGGCTGCAATCGCGGATTTAAACCTTCGCGATGGTCGTGAAGGTTGCGTACAGCTTCGCTACTTTTAAGTCTTACGCGTCAGTGTGAGCTTCCTTCATTTTTCTTTTCTTATAAAAACGTTTTCTTGAACCTATTCTGGGCGTTGTTTTTGTTAATAAGGGTGACTGGGTGGCGTTAAAGGGGTCGTGAATAGAAAATGCGTTTGCCTTAGCTTAATTTTGCCTGCTTAAATGACCTTTTGAGAACATCAATCCCAAGTATACTTACAATTCATTGCTTCTAGAATTTTGGAAACGCCTTTGAAATTCGCGTTTCGTGGCGCATCGCAAGCGACCATACGCGCATCGTCGGGCGGCAGAGAAACTAGCAGTGACGTCACAGTAAGAGCATTCGAGAGTTAAGCCAGTTAAACGCTCTTTGTGTATATTTTTCTGTACAGCTGCAAACCGGATATTTTAAAAATAATGCATCCTTTATTCATTGCCATGAACAGTTTTCTATCGACGTGACCAGTGTCGCGACCGCTTCAGTTGACTGGCAACCATTGTAACAGACTCGCGTACTGGCTGTTTGTACGGTTTGTAGCCAGTTTCCTTCCCAAAGTTCACGTTGTTTCGCAGAATTGCCTTCGGAATCTTACTTTTTTTTTTCTATCAAAGTCACAATACCGCTCAGCAAAAAAAAATGCTCCGTGTGCCGATTTGAAGTTGCGGCCGCCGGGCCAGACCAATGTTACGGCCAGCGTGCATTAAAATCAGACTCTATATCCACTGCACTATCTACGAAAGTTAGCGCACGCGGAAGAAAACTGCTCCATAAAAGCTGCTTCGCATTAGTAACCCAGCGCTGCGGTGTTCTTTTTATTTCATAAATTCGAATCAACCAAGAGCTTTAACCGCCAGCTTACTATTGAATTCGCTTCTGCAGTAAGTCAAAGCGGAGCATACCCAATCGACGAAACAACGTTAACAGCATTGTTTATTGGAGGAAAGCAATCGAACTGCGTGATGGTGGGACTCGGTGACTCCGCGCTGTATCACTGCTTCTCGCTAGTTATTTTTGCGCTTGATGAGTATGCGACAGGTTGGTTTTAAGTTCCGACTACTCGAAGTTCCTTCCATAAATGTGTTTATGTAGTAAATTCTCATTTTAAGCTTTCGATCATTTATCTCCTCAGGTCAGAAGTTTCACGTTCGCGCAACTCACATTACAGGTTCCGTGAGACAGACGTTGTCAAGCTTGTTCAAGAATACCGGCAAGCAGAATGGCAGTTTAGACTCGTGCGAAACAGAGTAGACAGTTACAAATACCCAGTTTACTTTAAGCGTGGTTACATCTGCCTGCACCACTCGCCCGCTTTGTTGACTGAAAGTTCGACCATGTTATATCAGAGATCAGACATCTCCCGTTCAGTTGCAGGGCGAGTTTCATCATGATGCCGACGTTGGAGATATATCTGACCCTTTGCGATCCCCCTCTTTGTCGGCATGTCGTGCAGACGAAGGGGAACTGTGATTGGCTTCTTTGCAAGGCTAATGTCACAACTCACTTCATGAGTTGAGGAGGAAAGCCTCGATGTAACCGTAAAAGCATTTTTTTTTCCTATTTGCCGATATCGGGCTACAAAACGGGTATGCATTGTTTGTTTATCAAGGTTCCACGGTTATAAGCGCACACACAACACTTTTTTTTTAATCTCTTCGCGACCCCTCTAAGGTCGCTTTAGGAACGGGGCGCAGCCTATGACCACGTTAAATTGACGTTCTTCATCACACTGGAAGTGTCGGGCTTGTAGTACATACATGGAAACAGAATGTAGCGCGGCCGATTCTGGTTCCCGATGGATGTGCGCAAACTACACTGCCGCTCCGCTTAACAGAGCGCAAATCCCAGTGTTCAGATGAAGGATTTACGCGCCAGAGCTGCACCTGGTCTCTCAAGCAGGCAGTAGTCGAGGGCTGTTGTATGTTCTCTATGACCTGAGAATAATTACCGCGTACCGAATATCAGCCACCATAGGCGCTCCCGATTTCCGCCTTCGCAACAAGAATAGCCGCCGTGGCGCTGAATTCAAACGACTTCCTGTGCCCGGTGGCGCAACGCCTTAGCGAAGTTACATAATAGGTCATGGCTTCAATCATGTTTACTTCACATCGTGCATTTCTCGGTGCCCTCTACGTTTTAGAGCCCAGTGAGCTGACTGTGTAGGCGTTCGGCAGGTATGCGCGTAACCAGCACCAACGTTGTGTGTCCGCTTTGCCTTTCTTTTTTTTTTTTTTTGCAGTACCACGTATACCTCTACGTCGTGTCATTAATCTCTTGCGGCTAAAAATGTTCTTTTTAACGTGTGTATGACCTCGAGAAGATTGGTTTTGGTTTATTAAAACAATTTTAAAGCCTGCGGTGGAAGCCTCGGAGTAGGAAGCATCCAGTGTCAAGCCGCAATGGAGGGGCGGCTTCATGACTTACAAATTCCGATCACTTCCAATCTGCCGAGAAGAATGACCGACAAAGCTGGGGGCAGTACAAGGACTGCACGAAACAAAACACATCTGTTTGTAATATGCGATTGATCATACTTCCTAATTATGTTAATTGGGGTATTCATGGGAGATTGTGGCCGTTACTACACCAGGGTGGCCAATCCTGCTCTGGTGAGGGCGTGCGTTACCGGCAATGGCCGCCGGGATCAGGCCGCACCCCAAGCCCCATTCTGCAAATCCATCAATACGCGGATTTCTTTTTAATCCGGTGGGAATTGTCCGGCACCGGGAATCGAACCATGGTCCTTCTGCACGCGAGGCGGACGCTCTACCTCTACGCCACCGCTGCTCCTAACTATGCAGCTGGATGAAGCTTGGAAAGGCTAGAGTTTAATTCCAGTGGAACACATCGGGCGAGCCGTTTCCCTATCGTATAGAATCCCATATGTGTTGACAGCAGACGGGCATGCTGCAATATTCAAAACTTCAATGTGAACTACCTAATTGTGAAAAGTTGATAAGAGGCTGCGTAATATTAGAGTCGTCTTAGCGGGTAATTGTCATAATTTGTTTCGGGGTAGTTTCCATAAAGCAAGAGCTGCAACCGTTTCCTGCAACCATACTCCTTCCGTATACATGACCATGTATTGACGGCAGACGGGTTTCTCTGTAACGTTTACAACTAAACTGTGAAATAACTCATTATGACAAGTCAATGGAACTCGCCGTAATTATAGAGCAGGCCTAGCAGCCAATTTAATTGTGTCTTTTTTTTTTTTTTTCAAAATGCTTATATCAGATTGGGAGCAACGGAGCATTCGCCAGAAAGTTGGCTTTGCCGCAATGCACCACATTCTTTGTCGAGGAGACTCCAGTCTCCGCGGACGCGAAAATGTTCAGGAAATAGGCACAGACAGCTTCGCTGTAAAAACTGTCTTTCGGTCTTTCCCCTCGCTTTCTTGTGAGCCTCCTCTGTTAAACCAGTTGTTTATATCGCTTTTAATTAACAAGGGTAACTCCTTCAGCGGCTGCGGCCCTGAAGCTTGTAACATGAAGCGCCTACGTGTAGGAACAGCACTCCAGAAGGGAAGGAAAGCATTGACAGGCGGTTTGTTGGCTGCACGAATGTGTGCTGCACAACACGAACGGTTGTGTTCGACCCTCGCAATGTTCCGTCTAAATTGGCTGTATTTATTTATTTATTTATTTATTTATTTATTTATTTATTTATTTATTTATTTATTTATTTAAAGTTTAGTGGCCATTTTGGAAAGTGATGTACATTACATACACCCCTGAGGGCATGTGCCTGTGTCGGCGAACTCGTCGTTGCTCGCGTTGCTTGACCGGACGAGTCTTTTCTTTGCACATTTGCAACAACAATCGCAGTTCACTTCCCGTATTTGTTTTTTTTTTACGTTTCTAAGCGGGTGTCGTTTCGCACAAGTCTAGGCGGCAGCGCCTGTATAGCCACGCGCACGGTTTAGACATCCCGTCCAATAGTTGCTTACCTAAGAAAGGGACCGAGGATACGAGCCCAGTTGGGCCAGGGGATGCGGCGTCCAAGAACAGTCGGAGCCGCACCTTGACCGCTCATGCCTATCCCCTGGGGATCGGCAACTCTCGCTTAAGGCAGTCGAGCAGCCAGGCTAGCGGGGTTCATACCCAATAACCGGGGTCGAAGCTCGAGGAGTGGTCGGAGGGGCGCATAGCTGACCGACGGAGGGGAGAGGCAGAGAGGCCGTTGCTGGCCGGTGTACTACCGCATTGCGTAGGACACCCTCGTAGGCCGGGAACGAGATGTTTGTGGCTTGATTAATGATGGGCTGAGTACCGCTTCAAGAGGGCAGAGCGGGTCAGGGAACAAGCGCGTGTTAAGGACATATTAGTAGAAATTAAAATGGACGTGGGCAGGGCATGTAATGCGCAGGCAAGATAACCGTTGGTCATTGAGGGCAACAGAGTGTATCCCTATAGAAGGCAACTGTGGCAGGGGGCGTCAGAAAGTTGGATGGGCGGATGAGATCAAGACGTTTGCGGGGATAAATTGGTTGCAGTTGGCACACGACCGAGATAGTTGGAGATCTATGGGAGAGGCCTTTGCCCTGCAGTGGGCGTATATAGGCTGGTAATGGGGATGGTAATGATGATGATTATGATGATGATGATGATTAGTACAGCTAATGTCGCGCTGATCGATGTTGCTGTCGGCAAGTAAGGGGGAGGAAACCGGTCAGTGACTTCAACCAAATCTGAATGGTCAAGCCAATGAGGTGACCGACACGTGGTACACTGGCACATTGTAGCTGTCATGGAGATGGCACGACTGAAAATAAAAGAACGGAGGTTCGTGGGTAACCTGCAGATCGGCGCTAAACTTTCCCGAATTTTGAGTGCCAGTACGCGCGCTTTATACACGACAGGCAGTTCCCGAGTGCGCACTTGCCAAGACCTGCGTCCGCTACGAACGCGAAGGAAAATATTATAAAAACAAGCCTCTTGTCTTTCTTTTCTTTTTTTACACAGGTCAGTAAAGAAAATTGGTGTCTTTTTTTTTTTTTTCGAATCGAAATCACGCAGCACGTTTCGACGAGCACGCGTTTTGCGCAAGCGAATGGAACATGTGCTCGTTACTGAGAAGCGTCACTGTGCGCAACTAAATTAGCGCGTGTTCACTGGTGTATCAAGTGAAGGAAAGCGCCCGGCACTCAGGAGCTGTGTACCGTAATTGGCCCGCACTTATTTCGCCGCTCCGCTTGGTACGTCGCTGACGACGCGAAAAGGGGGAACGCGCAGGTACGCTAAGAGCTATTTGTGCGTCAATACGGAGAGTCTCGGATTACAATACTTCGGAAGGAGAAAAATGAAAAGAAACGCGGAGTCTTGGGGTACCTTTCATCAGGAAGTTCCTTATTCTTACAATACTCGTGAGCTGATTCTCGCTGTAGGTATATTTAGAAATTTACTCGGTCGGCCTGGCCAGCGTTCGGGAAAAAAATGCGGGCTGCTATAACGACCTATAATGTGAAAAAAATCTCGGGCCATCTCCACTGACGTGAAACCTGGGGAGGGGCGAAGCATGCAGCGTATAAGTGTATTCTTGGCGCCTGGGCATTTTTGCCAACGCAGATGAAACCATTGCGGGGTACAGGTATACAGCTTTGCTGTAAAAGCCTCGTGTCTTTGAAGCACGAAGCTCTCTAGCGCGAGGCGTAAAGGAGTTTCCCGGAGTTTTCTTTCGGGCGCGTTACGTTCTAGCACGAGGCGTAAAAGAGTTTTCCGGTTCTTTAGTACCGTGACTACATGAGACGACGATTACGACGACGACAGGAGACGCCAACAGCACCAGCCCCTAAGAGCTTCGCCCCTAATACAGCACAGTTGTGCCGATGCTGCGACGACTTGTGATGCTCCAGCATTGCGGCAATAACCACCATTAATCGTCATACACTGACTTTGAAACACAAATAAAAAGTAAAAAGCATCGGACACCAGCAACGGACCTTCGTCTTCTTCCGCAATCACCTCGGTGTTGCGTCTATGGAGCTCGCTTTCAACCACGGCGATCTTGTCGTTGCGGCACATTGCGGTGTTTAGAAAAATGGGACAGCATGCGATGAGTTCACGTTTGCTCGCAGCTTGTAGACGGACTTCTGCTTGCAGTCTTTTTTCTTGAAACGAATGAGGCGCGATCGTGGTCATGGCTTCGAGTACGGAGCAACACCGTCGCATCGACATCCAGCGGCACGTTCAGAGTACCCGCCCCTTTTTCCCGTACTTTAAATCCAGCATTCAAAAGGTGACACAAAACGCAACGCGCTGACGGCAGGCGTTTGTTCACCGAGTTCAACAGTGGCAGTCTCTCTCGTTTCCTGGTACAGCTGTGGTGTAAAGAAGGGCTTTGTTTTTCGGGTCCGCAAGAGATGAAATCACATACCATCACAGACGTGAAGTGTGCCCAGATACCCTTGTTGAAACGCCCCGACTCAATTGACAATGGCATTTTCGTCTTCTATTAAGGAGACAATGTCCCGAGTGGGCCCTGCTCCTGCGAGAAATGGCGATGCTACCGCACATTTCTGCGCTTAAAATTACGAGCTAGACACGGATGTTTACAACTGCAAACACAACAACGTCCTCGGTCATGAATTACCACCAACATGGACCAGGTGCGACAGTTATTTGCAATTTTGAGGAATGTCCCACAACATTTACGGAAACAAGCAATAGGTGTTCAGCCAAAGGATGTCTCGGTGGGTATAATTAGGTCCGGCGGCGTGAGTAGCTGGGGCAAATAGACGCTAATCGTAATTATAGCAACAGCAGGCGTTATTAGTAACTACGGCCCGGCAAGCCGGTGCGGACCGGTGGAGCCAAATAAGGAACCCTCAGAACTTGTCTGCAGAGTAGAGTGATGCAAAGTTATGCGCATACGACCTTCAGTGTGAACGAGGCAAAAGTGTGGCGATGAACAGAGAATCTGCAGTGCAGGAGTTGGACCTCGACGTGTGGGTCTATGCCCGATATTCGCACTCTCTGTCAGAAGACCGTTGCAGCTATTACCATGGAACACGTTTAAGCGTTTAATCATTTCAGCCGCGTCAATTCGTGACGGGTGAGGAGTGAAAAATGAAATAAATCTCTTGCAAGCCACCGCGATGCTGAGAGGGGTTTTCATTGCAGTGCACGCGGCCATATGTCTGACTACAAATCGCTGGGGTCATACAAAGGGCTAAGTGCGCAACACGTACGCCTATGGCGTCTATTCATGGAGCTCCTTCTAGAGGTTCCTTTTGGGAAATAAAGTTGCTTCCTTCTTTTACCCACGGCGTCACGGAAGAAGAACAATTTTCTGCATGCAAGGAGTTGGAGGCGGCGACTGCCCGTCGCACTGGGGGCGCACTGCGCGCTGCGGGAAGAGCGCGAAGTTTGAATTTACTCCGATTAAATGGGCGTGGCGCTACTTAAAGCCCCGGTATTCCTAAGTAATGTCTGCATGTAAGTCGTCCTTTGCTACGTCCGCCGTGATTGCTGACGCGCTGCATGCCGGGTAATGAGCGCATAACGTGCTTCAATACAGTTGGACTCGATTGAAGGAGCTGGTCATGTGCTCATGCAAGAACCACTAGTTTTGAACAATTGGGGGGCGAAAACATTGCGCTGCTAAATGTTGAGCGAACAGTGTTGTGAATTGGAGTTTTTACGTGGGCAACGGAATTTTTTACCGATTTGGCAATAATTATTTTAGTTTGATGCGCTGAAAAAGATGTGGCACTGGAGATATGCTCGTGCCGTAACCCTGCACCACTTATCAATTCAAAGATTGTAGTCTTTATTAGGCTACTCCAACGCAAAAATTTGGCCTGTCTGTCCGTATGTATGTCTGTCCTTCTGCCTGTCTGTCCGTCGATTCAGCCGCTCGGCGAAAGTTGAAACGCATCTGGAGGGGGACGTTTACGTAGGCAAAACATTTGAAGTCTAATAAATCCACAGAAAGATACTCTCTATTCGTCAACATTGTTCAGAAAAAGATAATACTGACGTTATTTGAGGAAGAACGTCAATACGCAACTTGTGTTTGCAGTGTTCTTTTAATTAAACGTGGATGTGTGCTCGATTTTTGCACTAGCAAACGAATAATATGGAAGCCCCTTTCTGAAGAGAAGAAAATGGTAAAACACGAATCTCTTTCACATGAAACCTGAGTCCAAGTCAAGGTCCAAAATCCAAACTGCGTCAACCGTGTCGGAATGGCGCATTTGAGTAGACGTCCGCGACATTGCGCGAGAGACCCGGGTTAGATTCCGACCACAGGAAGCGTTTTTCTTTTTTTTTTTTGTCTTGAGGCGCTTGATGTGCCTTCGTTTATCATCATCATCGTTTTGTGAAACCCATTGTTTAAACTCGGCTTTCCTGCAGCGCGTTTTGGCGCGACTTCGAAAGCAATCAGTAAGGCAAAGAAAGCTTCGCTTCAAAAAACGACGTGAAAATAATGTTTTAACAAGGCTCGCGCCCACACCACGTGCTTGTGGCTGGAGCGCAAAGTCCCAACGGCTCAAACAGACGGCGCAGCAGTGCGAACGCGGCAAGATTGAACTCCGCAAACCTCGATTGGGTGGACCGAGACAGGAGGGACCCGCCACGGTGGCTCAGTGGCTAAGGCGCTGCGCTGGTGAGCACGAGGACGCGGGTTCGGTTCCCGGCCGCGGCGGCCACTTTTCTGATGGAGGCGAAAAGCAAAAATGCCCGTGTGTACGAGATTTCGGCGCACGTTAAAGATCCCCAGGTGGTCAAAATTATTCCGGAGCCCTCCACTACGGCGCTCCTCATCACCTGCGTTGCGTCGGAGCGTTAAACTACAATCAATCAATCAATCAATCAATCAATCAATCAATCAATCAATCAATCAATCAATCAATCAATCAATCAATCAATCAATCAATCAATCAATCCGAGACAGGAGGGAACAGCGTGAGGTGGACGGATGAGACAGAAGGCAGCAGAATACATTTTTGGCGACATTTGCAACTACGCGAGCAGATGCACGGCAAATGTTTATAACAGAAGCGTCGCACCGAAATTGCGTGAGCCTGTCGGGTTGCATAGACAAATTGCCGTATTCTGAGTCTGTCCATGCACTTCACGTGTTCCCTCGACACGGCTGAGCGGCGGATGCCGCAATGCTTTTGCATGCAAAAAATCGATTTCGAGGATCTCGTGACTGGAGACTCGACTGGAGGAGGGTTTCAGAACACCACAAGACCTCGCTACAGAGCTAGAGTAAAATATTCGGTAGCTTAGGAAGAAAGCGGCGGCGCATGCAGACAGGATGAAACCAGAAGACAAACACTTGCTCTTCTCCTTCCCTTCTCTTCTGTTGCACTGCCGCTTTCTTCCGAACACTCTTAAAAAAGGTCACTAATGGAACACAAACAAGTTACTTGTCCCAGTATAGACTAGGTACTTAGTAACTCGAGGTAGTAAATTTAGTACTAGTAAGGGTTACTAACTGAAGCAGGCAGTAAGCACCACTACCTCCCCTAGTAAAGTCTTAGCGATAACACTCTTCTGAGCTACATGCGTTTACTAACTGGCCGTGCATAACCTAGCCACAAGCACGACCTTAATCTAGTGGATACTACTTCCTACACTCAGTTAATTTCCTAACCATGCAGTTGTTAGTAGCAGAGCCTACGTACAAAACCGCGGGGTAGTAAGGTTCGTAAGGAGTTAGTAAATACGGCCGTTACTACCTTTATACGACCTTTTTTTATTAAGAGTGGAGTCATGTACCGACCAGCTCAAGTTTCAACTCTTCTGTGGAACTGCCCTGTTGCTCTCAATCTGATACGTACTTTGGATAAAATCCTGGTGCACTTGGCCTGTAAAACGGCGCCATCAATCCGTCCGGTTTAATTTACTTTTCACGAATAGGTATTTCACAGTGGCGTTGTACATGTTACAGAATTCCAGTCTGCTGTCAGTACACGGTTATTGTATCTACGGCGGGAGGAGTGTGGTTACAGAAAATGACCGTAACTCTTGTTTTGCCGAATGTACCTCGAAACCAGATACAAAAGGAAGGAACACAGGACGAGCTCTGTTGCTTTATTTTTTTGTATCTGGTCTTTTTGCGCTGTTGCTGTTCCATCTATACCTATAAAATGAAGTGCCCGACTGACTGACTGACTCATCAACGCCCAGCGAGAACTGCTACATCTAGAAACTTGAAATTTCGGGAATACATTTGCCACATGGAGTATAGAGGTCACTAAGGGGGGACTTTTGGACATTGCACTCCTAACCGAGGGAAAGGGGGAAATTGTGTTTTCCTATATTCGTGATTACCTCCTTCACCCGTTCACATTTTCAAGCGCTTTTTGTGGATATATGTAGCCCTTAAGAATATCTAGAAAGTAGTCGTCGGATTTCACCCTAACCTACACTAGCGAGGTGACTCCGCATTCCGGAAAAAAAATGGTGTTCCTAAAGATTCTCAAATAAATCTTTCACCGATTCATTTATCCAACTGATTTTTGCTAGCATATGTTACTCATACAAATGCCGAGAACCATTCTTAAGGATTTCGCCCTGCGACGCTGCTAAAGGGGCCGGGTCAAGCCGTGCAAGCCGGGTCAACCTTTTTATGTCTGCATGCGTTGAGAAAAGGCTCACTGATGCACCAACTAATTTCGTATACTTCCAGAATGTGCTGTAATCACAATGTTAGTGTAGTGTTTTGCATGTATTTTTGGTGTGTTCTCATCTCATAACGCCCTTCAACTATTTTCGCACCTTCAGTTTCATATTTCATTTCATTTCATTTCATTTATTCATCCTTAAGGGCCAGGAGGCATTTGTTAGATTTAAAAAGCAGCTCCGATGTACACGATTCTTTTATTGTGGATGTAGACTGTAGCGCTCTTGGATGTGGAGTGTAATTTTTTTTATTTCTTTTAATCAACATCGATGCGGTATTTTTTTCTAAAACTTATTTTTGTTCAGAGCCCATTTTGTTTACTTTGAATTGGTTTAAACCTGCGATAGCTTTTTTGGCGCGTGTTTTGTCCCCGATATTTTTTGGGGGGGTTTCTAATGCGTAGATCAGAGGACAGGAATTCAGTGGGATTAAAAGGGTGTGACTGGGCGTAATATTTCCCCAATGCCCCCGCTGTCGCGCAGTGCCCTGCCGCTGGGTGCTGACTGGCTTCCTGTTCAGCGGCCTCCTGCTCGCCTACGCGCTCCGCTTCTCCCTGAGCGTGGCCATGGTGGCCATGGTGAACCAGACTGTCGCCGCCAACGCCGGCGTCCCGCAGGGCCCCGTCATGGCGGCGGTGGCGGCCGCCCTGGAGTCCACCACCCTGGCCGCAGTCCCCCTGGCAGCTCAAGACGGCAACGGCACCTCCTCGGCCCCAGTGGACACGACGGGCAGCACCCCTACCGGGGGAAGCGTCAACAGGGGCCTCCACGGAGGACAGTGTCCCGCGCCTGCTCAGCACGAGAGCACCACGCACAGGGTAAGCTTATGAAGGGATGCTGACACCGACTTGGGGGATTAAAATGTGCACTTCGCTTCCTTTACTTACGAGAAGAGCCTGGCTGAAGTATGAACAGCCAGCGTAGCGCGCATCCTACTTCTCAATCTAAAATGACGACAGGAATACCGCAGAAACCTAACAAGAATTCCTGTGGTACGACAAAAAACTTTGTTGCGACAACAGAAGCCCTGTTGTTACGACAAAGCCATCTGCTGTTACGACACGCATTTATGTCGTGACGACAGTCAATTTTCTCGACGACAAACGCTCCTGCAGTCTCAACGGAACTGCGTGTCGCTACGACAGCCGTCATGCTGTCGTGACATAACTGCAGGATCACGGCACAATAATGCGACAGTACGACACGCAAAAATACAACAGATTGCCGGAAATTTTCTTATCGTAATTTCCGACTAGATTTAGTGCATTTATTTGATTAATTTTTTCCACAATGCTGCGGGCGTTGGGCTATACCAAACAGGAGTGGTGTGTTCGTACACCTATGTAATGAACCCGTCTAGAGAGAAAAAAAGTGAAATCGATTAATAATGAAACAACGAGCCATCCAAGGAAATAAAAGAGAACACGCATATAATGAAGTCCACATTTCAGCCATAGAACTAATGAGATAGGAACAAGGAAACGAAAGAGTGGGGCGATCATGTACAAATTTAGAGCATAAAAAAATTCACACATTACAACAAAGCTGGACTTACCAAGACACAGCACAAGATGTTAACAACAACACTGCATATCACTCGACCAGCTTGTCGGTGAATTCAGGAACACTGTTACTTACGGAGGTTTTCGCCGGATATGGCATTGCAATCACTTATGGTACGGGAGAAGAATGAAAATTTAAAGTTGTCAATGCGCGCGAACATCAGAGAAAAATTCCCCGCATTTCCCCGAGGGGAAGAATGTGGAAGTGCAAATGCACGAGTTGAATTTGCGCGGTTCGGTAATGTTCGCGAAAGAGAGATCACACACACACACAACTACAAAGAAAGAAAGATGCATTTATTCACAGACACCTATTTGTGTTGTCGTTGTACTTGATTGCTAGAGCGGATCTCAGCTTTGAAATTTCGTGTCAGTACTCCTTTAAGCAGGTGCATTAGCCCTTCTCACGCCCGATTCTTGGCCAATCCCCCACGTGGGTATGTGCCATGTCAGCGGCCAGGCAGCGCGCGCCCATCTCCTCCCGTTGCCAAGGAAGACGAGGAGATTCCTGGCCAATCCCCCACGTGGGTATGTGCCATGTCAGCGGCCAGGCTGCGCGCGCCCATCTCCACGTGCGCGGACATCGCCGGTGGACGCAGGTTCAGGGTCGCTTAAGTGCATTCGCACTTAAAACTTCAGAGTGGGGCAGCTCCTCTTATAGGTCGGTCAGGCAGTGAATGGGACAATGAATAGGGCGAGTTTTAATCGTTCACGATGGTTTGCAATGTCTGAAGCATAATTTTAAGCCTCGCTTTATCAGTTAGTTCGCTGATATGCTGTGATTATTTTTTGTTGAGTGAACGCAACCAAACAGTACCAGCGATGATATTTTAGCGCCGTAATGAAAAGGCCGAGAGAAAAAAATTTGGCACAAAATAGAACATGAACAAGGCTCAGTGAACAAGGCTTCCGTACGGAAGCCAGAACGTCTTTCTTATTATTTTAATAAATATTTGGCCGGTGACCACAACTTCTGTACCGTGAGCTACACTGGTCGAGGTTGAGCTGTTTCGCGTGGCTCCTGGAGAGCCATGCTGCGCAAGCGCGAGGAGCAGTGACGTCACACGGTGCACAGAACGTTGCTCGCTGGCCGGCGTCTCTCACACACCCCACGCGTCCAGCGTCTTCGCCGACCTACGTTCCGCACGTGGCGGCCCGGTCCACTTGATGATCATGCGAGGGATGGCCGGGTGTGGAACCAATGGCTCGTGCGTCGCAGCAACACCAGCGTGCGCCTGTGTAACCACACCCCACGCGTCCAGCGTCTTCGCTGACCTCCGTTCCGCACGTGGCGGCCCGGTCCACTTGATGATCATGCGAGGGGTTGCGGGGTGTGAGTTTATGACTCGTGCGTCGCAGCAATACCGGCGTGCGCCTGTGGAACCAGCTTAGCTCTGCGGCAGTTGATGACGCTGCGCCGGAGCCACTTTATAAATACACATGTGTCACATAATGCGTATACCGTGTGTGTGTGTGTCATTGAAGCAGCAGTAAGCATGATAATCAAGCTAATCCTAGACGACCAAGAAACCTAAGAATAACCAGCTGAACCTTAGCTCACGCTACGTATATCCTGGCATAGCCGAGCTAAGCCACTGCTAATGTTTTTTTAACTATGAACCCGACCAGGCGAGATTTCGTCAAACATTAAATTTCATAGAACGTACTAGCTTAAGCTAGCCAAAGTATTTATAGCACGCTTAGAGCCATTGCTTCGGCGCATGAAACTGCTATTTTAACTTCGTAAAATATGTAGCGTAACCTCGGTCCCTTTTTTTACGTTCACGGAAAGCGCGAAGAACAGGAATGCGACTATTTAGTGCATGTAGGTTCCTCAATTGCTAAGGGGCTTCTTTTACCCGATGGCTTCCCTCCTCTTTGCAGTTTCCAAAAAAAAGGGCAAAAACCCTAAACTCTCACGGCACTCCGGAGTTGCATTTGCAGCTGTCCTACATAAGCAACGGGCGGCCACGAACCCAGAACAAAGGCGTGTGCGTGCATACGGCGTTGCGTGCGCTTAGCACGACTCCAAAGCACGGAGGAAGAAACAACGGGGAAAACACGAAAACACGACTTTGAGAGCGAAGGGGAGGGAGTCCGCCAGAAATCAAGGGTCCGTTTCCAAGTCAGAGCCGCCTGCGCTTGAACGCGGCGACCGCTTTCCACAAACGGGCAGCTTTCAACGCTTCCTTTCTTTTTCTTGACGTCTTTCTTTGTAACCTGACCCGCGAGCGCATATCTAAATATCGCCGCCGCTGCGAAGCGGCCTCTTGTTTTAGAACGCTCACTTCCCAGCGGTGATAGCGTGGCACGCGAAATCCGCTGAAGCGCGCAACGGGGAAAAAAGAAACGCGGATTAAGTGGGCGCGGAGCGGAG
The DNA here is from genome assembly GCA_013339765.2 of Haemaphysalis longicornis. NCBI lineage: Eukaryota > Metazoa > Arthropoda > Arachnida > Ixodida > Ixodidae > Haemaphysalis > Haemaphysalis longicornis. The sequence goes on from CM023451.1 coordinate 7,399,166, forward strand.
CAACGTTACGCAAAATTGACCCGGCCTTGGAGGAATTCTCTGTGCAACAAGAGAATGTAGTACCTAAGTCTAAGTCTAAGACTAAGTACCTAAGACTAAGTACCAGGAAGCAAGAATGAGACACGGGGGGAAACGAGGCTTCCTAGAGCGGCCAGGTAATGTCACAAGCGCTCGTCATATAGTTAGGCTAGCAGCATCTGCCGCGGGTGAAGAAACTGCGCTGCCAGTGCGATCGGTATTTCACTGCGCAGCCACTTGATGAATTGCGGCTGCTATCATTCTATCATTTCGTCCATAAAGTGCCCTGTGCAGTCCACCTCGGTTTTCATTGTGACATTATCTGGTCGCTCGCTCGTGCTTGCGGCAATGGGCCCTTTCACCTCCTGTATATTCTTGCTCCGTGCTAAATACCTAAGTCTGATGTTTAGAGACCGGAACTTTAGGCAAAATGCCTATTTTTTGTTCTGCCCGTATCAAGCCTATTTAACATATAAGCACGAACTAAGGGAAGAAGAGCATTTTAAGCAATAGCTTATTGCGCCTAAAGTGCCTATTTCGATTATATGGGCTTTTAGCGCCTAAAAGCCAAGACAACCGCTGGTCATTAAGGGCAACAGAGTGGATCCCTAGAGAAGGCAAGCGTGGCAGGGGGCGGCAGAAGGTTAATTAAGTGGGCAGTTGAGATAAAGAAGTTTGCGGGAATATATTGGTCGCAGTTAGCACAAACCGGGAGAAATGGAGATCCATGGGAGAGGCATTTGCCGTGCAGTGGGCGTAGACAGGATGATGATGATGATGATGATGATGATGATGATGATGATGATATGCCTAAATGGCACTTCTGCATGCCTATTTTAGGCGCCTAAAACCATAACTTTTTTTTTCTGCCTAAACTTATGGTCTACTGATGATGATTGTGGAGTTTGACGCGCCGAAGCTACGCCTGTGCGATGAGGCGCGCCGTAGTGGAGGGCTCCGGATTAATTTTCACCACCTGGGGATCCTTTAACGCGCACCGAAATCTCGACACACGGACGTTTTCGCCTTTCGCGTCCATCTTAAAATCAGTCGCCACAACCAGTATTGAAGTTGCGCTGCTGAGCACGAGGTCGCTGGTTCGAATCCCGGCTGCGGCGGCCGCATTTCTGGTGGAGGCGAAAAGCAAAAACGCCCGTGTGTTCGACATTTCGGCGCACGTTAAAGATCCCCAGGTGGTCAAAATTAATCCGGAGCCTCCACTACGGCGCGCCTCATCGCCTGCGTTGCGTCGGCGCCTTAAACCCTACAATCAATCAATTAATCAACCAGTATAGAACACGCCTCCTTGGATTCAACAGCACAACGCCACAGCCACTGAGCCACAGCTGCGGGTAAGCTAGGACACTGAGCTGGTGTCAACTGGCTTTGCACGTCGGTTGGGGGTGCGTGGTTAAAAGTGTGGCGTTAGTGGCTACCCTAATAAAAACTTGCGGTTTCCAAGAGAATCAGAAGAAAGCTCTCAGATTCCCAAAGTCGCAAGGAACGTGGCATCAGGCGTAGCAGAAGCCAAGACATATTAAAACGCCGCTCTCGGTTTCGTGATCCAAGGCACCGTTAGAGGAAACTCTGGACACCTTTCTTCTTTTTTGGGGGAGGAGGGGGGGGGGGGCACCGACTTATTACTTCCTTTAAAACCGTGAGGGGGGGGGGGCTGTATTCTGTTCAAGGAATGCCTTCCTTTAACCACGAAATGAATATAGTTTACCCGTAAGGTCCACACATCTTACTTGAGCAAGGGAGAGATTGTCTTCCTCCCGGACATTTTGAAATAAAAAAGATCCAAACCGCGCCAAGCCACCAAACGCAGCCAAACGTTGCAGAACATGCCGTTCAACGTCACGGTGGGCATTAGATCAAGTCCGTAGTTTAAGTTCAACATTTTTAATGGTATGCTATGGTCTCAAAACCGCAGCATTCGCTTCGCAGATCAGTCTCGCAATCATAGCGCGTAGAGCTTCACTGCGCAAGCATCTTAGGATACTGCCCCGTAGTGCGTCTGTATGTCTGTCCGTCCGTCCGTGACCCCGAACTCAATAAAACGAAGCAAAACTGAAAGGTGGGCTAGTTGGTAAAGCACATCTTACGGGGAAAAAAAGCGCGCGAACGGGCGGGACAGAAAGGAAGGTGCACAACATAATCGCTGATTATACATGAAATGTGCACATGCGTTTGCGCTCTGAAAACCAAGGATGGCAGGCAAGGAAAGCACTTTTATTTTTTATACATGAAATGTGAACATGTGTTTCCGCATAAAAGGCCCCATGGACGAGCACTTCATTAAGTCCGCTCCAGACATTCGCGCTTGCAGGTGTACATAGATGCGCCCAATGGATACGCTCCATTGGATCTACCTGCATGGGCTTTATGGGCGACACGAATAGCCGGTGTACACTTCGCACCACGTCGGTGCCCATCTGGTCACGTGACGGCGGGCTTTGCCCTGCTTATCAGACGGTTTGGTGCTATTTGTGTCCGCAGCGCCCCGTTGTGGGGTGTGTTTTGTAGGATTGAGCAGCTCACGGACGGAAGCGAACCGATAGCTGCCTTTTGAATAGCCTGTCACCGATATGGTATGGCTGAGGCGTAGCCATGTTCCGTTCAAGGTTCTGTTAAGCACCGTAGCATTGGCCCCGTTTTCGAGCTCGGTTGTTGACTTCGTTCTGATCGCACGCCCGCGTTCCCGCGTTGCCGCGTCCCCAGTTTTGTCTCTCTCTTTTTGTATTTGGTCGTTTTCAACAGCGAAGCTGTTTAGCAAATCGTTGTTTCGTGTCCGCAGTTAAAAATAGCAAGAAAATGGCACGTGAGCGCGCGCGCGTAACTGCATGCCGCGCGGCGACCATCCGCAGTTAAAAAAAAAAAAACAAGTAAAATGCCTAGCGCTTGTGTGTGCGTGCCTCGCGACGACCGCCCAGCGTCCCCGCCGCACGTTTGTCAAGCCAAGAACAGCCGCTTAATTAAAGGAGATTGGCCAAGATTGGCCAACAAAAACACTCCAGCGTTCGCCGTAGCCGTGGTGACACTTGCTCGGAACGAGAAAGACACGTCATAGCGTACGCCCTCCAAGGTGATGCCAATGATTATCACTTTCAAAAAATGAAGGAAGCTCAGACATGTATCCACAATAATGGAGTAAAAGTCGTTCGTTGCGGCAGCGAAGGAGAAGCAAATCGGCTGCAATCGTGAACGTACACCGTCCTGATGGTCGTGAAGGTTGTGTACAGCTTCGCTACCTTCAAGTCTTAGACGTTATTGTGAGCTGTTTATTGGATCTCTTCCTTCCTCTTCCTTTAGGCCGGTTCCTGCGGCTGGCGCTTCTGGGGGCTTAGCACTATATCATCATCACCATCATCATCATCATCATCATCACCAGCCTATCTACGCCCACTGCAGGGCAAAGGCCTCTATATATATATAGCACTATATATATATAGCACTCTATAGCACTATATATACCTGTTTTATTTTGCATACCCCGCTCCACTTGGACTCGCTTCTATTCCACCTGCGTGGCCTAGAACGACTGCTTTCTCAGTTTTCGGTCTTTCTTTAACCTCTATCTCTCTTATTTCAATTTTTCTGTTCGGCCTATTAAGGTGTCGGCTCTACGCCAGAAGATTACAAGCCTCTATCTCCTCTTACCCCCCGCCCCCTGGTCCACAATCACTTTCTTCTTCTTCTCCCCGGCATTGATAATGTCCAATAGAAACACGTATGCTCGTTCGTTGTTCACGGCTTTTGGCACCACGATGACACGTCAAAAATGCCTTTGTCGTGGTTTAAACAGCTGTATTTGCATTGATTTCCAATACCACGTCTGATTCCCATAATAGTTTCTTAACATTATCCCTCACAACTTCCTGCATTCGCTGCCTTAGTGTCATGTGGAAGAAACATTGGCAGCGTACCCGCTTGCTTTGCTTCATTTAATACTATAATCATTTCCTTGCATTGCCACTTAACTGCCTGTCATCTCTTTTCTCTCCCTCTTCCCCTCTTCACGCTCTTTCTTCTCCTTTTCGCTTTTCTCAGTATGAATGCGATTCAATTTTCCCATGTTCGCACACTGTCACGCCATCTCTTGGGGCGGCGCGCGTCTTCTATCCTTTTTTTTTTTTTCGTTTCCCTTGAAAGTGCAGGAGCCGAAGTCCTTTATTTCACTGCTTACATTTATCTCGCATCTCCTTGACAACGTCTTTAACGCGTCGCTTGTTTGCATATTTACCGGACCCACTTCATGAAAAAATGCAGGAAACATTTTTTTATGAAATAAACTTGAAGGTAGTGAAGCTGTACGCACGGCTCTTCAGCGGTGCAGAGCGCATGCGCACGACGACATGAGGACGAACGAACGAGGGGCGTTCGCTGCGACGTATCTCTCTCGTTCCCTGCACGTGTTGCCTTGGTACAGCGGACGCCGGAGTTTTCTTTCCTTTTCGTTTTTTTTTTTTTTTTTTGTGGCCAATATTTGGTATCTTCGGAAGGTCCATGCTTAGCTCGACGAACGCGTGCACGAGAGCTCGGAATTCGCTCGGTATTTATAACTGCGGACCCCATACATACACGATTTGCTTAACAGCTTCGTCATTAAAAGAGCCGTTCCTTCCTTTAAGAACGACAGAGCAGAGGTACGGTGAATGCTGGGTTTGTATCTTCCGCTACGCCCTCCAAGATTTAACCACGGGTAAAAAAATATCAGTTAACGGTGTCCGCGGAGAAATTTTCCCGTTGCAACTCACGTTCTTTTTCCTGCGTTAGACCTCACCCCATTACCGACTACCCAATTACCAACTACCCAATCATGGACCACGGATCCTCCTCTTCCATATTGAAAGTGCTACTACTACTACTTTACAATAGTAAAGCTCATTCCAACGCGTATTCTTCATTACAAGAACGGTGGTTCTTTCGGTTATGTACACATATTGCGCATCTATATATAGTATACCTGGAATATACAATGCGCTGAGTAATGTGGACAAGCGCAAGCCATGGCTGCAGTTCATATGAAGCGAAGCAAGCACATACACGGCAAATGTCTTGGCCAGGCGGAAAGTAGTCCAATCGAGTGACATACAGAGACCCACACCAAGCTTTTCGTGCTTGAGAGACTAACATCATAAAAAGTTTCAACAGAGGTACGTAGCACGTAGCATGGCTTTAACCGAACTTGCTGTGCGCAGTCAGCTTCAGTCGCGGCAAAGGCGGGGCCTTTGTGTAAGCACACACTTCTAACACCCCCACCCTCCTTGTAAATTGATGCTGACCGTTAAGAGCCGCCACACCACGAGAAAACTTCACCTCCCTATTGTCGAGTTCACTAGGTAGCCAGAATAGACGTAGGCATTCTGCTGCTTACTCGCTACTTGCGATTAGCGTCTGTTCGAGGTCTCTTGTTTTTCGTCTAGTTCGTTTCCTAGTATGCACCCCCCTGGGTTTCTTATCGAGCAGCCCCTCCTCTATTCGTTCCCCCGCAAATTCGGCGTTTCCTTTGCTCGCTCCCCGGCGCGCCGCTTCAATCATTTTGTAACCGACGTACAGGCAGGGAGCAGCGGACACCTGTGCCTCGCCCAGCACGGGCGGCAAAGATACGATCATGGAGGAAAAACGGACGCTCGTGGAAGCGGCTCTATACGTTTCACCGACCTATATTTCCACGCCCAAGTCGCGTGGTGGATGGCTTCGGTGCGTCCATACAACGCTCGACTCTCGCCATCACAAAGACTCGATTTTCTGTGCAAGCGTGCGGGCTTGACCAGTTTAACCCGACTGCCTGCACTCCCAACCCACTCGACCGCGTTCAACAGGCCAAGCTTCCACGGCATCCGTGCGCAGGGCCCCACGCACTACGCACGGGCGCTATTTTCGGTATGTCGGCGCGCTTCCTACGTTATCGAGCACTCCACGTGCCCTGAATGAGTTACTGATATTGGGAGCTAGTGGCACGGTGTGCGGTCGGAAGAGAACAAGATAAAAGAAGGCGATAAAACTCTGCTGAATGTCACCGAGAATAGCAGAGCGGCGGATTCGAATATACATTAGGAAATGTACAGTCAGAACCAATTTGAAGGTTATCGCGGGAGCACCGACCAAGCAAGACGACAGCGCCGTTCCGTGGCACTTTTTTTCATTCGCGAAGGTAAGATTATGCTACCCTCTCTCACCCCTTGGCTGTTACATAGAATTCGCTCACCCCCAACTGCAAAGGGCGACTGCCGCAGTTTTTTTTCTTCATTCCTTTTTGGGTGACGTATCCGCGTTTCGCCCCTCGGCAATTTTATAACAACGAAGATATCTCGACATTGCGGAATTGCGGAAGCAAATTAGAAGTTTTTTTATATATATACTAGAATGCCTCGGCATGCCGAAATAGTTACCCTGAGAAAGCTGCGTATCAGTGTGTGTTATATCGGTGACGGTAGAAAAGAATAAAAAAAAAACGAGCGTACGTGGCATTTATCGTTTCTGACGGTAGTGCGCGCACTGCATGGAACAGCTACGGGAGAAGCAAACCTAGCATAATCTCGTTGTGGCTAATGCTAAGAAGTGTCACGCAAAGGCGCTGTCGTCGCGGTCGGTCGGCGCTCTCGCGATAACCTTCAAATTGATCCCGACTGTACTTGACTACGGAGCCAAACCCTTGGACGGCACCACGTCCCTCGGTTTAATAACTTCTGACTGCGTACAATTTAAATGTTTATATTACCCTATTTCTCTCTCCCTTTCTCCCTTTATCTGTGCTTAGAAGGTAACAAATTATAAAAATGTCGCAATGCATGGCCTTATCAAAGTTCGCTGTAAACTAGGAGGTATACAACAGTGATCGCGGTGGCTCCGTGACTGATATTCGGTGCCCGAGGTCCCGAGTTCGACTCCTGTCCGCAGTGGCGGTTCTTGTCAAGGAGGCGAAAAACAAAACGCCTGCTTGTGGAGAGTTATGCTGTTGTTAAAGAACACCGGGTGGTAAAAATTATTATGCACTCCTTTACTGCGGCGGTAACTCGGGAGTGTAAAATGCTGACTTCAAATCGAAGCTTGAAAATGTGCGGGATAGCGAGCGTCGGAAACTCTGGCCGGGTCGGAGTAGCTTAAACCTGCTCCTTCCCACACAGTTGTGAACATACAGCTACCGACACGACAAAACGTAGACTGATGCTAACGATTCTAGCGACGTTTCCAAAGGCCCCGGCAACGCCTAGTTGCTCGGCCACCTAAAAACGAAAATCGATCATTTATAAGTGTGTTGGGGATGCGTGATGAATTCTCTTTGAATTGTGGCTGAATTAAAATGAGCTTGAAAAAAAAATTAAAGCCGTTCCACTCAACGTGAAAGCTGTAGGAAGTGCAAAGCAGTGATTCGCCATAATGGGCTGCGGCGCCGTTATCCGCTCATTTTTACCACCCATCACGCTCTTTGCCGCCCTGTCTCATTCCTCTCCTGATAAATTCAACGGAGGTTTGTTCAGCGCATTTCAAATTTCCCGCCTCCACAGTGCTCGCGCGCCCCCTGCCTGAAACTGCGCCAGCGGGAGTTCTGTTCTTTTTGTGCTTGCTTTTCCTCCCCCACGTGCCGGCGTTGCACATCCACTTTTTTTTCGCTTACCACCGTAAAAACTAACCCAACAAGCGTTCATAATTAAATGAACGCGGGTGCTTATGGTTAATTGCGTATATTTTGCCTCAAATATACCGGCACTTTTCTTTGCGCTAAAAAACGGGGAGATGTATGACAATAAGCGCCAGCGGTTCACGAGTTTCGAACCCTTATGGCAATGTAAACCGCTTGGCTTTCGAAGCCTCTGTGGGACACCGCGACGACAGAACGCCGTGTGGCTTTACTTGGGTACAGCGAGCGAGCTACGACGACAAGGAGAGCTTTAAAGTGCTCTACACTTAATATTCTAGTTGTGGCGCTTACCGTCTGCTTAGAATCATTACATTAGAAGGCGTGAAACTGGAGGAAAAACTTGCAAAAGAAAAGCGAACACTGACTATGAATAAAAATATATTGGACGTTTCGGAACCACATACGGGATCCTTGTTCATTACGTAAGACAAGAAGTCGTCGTCAATTATGTAGCCGTGCGAGCTCTGCGAGTTGCTGATGTTTTGTCTGAGCAACACCTATTTTTCTTACGGAGGAAGCCTCTATCAGCAGACCCATGGTATGGCGATAGGTGCGTCGATATCTGTTACTACGGCCAATCTAGTTATGGAGGCTTTAGAGGGGAAGGTATTGGCAACCTTCACACCGGCACCGAGGTTTTTCGGCCGCTATGTCGACGTCTGTTTTTTGTATTTTGAAAAAGCAAGATGTCCCACGTCTTCTGGACAGCCTCAACGCCCAGGATGTGCATATACAGTTCACCGTGGAATTCGAGCAAGAAAAAACATGCTTCCTTTCTTGGATGTTCTTGTTCGCCGGGATGCGGGCGCTCTCTCCTTCTCAGTGTACAGGAAGCCCACACACACGGGTCGTTACCTCAGTTTTGAATCTTGCCACCCTCTCGGCCACAAGACATCCGTTGTGTAGTCCTTGATAACGCGCGCCGTACGCATCTGCTCAGATGACAGTGCACTGAAACGTGAATTAGGAACGATTCGCCGCAAACTAATCGCCAATGGCTATCCTAAGCGACTTATTTGCCGAACCAAGAATAAGATACTACAGCCAAGAATGGCCAACAACAGGACATTACGAGCACGCGCAGCCATCCCCTACGTCCCAGGAATAAGCGAAGCATTGTCGCGCGTCTTTTCAAAATACGACATGCGCATTGCCCATGTACCGACCAGCAAGCTCCGCGACGACTGAAAGAGCACCAACGTGATGTAAGAAATCATAATCACATGACGAATGCCATTGCGGAGCACGCGCACAAACATTCCCACAAGATTGACTGGGAGAACACCGCAATTTTAGCTAAGGAAAAGAACACATCATCTCGGCGTCTGCTAGAGTCACTTTTTATCCAATCAACGCCAGCCACAATGAACCGGACGGATGGGACTTTGCCTCCCGTCTACGCATGCTCTCTACGTCATGTGCTGCCTATATAATTGACGACGACGGCTTGTCTTACGTAGTGAACAAGGGACCCGTATGTGGTTCCGAAACGTCGAATATATTTTTATTCGTGGTCAGTGTTCGCTTTTCTTTTGTACGTTCTCATGCCTGAACAGACGACATTTCGTCGAACCGTTGATTAAGAAAAACTACACAAGAAAATTGTGTGAATCTAAGCAAACAATGCAACCACTGGATTCGCCTCCGCAGAACCTCAGAGCCTCGGCCTCAAATTCACACCTCAGATTCAGCTGACGACTTCGTCGGCTGAGTTCTTGTTCTCGTATTCCAGATTTCTTGTGGGGGAATATAATTAAACAGCGCAGCAATTTTTATTTGGGGGGTCCTGGTTTCAGGGTTGGGGAAACCAAAACAACTAAGCCACGTATATTTCCTCCTTGTACATGCAAACCTGTGTGCGAATGATTTAATCTTGAATTTGCGGTCGGAAGTGCACGCGTCTCTTTTTTTTCTCTGTGATTGTGGTGTCGAGCACGCTTTCGGACAATGAAAACACATCGCGGGACGGAAGTAAAACGAAGCACAAAATGCAAAAACGCATTACGAGCAGAAAGTAAGCAAAAAATAAAAGGAAAAATAAGAGGCGATTCTGAAATAAGGACACCAGCACTGTAGGGTTTTTTTTGTTCTAGTTGTTGTTGTTGTTGTTTTCCAGTTCATTCAACGATCATTCTTAACGTACAGGTCTTGTGTTGTAATGTGTACAGCTTCGCTTTTGAATTTTCAATTACGCAAAAAGTGTGTTCAAGGCGTTAATATTTAGGCTACCGAACAGACTTCAACAACCCGATGTAAAATGTTGCGCGCTAACACCATCTCTGATATCCTACGTGCATTATTTCGTGGATGGTCAACAAAATAAATGTTTTTTGGTTACCATCTTGTAATTCGCTTGGGAAGTCCAGCATTTTTCCTGCATTTACTTTCTCTTTGGCTCGTACTTTCTGGTTTTTGCTTCGTTGTCGAGGCAAATCGGTGCTTAAGGCATGGGATTTGAAAGCACTACAATGGTCATCAGTTGGGGAAAACAGAGGAAGTGTCAGTTTAGCGCCATGTATACATACGTCCTACTATGTTTTTAACATTCCCTAATAAATAGGAACTTGTGCTGGTTCCCGACGTAGCACCTTTTATAAACACTTGTTGACACCTGTGCGTGCTATAAAATAGAACAATAGAACATTCATCCGCGCAAATATTTGCTTGCATGTCGGTAAGCTTTTTTTAACAGATAAGTGAACGCAGGATGCGCATAAACAGACAAAAGAGATAGCAAAAGCAAACGTCCGCCGAAAGCTAATCTTAATTGGTTGGTACAAAACAAGCATTTTGCCACGTTAGAAACAATCCAGAAGGTTGATTGATTGTAGGGTTCAACGCGCCGACGCAACGCAGGCTATGAGACGCGCCGTAGTGGAGGACTCCGGATTAATTTCGACCATCTGGGGATCTTTAACGTGCGCCGAAATCTCGTACACACGGGCGTTTTTGCTTTTCGCCTGCATCAGAAAAGCGGCCGCCGCGGCTGGGAATCGAACCCGCGACCTCGTGCTCAGCAGCGCAACGCCTTAGCCAATGAGCCACTGCGGCGGGTCAATCCCGAAGGCACTGAAAACTGACATTGTTCACACTTGCTTGTATCCGGACAGTGAACGCGAAAGTAAATTTAGCGTCAGGCGTGAGGAAAACGGTGGTTGGTGACCGCTAAGCGCATCAAAGCACTAACGAATTGGGAATGCTTAAGCAATAATTAACGTACATTTGAAACCGCTAAGTGGCCCTTCGGATTTGCACTGCCAGTAACGTTTTCGAGTTTCGTTAACGGCATGTCTCTAAATTTTGCGATTAAATTGGTGCGAAGCCCAAGGTATAAAACACGTCGCTGCCATTGCGTATTTTTGACGTTGTCTAGATGAATGCGAAGCACGTCCCAAACAATGCCATCGCCTATCACCGCTGCTCCTTTTCACGAAGCACACGCTATGAAACGCTTCCCAGTCACCTGGGTTTAATATAAACCCTTTCCCTAATTATATGTCTAAATCCGGCGTTATCGATCAGTGCGTCATGTCATGATTCGGCGCTGAAACCATATTGGCTGCGCATGACTTTTCGCACTTCCAGTGCTTGTACGCATGCGTGATTTGCAATCCGCTCGCCGCTGCAATGTTTTCGTTACTTGGGACACAGAATGTGCGCCACACCGCAACACTAAAAAAAATGGTCGCCATTTCGCTCTGCGAAAGTGGATGTCCAGAAAAGCTGTTGTAAACCACTACAAATGGTGATGGAGGAGGGTATGAAATGTTTCTCGTCGTCTCGGCGGTCTTGTCGATTGCACTGGGCTAGTGTCACTAGATAAGGGTACAGTGTGTCAGCATTCTTTTCTCCTACTATTCTCGAAGCGTTATCGTCGTGAGCCGGTAACCGTTATTCCTTTGTTTGGTTCAGCTCAAGTTCGAATTTGGCCCGCTAAAGAACAACTGTTCAGTTCCTACTTTTCGGCCAGGTTCGGTTCCGGTACGACACCCTGCTTGACAATAGATGCCGCTATCGTGGACGGTAACCTGCTCTTTTTTGCTTGTCTTACGCTGAATAGAGGAAACGGATTCTTCACAAGTGAAGTGAGGTGTACGGATAAAGGTGAATAACTACCGCCTCTCAATAGCTGTTAATTAGCATACAAAATATTGTATACAAATGCATCCCTACTAGGACAATAGTGGTATTGTTGCTGAGTGCTATATGACTCCCGTTAAGCAAGCCCTGGTCGTGGGATATATTCGCAGAGTAAATACAAAAAAAAAGATCTTATTTTAAGCACCCATGCTCAATACAAAATGACGAATGTGCGCTACCACTCGCGCGCACACGTGCACCAGAAGTGTGTGATTGGTTATGTTCACCATTTCTCTAAAGGCGTGCCATGTCGGAAGCTCGCGGTCCAACTTTCCGCTCTATTGGCACACATCAGCTTGGAGAAGCAACAGATCTCCGTATCCTTAAATTGCATATTCACCAGTCTGCTACCACTACAGAATGGCTCAAAACAGCCGGGAAATACCACATTCGCTAAAATGCTGCACCAAAAGCGGGTGGTACAAGTACTGAGGCTTGGTGTTCGACGTCGTTTGGCTTTTAGAGCCCATTTTCTGCGTCTCACCATTTGCCAACATGCCAAGCCGGAAGCCGTAAATCGGAAAGACATGCGAGAAATTACCGGTCTCGATACCGGTCCTCCCAGCTTCACAGTTGACGACCTCGTTACGCAATTATCCGAGCAGCGTCACTGTCTAATGCTCGTGCTTTAAGAACAATCTCGCACTGCGCGACTGTTACAATCCCGCCATGTTGGCTCATCGGGAATCACTGGATACCTTTCCCCCATGTGGGTACACGATCATCACCACCTGCAAAACACGCCATTTTCCGTAAAAGCGGATGGATTAGAGCGGAGGGCACTCTTCTTCCCTTCCAAATAACCAGTCTTCAGACGATGTCTGTCGCTTATACGCCGGCGACGCGTGCACAGGATCATGTTGAATCACGAAGTGAATGAGCCCTACTCACCCGACATAATAAGGCCATATTTCCTACACCTCTGTAATATGTACACCAATCCTGCTCGAATTGGTGGCTATACACGACGCCCTGCTGGGTGCCATTGCTTCCCATCCACCTTTTTCTACCATACCAGTCCGCAAAAACTCCGTAGGGGTGATCTATTGCCTCAAATATCTTGACACCGCATTTACCAGCTCCATAGCCAAATATCATCAAATGCTATATTGCCATTGGTGGCTGGCCGCACCCCTACTGCAGACAATGAACAGGCTTACTTCCTGTCACATAATACCCCTGCTCCGCTATCCTCCAAAGTGACATATGGGACACACGTATGCCTGCAAAGGACGACCTCAAACCCCGAACGCGAGCTCTTATACCCCCGTGTTCGGTTGCCCTCCGCCCTGACCTCACCAGGATAAGGATGTTGTGGCTGTTGCTCCGGTCCGCATGCACTGATGAAAATGGTACTACCGCGGGCCTATGGGATACACAACCCATAGAGTTTCGAACTAATATATACTAGAGGGAAATCTGGCGCTGCAGTCGCCGGCCGTCGTGGGCCGCGCCACTGCAGCTCACCTACTTGGCTTGGCTAGCCACAAGGCTTATTTTGTTATCTCGAAGCCGAAATCAACGAAAAAGGGTAACATCATTTTTTGTTCATCTTGGATCAAGGCTTTTAATTAATCCCTGGCAAAGAGATCTTTCAAGAACTTCAATTTTGCAATAACAAAACAAATTCTATTAATCTTGTACAGTAATATCATCGCATTTTTGCAGCCAGAGGCAAGCTTTTCAGCCTGTTCATGAGCCATGCCAAGGACAAGTGGAACGTGACTGCCCGGTACTTGACGGAACGCTCGCTGAAGCAGGGCTCCCCTAGACAGTGGCGCCAGTTCTCCCTCTAGTAACATCTATGCCCCAACCTTCTCGCGAACCTTTACTGTGGACATGCGCTAAGATCCAGGACCTGCGGTGAAAACATGTGATGGTGGCATGCCTTGATTTGCGGCAAGAGGCCTTCCTTTCGTGCCTTACTAGACTACATCTGGGATGCTAGCCCAGCTTCATGAATATAGCCCAAAAGACTAAACCATGTTTCGCACCAACTAAGCTCTGAGTCCGCGAAATGCACACAACAACAACAAACAACAACAACAACAACAACAGGAACAACAGCAAAGTGAATGTAAAGTTGGATGTCTGGTAAGACACTAACGAAGCACACCGCAGCACGCACCACGAATCTCACACAATACTCGAAGCTTACACTCAAAGTGCAAAAAACGTAAAAACGTGCAGGACGGACCCGCTGCGTCACTTCCCTGAGAGAGCAGACGTGTGCTGAGATAAGAAATACTCGCCGCGCGTTGCTTCGGGCCTCTACAACTACTATCTATGAAACGTCCGACACAACAACTTATCGGCGACCTGAGCGTGTGTCCAGGGCCGCAACCGGAGGAAGCTAGCAGCGGTATTTTCGCTATCGCTATCAAGACGGCCCTCTACGCAACAATCGCAGCCGCCGATAACTGTCTGCAGCAGTCTGTTGAATTCGGAAACATTATTAGCATACCCAAAGAACGGGAGAGTACGCACAACCCAGTCAGGCAACCAAGGGGGACAATGCGAACGCCGCACTCTTGCGCAGCGAAGGGTCCCACACTGATACGCTCGACGATATTTGCAGCCGATAAACGAAGGACGCGTACATGCGGTATGTGTGTTTTCTGGCTGTTATTAGACTCCGCCTCGTTGTTTGTCAGCTCGCAGGCGTGGGGCGGAAAGTAAACATCTATTTGTTTCGCCGTTGTCGAGGGAAGAGCGGAACGTTATCTCCGCGGGTGTCATGTGAGCGTCTCGCGGGACTCTTGTACACGTGCGGATCGCTGTGTGACCTCCGGCCGGAGCAAGTCACGCGACACCCCCCACGGGTCGATGCTGGCCGCGTGATCGCCCCCGTGCCAGAAGTCATCTCCGGCGGCCGGAACAGGCCGGAAAAAGCCGCCCCGTGGTTTTAAATTGAATGAACGTCTATATGCGTAAGAACTGCCCATTGTCTTAGTGCGGGTTGTGGCGTGGAGATAGCGGTTGTGGACTCCCCCTTTGTGTTGGGGTGCTGGCATACGCAACATTTGCGGGGCATTTAAACTGCTGCTGGAAAGGATAGTGTAGTACTTCTGCGCGGGTGATAAGAGCAGTCCTAAATAAATTTACTTATGTGCATGCCAGGTTGCAGTCGTATTATGCTGTTTTCCTGTATGGTTTTCTTCCGCCAGTATTCAATCTTCTCAATAATATCAACAGCTTCACTGCCCCGTTTCTGCTTATTGCAGTTGTATTTCAAAGCTTCAGGAACGCGCTTGCTTTCCTTACTCGAATTTGGATGCATACTACCTTATTCTATACTACATTGTATTTATTTTCATGTACCTCCTTCGAGACATTTTGTTGCCATGCAGCCCGCCCGAGGCCCAAAAAGTACAGCACTACCCTTAGGGAAAATAGGATAATTTTAACACGCAAGTGTATTATGCCGGTATACACCAAGATTTTACTGGAGTCATATCCGTCACGGAAATGACGCCAATACAATGATAACAGGAGCAACGGCAGAAAAAGTTTCATTGACGCAGATGGTGTTTCCGTCTAGGATAGGTGAAGCGAAGTATGACGCTAACGAGCGCCGACAGTTGGCACCTCGATCGGGCAGCGTAAGCTGCGTCCTTTCTCAGCGCGATGACGCAGCAAAAAGGCAACCACGCCGACGTGCGGATGCTGTGAACGTGACTGATTTGGCGCGAAGAGACACGCCATCGGGAAGTGGAAGGCGTTCGCGCATTCACGGTGCAAGCTACGAACCCTGCCTCTCGCGCTCCTTAAGCTGAGCTCGTCGCAACGCAGCCGTCTGCCGTACACACCACGAAGCAGGGCCGAAGTGTTCGCACCTTTACCGAAGCGACCCGCCAGCACGACGTCGCGCGCCAAGCACAACCACAAGACAGGGTTGCCACCTGCCCGGTTTTTGATCGGCCCGACCGAGTTTTTAAACAGCGGGCCGGTTACCGGTCCATGCCAAAAACCGGCCGTCATTGGTTGGTTTTTCGGTCGTCGTGCCTGGGCTATTTTTAGGGCGTATTATCAGCGCCAATTCAGCAACAATGACGATAAATATGTGTGTCCACAAGTTGCGGAAATCCACGCGAGCAGAGAAAATACGCGGGCGAGCGCTCTCCCTGGGATGGAGATGGATCAATGGGAGGAGCAACGCAACGAAATGCCGCCGCCGCGGTTCAGATGCAAGCAACTTGTAATATACGAAGTACGTGCTGCTACTTTTCAGTGCAGCACGTTCATAACAATAACCAAAACCTCAGTCACTTTCAGTCCAAACGTCATGTTGCTTTCTCTCCAATAAAACGGTACAATAGATGAAATTGGATGTAAAAACAACATGCTGTTTTTTTTTTTTTTTGTCAACGCAAAGTCAACATTCTATATACCGCGCCCCCCCACCCCCGAAGGGTCGGTTTTCTTTCCAGAAGAAAGCGGCAATCCTACAAGACAGCCGCCGACCCGGAAATCATGCTCCTTTCGCGGCAGATTTCGCTGCACATTTCACTTTCGTGTTTTACAGATTCCTATGACAGAGGAATCAACCACGGATATTTTTTTAAGTGCGACGCACTTTGGGGTCCGGCTTGTCGTCGTAGCTCGTCCGGGGTCACGGCATGTAGCCACCGTAGAAACGCGTCATGCGGGGTCACGCGCCCAGACAGAGGCTTCGAAAACACCACCGCTTGCCCAGGTCGCCTTCGAACCTGGCTCCTCCGCGTTACGAATTCGATGTCAATCCAATTGGGCCACACAGGCACACATTACTCACACGCAAAATGTTGGGGTGATCTTTGCGCTGCACCGTTGCCATGGGGGCTTCCGTTGCCAGACCGCAAGTAATTACACAATAAAATAAAACATGAGAAAAACCATGAATCAACGCATTAATTACCCCAAATTAATGAAAACTCACTCAGGTATCTCTTTATAGGCCCTTTTAAGGGGCTACGGCGCCCTCTCTGGACAACTTTCGGCATCAACGCCAAACTGATACTGAAACTAGTCAAGAGAGGGTGCCACAGCCCCTTTGGCGGTATCTTTACATGAATGCAGGAAAAGAACCAGAAAAGAACCAGAAAAAAGAACCACAATGGAGGAAAAGAACCAGAAGGCTCAGGACAAAGTATATGAAACCTGGAAGTGCAGGGGAAACAACCAAGGCAATAAAAAATGAAAGTGAAAGAAACAGAAACAACGACCTGGAAAAAGAGGATGGATGCGAAGAAGTCCTTAGATATCTACAGAATCGGGAAGCAGGAGATCACAAGGGAAAAATTATTCGATAATACCAAAGGGAGTGCATTGCTTTTTGAAGCCCGAGCGGGTTGCTTGCGGACAAAAACGCTTACCTGAAAGCCGGTACAGGAAGAACTATGCGCAGCTGCGGAAATGAGCCAAGGAAACCATGCGACAGATATTGTTTTAAACAGGGTGTGCAAAAGTATCCGTCCAGTCCTCAGTGATGGAGCCATCCAGCTTCCGGAAGCCCTTGGCTTTAAGGTTAGCGGAAAAGTGAACTGGACAGCAGTAGAGGTTAGTAAAAGAAGGTTAGAATATCTGGGAAGACATGCGAACAAAGAAGTCAGACTAGCACAAAAATTTCGTAAATGTATTTTTTATTTTTACATTATTTTTTATTTATTTTGTTTGTATTTTTTGGCGAGGTGATTGTACAGTGGCGTTGCGACTAAGGCCGCTGTGCAACGCCACCCCGTTACAAAGGGGAAGCCACTAAGCATCATCATCATCATCGAATTACTGCTCCGCACTTGACAGTTTCGCGTTGAGTGGAACAGCTTTAATTTTTTTCGTTCTGGTATCTTACTTGGAGGTTATTGTACGCCTATTGACATTTCATATCCGACTTCGTCCCGCTCGCAAGCGTTTCTGTTTTTTGTTTTTGCAAGTTTTTGACTGTCGTTGCTAAGGTCCAAACAGTCACCACCACCATCTTTTGGTTTTATCTATACTCTGTGCATGGAGCGCCCCCTTAACACTTCACTGCCCTATTTACGGTACTTTCATAGTTCTTAATCTCTCCTGGATTGTTGCAGAGCAAAGTTTTATCCCTGCCAGAGAAGTGGGCGCCAAGTGCCGGTTTGACGGTGTAAGGCTTTTAACCAGCTGCTTATGCATTTCTCCCCGTGCTACGCGCACTTTGCAGTCCTTATGATTTTTTTTAAAGTAACTGTAATTAATCTGTGCCTAAACCTCCTAACTTGGGACACTTCACAGACATTATGAGTAGTTTTTCCCTTTGACATTTAAAAAAAATACTGCCCATATCGGTCCACCTTAAACGACCGAATCTCCCTAATTTCCTGAGTTTACAGACTGTCCTCCCAGAAAGTGTCGGTGGTGTATATATATATTCGGCAGGATTTGAATTACTTCCATCCGTCCCTGAAGCTCGGATATCATTTCCTATTAACATAGCCCATTCACATTAAATCTCTGTGTGTGAAGCTGCAAGTGATGGGAATTTTTTTATTATTATTTACTCATACTGTTGGCCGGTGAGGCCGATACAGGGTGGGGTTACAAAATTCTTGTAATAACATATAAGCGTGCAT
Source organism: Haemaphysalis longicornis (assembly GCA_013339765.2). Classification (NCBI taxonomy): domain Eukaryota; kingdom Metazoa; phylum Arthropoda; class Arachnida; order Ixodida; family Ixodidae; genus Haemaphysalis; species Haemaphysalis longicornis. The sequence goes on from CM023451.1 coordinate 7,417,547, forward strand.
TAACTAAGGAATTAACTAAAGACTTGCATTGTTATTTCTACACATTTATATTTTTATCCGGTCTAGTCACGACCCAGTAGCTTGCCCAATCAACTGTGGTCATTGTGAATTTATTGACCAGAATAACAGTTTTCTTCTGTCGGTTGACTCTTGTCAAGAGCACCGAAGTACAGCCTATACGACCATCGAGGAAAGAAACGTGTTTACGACATCTGGAAGCACCTAGCTGGCCCCCATTTTTTTTATACTGGCAGTTACAGATAAAACAAGAAATATTTGAAGCTTCACCCCATTATTTCCTTAAATGCCAAAATTCTCGCTAAACCGTGCATTATCTGAAACGTTTATCGCTATCGACGTCGTTGCCAAAAACTAAAATTTCATATTTTTGTGACCGTTAACCTCCAGCTACTCCCGTACAGAAACGTTTGAGCTCGGAAGGAGGCGACAGCCTTACGCCTGATAAATAGGCGTTACTTTGTTGTATTTTTAACGGAAAATCTAAGTTCGGACAAATGTCTAACCCGCTGCTAATAGAAACACAACCACCTCTATAAAATGGTTGCGACTGCTATGGGTTCTCAACAGGAAATAATCCACCAGTCCGATCTACACCACGCCCCCACAGCGCACGCACGACTTCGAGATCGTCGTATACGTAACGTTGCCCACATATGACCGCCGGGGAAAGAAGTATTACGTCCGTTGCAACGCCCGAAGCGATGACCCTGGGCGCTCCAGCCTTCCTCGGCGCAACACAAAAGACACGCACGTTCTCGATGGCACCGCCGGAAATGATACGTGTCTTTCCTCCAACGCTTCCGGCCCGAAGCGCCGGAACTGCGTTGATCCGGAAGTTGTCCCGGACACGCTCCCTTTCGGCCACACGTCGGCCGCGACTGAAACGCGCCCGTCGAAAACGACAACCAAAAGCGCAAGCGAGGATAAACGCCTCCGTATTTCGCTCGCGACGTCCAGCGGTCAACCGCGCTGCCCCAGAAATGGAGAGCAGGCCGATGTTTGTGCAGGTGTGTACGTGCGTGTAGGGCGTGCAGCTATGCGTTCAACAGCGTGTAACGACGCCCACATTAATGGTATTCCTTTCCGTGCACGGACGATAGCCGAGGGGCTGACAGTCGTGAGAAGACTGGAGGCGTTCCCCCGGCGTTTGTACTCGCTGCCCGATCTTCGCTTCCGCCAACGCCACTTCTCCTCGACGCGACGTCGGAAAATTGCGCTAGAAGAGCTTGACGAGAAGGAAACCTCACACCTTTCGGAGTGCGTAATTTGCATTTACGTTCCGCCCCTCTTAACTGCCCGTAGAGTGGCGCTGATACCTGTACACACGGGTGTTCGTGTATCAAATCCTGTTCATAGGCCCTGTCTGTGCCAATTAAATCAGGTTTCCGGTCGCGCCTTGGTCGGTGCATTTCTTTTTCTCGTAAAACTGCCAGAAAAGCCGCGTTGCGGACTGCCGAGGCTGGAGCAATGCGTCCTCATCGGGCAGGGCTTCAAGTTCCCGATGGAGAGGGACAATATTTTTACGCATTTTTGAAGATTTACAAATAAATCTTCAATTACGCTTTAAAGGTTCATGCGCGTTGTGAGGTTCAGAAAATAGGTGGTCCAGAAAAGTTGAAGTAACACGAGCCAGGGAGTGTGAGCCCGGAAGCGCGCGCCGGGTAAGGGAAACAGCCGTAAGAGAGGAGGATCAGAGGAAGGCTCTGAGAAAGGGCGATACAGCGCGCTCCGGAAAATGACGATTGCCAGCGAGCGGAACGAGCACGTTACCACTTGACCAGCCCAGGGTGACTAATCAAGTCAAGTGGTGATTAACAGAAAGTTCAACAGCAGGTCAACGCGAGGTCCAACCAGGATTTCGCCTTCACATTCTCAGAAGGTTCTAAGAATCAAGCACAACAGAAATCTTTATTTTCCGCGTGTCTACCAGTTGCTTCAATTTCCCGGAGGCATATCAATGCATCTGCATCTATACTTAAATGGAGTAGGCTAATGTTGAAGTGCCGGGGCCCTCGTATTCTTGCGATTTTAAATCTTCATCCGAATTCTGATTCTAGCGTGTTCATAACCCACGGACTAAATGTACACGTTGCATCGCCTGCACCTTAACATGTCGCACTACACTGATTAGGTTACGGCCCGACGTGCTGTGCCAGTGAGGGCTCTGAGCATGCTTTCCGCTTGTTGCGCACCGCTGACTTAGTGACAGCGTCTAGCTTCCTATTCCGTCCACGGCAGGAACGTGGCAAAGACGAAATAGGTGAGACGCACGAATTGTGCCCATAATCTTTAAAAAGTTATGTAAGTAAGTGTTTTTTGGCGCTCTTTGCCCTAGCTGGCCTTGCGCCACAAAATCCAACCATCATCAATTTTTAAAAAATATGATCACAACGTAAAACTCGCTCCTACGAATGAGTCCAACTATAGCTCGTTGACAAGCGTGAATCTCCGAAAATTTCTCAAGAGATGGGAAGCGCATGTTGACGATTAACGATTCCTCCGTGACGAATTAACGGTTCTTCCGTGAGGAATCGTTAATTCATCCCGTTTTGAGTGAAGCAAGTCTGGGCGACATTATGACACCACGATCTTGCACTGACACGCGACCCTGTTGCTTTGAGTTAACGTTGCCATTCGCCACCAAACCACGGCCCAGCGCGAGACGAGATTCGTTTTCAAACTGCGATGAAATACATTTCTAATTTACCCAGTTACACAAGATTTCGTATAATATTTTCATACGTCAAAGCTTTGCAACACTGTTTAAAGGGCCCTGCAACACTTCTGATTTTTTTTTTTTTTTCTAAATCCTAAATGCTTTCAGAGCGTAGCCAACAAACACATCCAGTACTGGAATAGGGAGTCACAAAGTGCCGCCGCCAAAAATTACCATCAGATAACTTATAAACTTGCTCAAAAGCTTTTTCTCTCTTTCCCGGTTCTTGCGTTCTTCAAGCGCCCAAATTGCGTCATTACAGCAATGCAAGAGCTATTGGCAGGATTTCTTTCAGTTGCAGCAGTAAAGGCTTTCGATAGCCTTCGATAGACACAAAAGCAAAGCAGAAACGGAAGGAGGGTCTCCCGCGACGAGCAAGTCACCCAGTGCAGCTCCGTGCTGGCGATAACAGCAGCTTCCACAATGCTTCCAGAGGCGAAGGAAAGAGTGAAAGCGATTATCAGAATTGTTTCAGAGTCCCTTTAAGGTAGGACCCATTAGAACGAGAACCACATAGACTTTTTTCTAGGAAGCCGTATGAATAAACCCAACAGGTTATAAAAACGAAAAAAAAAGGGTGCTGTTATCATTGTGTAATCTTTACGTTACCAGGTTAGTAAATCTTTTTGCATGCAGTCAGCATAGCAGCCAAACTTGGTATGACTTTCTTTGGCGCATTTACATTAAAACTACAGCTACACAGCCGTTCTGCGCTGACGTCGTGGAACTTCATTTCGGCTTCAAGAAGGCGGAACCGAAAACCCAACAGCGAAATCATGCGGGGCCTCTTCAATACATACTTTCAATGGGAAAATGCAAATGAGATAACGTAGGCTACACGGTATGCGACGCTACATAGTTCAAATTATCCGAAAACGTTTTATTACGGAAGTGCTTGTTCAATACGTTGAACGTAAGCACTTCATGATTTATTTTCCAGAGCACTGTGTTCTTTTAACGCTATACCTGCTCAGAGCGCACTGTAAGACGCCTCTGATTCGCCTGGAAGTACAACACGTAAAAACAATGTTTCGGGGCTATGCATACGGATGCATCGCTTTTGTCCTGTCTCTCTCAGACAGTCGCCGGCTTCGAGAGAGCACCGCACAGCACCGATTCAAAGATAGTGACGTTCTGAGGCGCTTTCAGGAAGAGCGCGTACATCTCAAATCTAGCGCACGCACATTTGAAACCAATGCATCCCGGGAGGCTTCCTGGTCGAACTTCGGGTGGAAAACAACGTGAACACACGCCGGGAAGCGGCGCGCTTCATTTCCGCATCTTTCTGCCAGCTTTATTGCTTTCTATATAGCCGTACGACATTCAAGTCGACGCGATTTCTGTCACGGTGTTTCCTTGATACGGGAGCAGAACGCATCTGTTATTTTACGAGTCAGAGCACACGTAGCTTAGTAGTTTTATCAAAGGCGCTGGGAAGGTACGTGTTTCCTTTTCGGCAAGCCGAATGCATGCTCGTTTTACCACATACTTGTTGCTGTCTTTGTATACTAGTGTTTAACCCTCACGAGGCCGTTTTTACATCTTAGCTGTTATAGTCAAACTCTACTGTCATATTTTTTTTAACAGCAGAGCTGCTTAGGGCGACACAAATCCGTCCGGAATATACAGAAAACCGAGCGCACGTGAGCACGTGCCTCGCGGCGAAGCCCGGGGTCGTCCAGGCTTGCGCGTGGGCTTACCCCACATGAGAAGATCCCGCCTTCGTCGTCATCGTGTAGCCGGCGCGCCACGGGTATGTCGTGCCGTAGACGTTGAGGACAAATCTTTCAAACCAGCCCTTCACAACCCACACGTGGAGACGGCCACCGGACCAGCTGACGAAGAAGTGGAGGTCGATCGTGAGGCGAGGACGCGCTACAAGAAGATTTGCCCTACGCGGCTGTGCCCTCGGAAGACGACGACGAAAGGGATGACGGCGATTGATATACTGAATAAAAAAAACACTGTACATACTTTAATGGTCGTTGCTTTACAGTGCCGTCCAAAACGGCTTTGCACTGCTGGGGTCCGGCTGCTCCCTCTCTCCTGTGATCCGCTGTCAGTGTGAGGAAAAGACAGGTCGGCCCTAAGCTCTGCTGTTTCTCCAGCCTTGCAACACTAGCGCAGGCTGCGCCCTTTTTTTTTTTTTTTTTTTTGCACGCGTGAACCGCGAAAAGCTGCTCTCTCCTCCTCCGGAACACCCTCTCCTTCCGCCACACGTTCACCTCCGGCGCTTCATATTTTGATATATTGCATGTTGTATATTGCCCCTGGGAAATGCATTTCTAGCAATGCGTTTATATTTGGAAGCGAAGCCGACGTTTATAATATTATAATATTCGGTGTTCCCAGTTTCAATGCTCTAAAGCTCGTACCAAATATGGTATTCAGACTTCAGCATCTCGAATACCGCAAACTCTAACTTAACACCCCACCATTCTTTATTTAGCAAACGCAACCATACCGAATCACAAATTCAAGAAAAATATGTTCAGGAAATGCTAGTTTACGGAGACAAACCAGTGGGATGACAACGTTCACAAATTTTCCTGAAATGCTTACTGGTTCTGGCTTGTGCCGTTTCGTTTCGTTCATTTTTAATAAACCCAAGGTTTGTCCTTATTCTCTTAGTTTTGCTTTCACGCTTTCAAGCCTCTTATGTGCACAGTTTCGGTTTCATTTTTGGTTATTTTGCTTTTTTGTCAGTATTGTATTTTGTATTTTAATTATTGTGTATTTTGTTTTAATTTTCTTGTTTAAGGGAGGGCTGGCCTCCGTCAGGTGTTCCGACACTTTTTGCCTTTCTTTCCGCCGTTTTTCTTTAGATGTAAAACTGGAAATAAATATGATCTGATCTGATCTAAATGAGATCAGTGTAAGCTTGACCTTCGTAAGCTGGCATTCTCACACCGTGTGTTACAAAGTCATTCCTACCCATGAAAAAATAGGCGGTAATGGACGCGAACGTGGCGGGAGTAGACCACCGACGAAGATCGGGCCGCGTGGCCAAGCGTAAGCGCGATGCCCGTCGGGACCCCGAATACCGCGAGGCCGAAAATGCAAGACGTCGGCGTGGCTACAATTCCACTGAACGCTTTCCCGGCGCGACGGCGCCGTTTGAAGCGGAGCATTTGGCCAATCAATAAGCCAGAAACAGCTGAGCTGGTCATCCGCATTCACAGAGTGGAATGGCAAGTGACACATTACTCGTGAGAGAGAGAGAGAGAGTGTGTGTGAGTGAGAGAGCGGATCGGGAACAGCTCTTTCTCTCCTGCGGGCGGGAAACATAAGTGCCCGTGTTCATAGATTTCGGCGCACTCTAAATGTCCCTGGGTATACTAAGGTATCCCGTAGACCACAATGCAAGTTGGCTTCGGTCCCATCCCAATTGAGCGTCATTGCTTGAAAGCCCTACTTGAGTTTTATTTATTTATTTATTTATTTATTTATTTATTTCAAGTGCTCACCAACAGCGCTGGGCCTTCTCGGGCGGTGCACTGGGTACATGAGTATTAGGCATACAAGACGGCAACATATAGGCAGAGAAATAAATAAAAAATGGGTAGAAAATAAATGTGTAGATATATACAAAAGAGGAGAGTGACCAAAGAAGGCGAAAACATTTTCTAAACAACAAAAGCTCAGAGGTCGTGTGTAGAGAGTGCACTAATGAACACGTACAGGTATAACCGAGGGGCTGCTTTTGGCGCAGAAACACGAGAACGGGGGACGGGGAAGTGCAGGTGCGACCTCTCCACAACATGTGCATTCAAATTGTCAAATTTTTCAAGGAGCGTTTAAAAAGAACCATGTGATTGCAAAAAAATGTGTATAGAAGCCTCAATAGAAGTTCTGAAGCCACGGAAGCTGCCGCACGCACACACACGCACACGCACACGCACGCACACACACGCACACACACACACCGCACACACACACACACACAAAAACTCACTCAATGTCTTCACCGATATATTTATGGAGCAATTTTCCAGCTGTCCGATAAATTTCCCAGGTTCGGCGCCCACCCCTTTGGATTCCGGTGCACCTCCCCTGGAATAACTGGTTTCGGCGGTATCAGAGGGATAGCGTCCCCATGGTCCGCTACAGAGTACCGCACCCGTACGCGTTCTCAGCTTAGCTATAAGTCTATAAGAACCAAGCTCACAATCACTTTCCGCAAGGCTTTGTATTCCAGTAGATTAAGTAGAACGTCAGGCTAGGCTATCTGGTTCCCTATAAAAAATGACACCATCTTCCCGTAGGGGAACCCTGAGTAGTATGCAAAGCAGCCATGGGGTCGATTCAAGTGCCCATTAGTTTTCAGTTCGTCGTTTCCGTTAAGTTGATGTACGTAGCTAACGTTATATTTACAGTTTTGTTTCCAAGGTAACTACCACACTTTTCACTTACCGGAACTACGAAATGGGAAATTGTGTTGAGCCCATGGCTGTTTCGCATACTACTCAGGGTTCCCCTATGGGAAGATGGTGTAATTTTATTAGATGCGACGGGGCTGTGTCCCTCCCTTGTCGTTGTTGCGCCGTCCACACCCCCACTGCGCATGCTCGGCTTGCTGAACGCCCGGTGGTGTCTTACCCTTTAATGGCTCCTGGAGCGACAGTGTTACCGGTGTCTTCCTTGGCCGGGCCAAGATGAGCCCAGCATGCGCAGTGGCGGTGTGGACGGCGCCACAACAAGGGAGGGAAATAGCCCCGACCATGAGATGCTGGAGCGACAGTGTTGCCGGTGTCTTCCTGGGCCGGTGGATGGACGGACGATGGACGACGGAGCCGAGAGCAAGAGATGCTTTGCATCTAAAAAACCGTAGAGTTCACCGTAGAGTTGAATGAAACCATAAAGCTTAATCAGTTTATAGACTCCTATAGGTGTATTGGTCTATAGGTCCGATGCATTCGTCTATTGTTCATATAGCCAATAGCTCTTGCAAAACTAGTTCCCAGCGCGTTTAATGCCAATTATTGCAATTAGTACCGCATACAATAAACAAGGTACGCACAACACCACCACGAAAGCTCAAAGGGTGAGATCACAAGGCCGCTACGCCCACAACTAGAGTTTCTTGTGGGGAAGAACAGTAATCGATCACGCAAGCTGGGTGTCATCATAATCAGTTTGTTTGTGTCCCCTACATGTTTTCGTTCATTTGCCAGTTTTTTATGTTCTGTTTACATTCAAAGTCGCTTGCTGCGCTTTTACACGCTTTATCCTCGTCGCGCTTAACAAGTGCGGCTTCGAGTATTCAAGGTGGAAAAACTTTTTTTTAAAAAACTAGACATGAAAGTGGCTTGTGCATTGGAACTATTTTTACTCGAAGCGACAAATCCGCGCAGTCTTATGCCAACATATGACGTTTTATGCAACGTTCATCGTGTGTCATCCTGAACCTGCCGCAGCGGTTGTGTTTCCTTCTGATCATGTCAGCAACAATGTGCAAAATCTATTTATGTTCCCGTTTTACGTGACGGGCAGGCAAACCAATCGCTGAAGTTTTTGTCTTCGCCGACATACCTTTGAGCTGTGGCGTTTACGAATGGCCCTTACTCGCAGAAAGACTCAACCCTTAACTTTGTCTCAGCTAAGCACTACAGGTGAATGGAAAAATGAACCCAAGAACGTCTCAACCCTCCGGCTGGAAACACGTCAATGAGTGCGGGCAATCCATCCGGTCGGTCTGATCTTTCTGACGTCATTAAAAGGATGCGGTATGAAGAAAAACCGGTCCCGGTGCGGCGCTCAGTGTACGGTCAGTCAGGTGCGCATGCGCAGAGCGGCCAACCCTAGCCCTGCGCATGCGTAGAACCGTGCTCTATCTGCCCAGGTTTTCCCATCTTCTACAAATCTTTGATGGTTCCACGAGCGATTATACATACTGAGCACATATATCCAAACGGGTTGTTGACGGCATGCTTTCAAGTACTAGTTGGAGCATGAATGCGAACACCGACTGGAAGGAGTGAAATGAGATAACCTCGTTGCTTTATGCTCTCCGATTAACGTTGACGCAGGCGGGCGAGGGCGAGTTCTCGTGGAGCCCATGGACGCAGGGCGTGGTGCTGGGCGCGTTCTTCTACGGCTACTCGGCCACCCAGATGCCCGGCGGCTGGCTGGCCGGAGTGGTGGGCGGAAAGTGGCCCTTCGGACTCGGCATGCTCGGAACTGCGCTCGGATCCCTGGTCACGCCGGCCGCCGCCAGGGCCTCGGTCGCGTCCAACGGAGGCGCTGGAACCCTCGTCGCCGTCCGGGTGCTCGAGGGACTCGGAGAGGCAAGCTGCTCGTTCCCCTTTCTTTCTTTCATTCATTCATTCATTCATTCATTCATTCATTCATTCATTCATTCATGAGGGAGGGAGGGAGGGAGGAGAGGGAGGGAGGGAGATTACAGCTGTGTGCTCGAAAAGCTCGCACAATTGTTCTTGTGATGCCTTCGGGCTTTAGAGGTAAAAATTGGCCTGGAAAAAACTACAACCCGATTTCATTTACACGCAGGGAGATGTGCCAAAATACCTGAAGAGCTACCGAACCATGGCTGACTCTTAGTTCTATGCACGTTTTTTCTAAGGTAATAGCTACTCGCATAAGTGATCCTGTGTAAGCGACACTGCAAGGATGGTCACGTGACTGCCCACCTGCTACCGGGGTAGCACGTGGACCCTCGGCAGGCGCTCTAGAGAGAACACAGAAAAGGGTACGTTGTCGCGCTCTGTTCGCAGGCACAGCAGCGAGAATTGGGTTGAATTTTTGGTCAGACGATCGCTATCAAAGCAAACGATTTGATAGCGATCGTCTAAACGATTTGATAGCGATAGCGAACCCAGTGCAATTTCATGCAGTGGGTCCTAATTTAGATTTTATGCAGCCCATGTGAATATTCTAAGAAAACATTTTTCCTAGTATTTGTATAGATACAGCAAACCCTGGTTAAAAAATCGGTTTATTCGAAGTCTTGCTCTATTCGAAGTGTTTCGTGATCCCCAATGCAGCACACACAGCGCAGATCACTCCCACTTTTAAAGAGTATATCTTATAACACGGTCAGTTTTCTGTTCCGATGACTTCGTTATAACGAGGTGTACTGTATATATGCAACCTTCTACGATCCTAAGGATGGTTGCTACCAGTCACATCCGCGCAGGGTTATCCTCACTGACTTAAATTTTTAGTACGATGATGGACTGGCAAGCTATTCAAGTCAATTTCAAGGAACGCAACATCTAAATTGTTATTTATAGCATAAGATGGCACGCAATAGAACTATGTTGGCACAAATACTCTTTAGCACATTTTCTTTCTCGTATTACGAATGATCCGAGCAGCTTGGGACGTTTAAGCTCAAGGCACATTAAAATTGAAGTTTTGAGATCAGGGCAGACTGAAATTCGAATTGAGCGGTGGTTTCTGTATGTATATTCTCTCTTCCTAGCACAGAGAGAGTGATTTAAATGGACTAAATACGTAACCGCGCTTACTAAGCCACTGAATGAGCTCTTATACGGGCGAGCCCGCTTACAACGAACACAACGGGAAACCGAAATCACTTCGTTATATCCGCTTTTCGCTATATCTGGACAGTCTTATATACCAATGGTAACGGGAAACAAAGATTTGTTCGTTATAGCATCTATTTCGTTAAAATCGGGTTCGCTATAAGTGGGCTATACTGTACTCACTTCTTATGCTCGTTAACCGGCCGAGATCAGAGAACTGAAGGAGACATTTGGGAGGTTTATAGTACGCGCAGAAGATACGCTAAATAAGCCTGATGTCAAATAGTCCTTCTGTCATACAATCGGGAAAAAGTTTGGAATTCATATCTCCTTACTATACCATTACGGCTCATGAAACAGGTGTTCCGTCAGCAGTACTCGACGAACAGTCGACAGCGGCTAACGAATCAGTATTAAGTTCAATAAGATCTGCCAATCGCGGGGATAGCACCGTTCACAGAAACACTCTCTGTCAGTGTTTCCGATGTCCGGGAAGACGACCGATTTGGATAAGGGTTACAGCTTATTAGAAGCCCGGCTCACCACAATCTTTTGCAGGGCACGTCAGCTTCAAGACACACGTTTCCTAGATCCCCGCTTTGACTGTGCGTCTTCTTTGGTGGTACCATCATACATGTTCACTAGTTTTTGTTGCACGTGCTGCCAATAGGTTAGTAGAAAATAGTCGTTTCGGTAGTGCAAGCCCTTGCGAACAATGCCACAGAGAGCAGCAGCATCACAGGCGAGATATATAAACCATTCGGCACGCATCCTTCCCACCGAAAAAAAAAAAAATGAATAAAGCTTGCTCAGATCGAAACCCATCAACTGTTCCATATCATCATTCGTTGGAGTCATCGATCTAGGTGATGGCTGTGGCTAGCACACCTTTGTCCGAACTATTCGGCACAGTATTCATTCCCGTTATTTGTAATGGTGAGATGTCTCTGCTTTCTGCGAAAATCGCAAAAGTTTAGGGAGCATGCGAGCTGAATGCGTTCCTGCGCTATTGTGCAGGAACGCATTCAGCTCGCGTGATGTATAAACATGTGTATATACTACACTTAGTGAGTAGGGTTTGCGATTTTTTACGAACAGCTGCTTCACTGTGTCATGAATGCGGAGTCTTTCATTGGCGTCTATTATCGCTCGCGAGATCTGCGTGACACGTCGTATTAGCCTGAACAACAGGCACTTGTCTATCGCACATCGCCGCTCCGTGCAATTTTTAACGAATATTTGTTCCTGTGGCGCTATATAAAATATTCTGTGTTGGCAACTACGTTTGTTTGCAAATTATGAAACTGTGAGTAGACATATGCGGCAGATCGCATAGCGGTGCACGCCATAACAGGTGGAGTAACTGCTCGGCTTTTCGTCCTCCCGTTGCTCTCTCTCTACATCGGCGGGGACGAATCTGCGAATCACGCACATGGCACGCACGCTCCCACAGTTATTCCTCTTGAGGAGCAACGGTCGCTCGCGAGGACTAACGGCTGTAGTTGCTCCTTTTTTCATCCTTCTTTGCTAAGAGTGTATCCCATGCAGGGCTTCCGTGTTCAGGTTGCATGCCTTGCCCCAACACATTCTTGTTCCGCTTGATCCAGCACTGGGCTTGGCTTCGAGTGCACGCCTCATTAACGCTCTATGCCTTGGCCGCGCGTGCGCAGGGCGTGACGTACCCTGCCATGTTCAGCATGGTGGCCCAGTGGGCGCCCCCGCACGAGCGCGGGTCTCTGCTGGCCGTGGCCTACGTGGGTGCCAACGTGGGCGCCGTGCTCGCCATGCCCCTCACGGCGCTGCTGTGCGACTCGCTCGGCTGGGAGGCCGCCTTCTACGTGTTTGGTGAGTTATTATTCACGCCGCTCCGCTAAGCCTAAACGACAATTAAACGGAACGGTAACGCATACGAAAAGGCCAACGCTCCTTACTCTGGGAACATAAAACAAAAGTAAAAAAGCGTGTTGTTGTCATCCTCTCTTCCTTCAAACTAAAAATGAACAAGACCTTCTGACGAATCATGGATATACAATTGTTTATCTGACTGTGGCTCTTGAATCACGAAACCCGTAACTCGTATCATCTTCCGTACTGGTCAAAAGGAATTAGTACGGGGTCATCAGAGTACCAAAGTGTTCCGTAGCCCGGCGAGAAGAGATGACTATAATCAAGAACGAATGTAGCCAATTCTGACATGTGTAATAACGCCAGGGAACTTTCTACATCACCTTCCGCTTTACATTTTTGAATGAGAGAGGACTTAAGTTATAGCATTGTGGAGGTCGGTTGTAGCACAATGGTGCTTTTATTTCGTTTGCTGTCCAAGGGATATCGTAGAAAACAAGAAGCTATAGGGGCGGTGGGGCCAAGTTAAAGACGACAAACCTTTTTACGTGACGTGACATGAAAGAATGCCAAATGCAAAAGAGCTCCCTGGTGCCCGTGTTAAGAGCCCGCTTGCTTTTATACTCACCGAAGCAGAAAATCACACGCGATGTTGGAGGAAACGCATATACAACGTTTGCTTTACTTGCCTCGAGAATCATAATTTTAGCTCTATATCAGTGCGAGTGTGTTGGGTGCAGAGACCCTTGGCCGCAACTACTATCTTTGGCGTATTCTAAAAAACTGCTTGCAGCCAATCCGAAGAGCTCGCTTCGTGACGTCACCGACGCCGGCACGCCAGTTCTAAAATGTGCTAAATCACAATTTGAAAATAGCCCTAAATTACCCACCGCATTCCGTCGGAACCCATCTACGAAGGTACCACACGTATTTTCAAAGCACTGAGCGAAAATAATTGAGCCCTCGCTGTACACTTCTAGCGCAACAAGCGCAGAAAGTGTGGAAATATTTTTTTGCTGTCTTATCTGCAGGCCTTGTGGGCTGCGGCTACTTCGTGCTGTACGCGTGGCGGGTCCGGAGCTCACCCGAACAGGATCCCTGGATCAGCGACGCCGAGCGGGAGTACATCACTCGTGGACGATGTCAGAGGCCGCTGCCACCCTTGCAGGTGTGTGGAGGGGGGCACAAGTGCGCTGTTAATTCAGTTCTTGATGCTGGTGGCGGCACTCATGGCTGCTTTCTGAGCAAGAAGTGTAGCATTTCTTCCCGACTAATTAAAGGGGCCTTGCAGACGAAATGCAAGTTCGTTTTATTCGAAAGATTTCGTCTTTAATTAGTGCCCCAAGCACTTGTACGGCAGCAAATTTTCCTGGATTCACTGTGAAATACCTCAAATTAGCTTAAAATTTTGATTATCCCGCCAAATCGCGTCTTCGTGACGTCAGCAATGAAGTCACAAGTGCGCGTATTCAAATGAACTTCCACTGCGCAATTCGACTCTGCCGCCTTGCTTGCCGTCATTCCCAGATGGCGCTACCATACTCATCCACGGGGCGTTGCTTTGTCCGCCGTTGCTTTGTTTTTGGCCGTATTTGCATTTGGCTTGTTTTTGTTAGTGTAGAAAGTAATCATTTCGTGAAACATGGAGTATCTTCGACAAACAGGGTCACGTAAGACAACGTCGCTTACGCCAATCGGCCAGTGTCGTGTAAGACAACTCCAAAGCGGCGGACTGCTGTGCAGCTAAAACAAGCATAGTGCGCCCACTACCAACCGCAGTGCGCATCGGTACTTCTGCACTTACGTGTATTTTCGTAACTTTCATTGGTTACCCCATTATTCCCACTGCTGTAATGAGAATATGCATTACATTCGTGCGCAAATAGTTCGTTCGGCAAGCTTATCAGCCGTGCCTAATTTGCGTTTGCCTTTGCTGGCCTCAGCCAATCGCACAGAATATATGACATCATAGGTTCCGTTGCGGGAAATGAGCTAGTGGGTCGCATGGCCATTCCTTTTTTCCTAACTACATAGCTTATTTGAGCGAAGTGTGCGTTGAAAGTGGTGTCAGTATGATTCTAACGAGGCAATCTTTCGAATGAACCAAACTTGTGTTTTGCCTGCATGGCCCCTTTAAACAAGCACAATGGTCTCAAGCTGCCACCCTCGGCCTTTACAGGGAAGCTTTACAGGGAAATCGGGCTTTACAGGGAATACGGCTCGGCACACGAATATTTTTGTGTCCGCCAGCCAAATACGCTTTTCGGCAAGAACAACTTTCTCGCAGGTTCTCTGTAGCTCTTAATTTGATTCACATTTCTTGAAAAAATCCCAATGCAATTGACCGCTAATGCAACCCTATTGTTATGCCGTGTTTCATTTACTTCTTATAGTTAGCCGTGGCGTTGCAAACAGTTTCGTAATTCCTGTGTGACGACGTCAATACATCAGCCTCTGCGGATGCAACATAGTTACAGAAAACGGTTGCAACTCAGACCTAACACAGATTGTCTCGAACCAGATTACATTAAATGGCAGCTTCAGTGTTCTCACTGATGGCGTCTGTAGCGCGAAAATGGAGCCGAAGTAGAAGAAAAAAAAAACCCTGGTTGATTCCTCTGTCATTGGAAACAGTAAAACACGAAAGTGAAATGTGCAGCGAAATTTCAAGCTGAGCATAATTTGCGGGTCGGCGGCTGTCTTGTGGGTGTGCTTGGCGAGCGACGTCCTGCTGGCCGGTCGCTTCGGCCAAAGGTGTACTGGCATCATTTCCGTGACGGATATGACGTGAGCGAAATCTTGGTGTATGCCGGCGTAAAGCACTTTTCGTGTTAAAATATGAATCCCGAAAACGAACAACCCTAAATATGACGTACTCTTCAGTACGCAAGGCTACTTCCCCGCAAGAAGACCCTGTATGCAGGGGTGCACACTTTACGGGCCGCTTGCTCCGTTGTACTGGCGTCATTTTCGTGACGGATATGACGCCAGCGAAATCTTGGTGTATACCGGCATAAAACACTTTCGTGTTAAAAAACGCCTCCCGTGGCCGGAATCGAACCTGGGTCCCTCGCGTTATGAAGCCGGCGTCTATCCGATTGCTCCATTTGGACTCCGTCGAAGCGGTTTGGATGACCACCAAAGAATCCGTCACGAGAAAGCTTCGCGTTCAACCATCGTCCGGAGGGGTTCATGATTTTGGTCTACTGCTCAAACGACTACACACCGGTCGGGAGGATTATCTGAGCTGTTATAATAAATAATCGTCAGTCGCAGTTTTAATGCAAATAAAATGAAGCCGCCACTCGTAAGCCATTCAAGCAGCCTCACAAAACCAGTATGAAACGGGCAGCTATGGGATGAAACTGTAGTCCTTCGAAGTTTCATTAAATTAATTAACTATTCACTGTTATGTAAACTGGAAACTGCAAACAATCGTCTTTTGTTCTTTGGCCTTCGTCGGCAGCTTCGAGGCCCAACAACGTTCACAGCGTGGATTAGGGTGCCGCCCTTGAGAACTTTATAACGGCGTTACTTTCAGTACACAAGTAAATTCTAATTTAGCTAAGTACTTTATGGAAATCTCTTGAGGTCGTTGTAGAATCACTCACCGGAAGCTGCTCCCCATAGACTTATGCTTGGTACCTCCCAACCGGGGAATAGAACGCCCCATTAAAGGTGGTACTGAACGCGAAGCAAGGTATCAACGTCAACGCGAACTGTGCGTGAGAACTTTGAAGAAGAATGAATAACTTTGGGGCATGACCATGCGAATAAAGCGATGCACCCAAAAGAAGGGCACATATCCGCAGTAACAAAAAAATTATATGTTTGTTTACGCAAGTTGTGCACCTTAGGAACCGTAAAATTAAGAAAAAGGACCGTGAATTTCCTTCACCAGTGCAATTGTCAGGGCCCTGCTTACGGTGAAAAACCACGAAAGAACGCAGGTCTCGGTAATAGAAAGCACCGCATGGAAAAGATAATTAATAGCCCGTAAAGTGCGAAATTCGCCCTTCTATTGTTGCGGAATTAACATACGACCAGTGGAAACAACCAGTGGGACAATCGAAGGGTGTATCCCTATAAATGCTATTGTTCTTTATCAGATGGTAACAGAATCAGCCCGTTCGGCTCCCCCGTGCGAAGAATAACAATATTAACGCCATAAGCTACTTCATCACGGCTATCAATATGCAAAACAAGTTGACGGAAACTTCCCAACATCCAGGAAGAGACACGTCTTATCTCGTTGACACTCGGTTCACTGGGCCTTAAATACGCGCAGTACTATGTAAATGTTAGGTTAATTGCACGTTAAAGACAATCGAAAAAGCGAGTTACAGCCTCCCAAATTTTTAATATAGCCGGAGCGACGACCGATCGGCATGTCAGCGCCTTATCACGGTGTTCACCGGCAAAATAGGCGAGGGTACGCGCACGCGCATAGAACTATCTGTTGTGGAGCGCCGTCTGCTCCGCTGTTCTTCTCAGGGCAACACCCCCCCCCCCCCCCCCCCCCGGTTTTCTTATCTTGCAAGGCTGTTTCGCTACCGCCAAAAATAGCTAAGCAGCCTGGGGCACAAAGCCATTCAGATGCAGTGGCAGGGGGTGTACCACCCTCAGGGAAACAGCGTAACAGACGACACTCGTACAGCAGACGGCCCTATGCGCATGCGCGTACTCTCGCCTGTTTCGCTGCTGAACACCGTGATAAGGCGCTGACAAGCTGGTCGGTCGTCGCTCCCGCTATGTTACTCAAAATTTGGGAGGCTGTACGTAGCAAACTAAAAATTCACTGTGTGCATGTGCCCAGAAGACAGCATTTTCGTAGCTTTCACACGTTATTCTTATCCGACTATTTTAAACCAGACGCAACACTTTATGGGCAAACATTAGAAATCAAACGTAGTATTTTATGCAACTGAAAAACATGGCACGCCGCGTGGGTAAAACACACCCTCCCTTTTCCCAACGTGCAACAAACAGTCCATCAAGCATGTTACATTGTGATCGCGTCCTAGCCAGTTTAGCCAGCCCTATAGCTTTGCAACCACTAATTTTTTATGTTCTACTAGGGTGTCCAGTACAATCACTGCACCGTCACAATTAATTCTTTTACGGGAGCCCTTTATGAGCGTTCCAGATGCAATATCTCTCTTCGGCAACAGGATTTGATGGTCGGAACCTACTTACTGCTTCTTTACGCTAGAGCAATACCCTCATGATATTTGGCGATTGCATCGCCGGGAGTGTCATCCTAGGCAGATTGAAACATCCCTCCCATGGCCTTGACCTCACTGATGACATCCATTCCAGTGCGGTACAACGTTTGGTCATGACGTCACAAGTTTTCATTCACTGGCCCCCTCACCCGCAATGGACACCCCGAGCGGGTGACACTGAAGCGCCCTTAGAATGGACCGAACGACCCTGCCATGACCTTGAAAGGACCTTTCCACGTGACCTTCAGGAAAGCCGAGCTTACGGGGCCTATGAATGCTGTTCACGCTGAAATAAGTTTCGTAGTCTTCTAGGTTAAACAAGTCATGAAGACAAAATATACAACTTCTGTTTATTTTTCCCGGTAAGAATGATACAATTTCATCGCAAGCTTCCAAAAATAATGGAGATATTAAAGAACAAAGACGAAACAGTGACGACTCCCCAGCAGGACCGGCTCCTAGCCGCTTTCTGGCGAGGTCTTTATGACGTCACAGTATCTTGTTTGTTTCGATTGGTAGACGCCAGCCAAAGCCGCCGCCAAGAAATATGACTGGGCGGTGTAGCGGGGTTGCTATTTCGGTTTATTCGTATCACTTGAATGATGACGTGCCGTTAACACACTGACGACGGCGTTTTTAGTGTTCCCTGTACTGCGTCACTGCTGACATCGCGTGGCGCGAAATTTCAAAGCTTTTCAATATGCTTTCGTTTAATAAAAACGTTTTTTGTGGATGAAATGAAGCGCTGTGAATTACCAAAGGTTACTCCTTTAAAAATGAACAAGGTAAGAATTCTCCCTCTCGGCCCCTTTAAAGGGACACTGAAGGCAAAATACAGGTTGTTCTAGATCGATAGATTAGCTCACCGAGAACACGAACATAACACTATTACGCGTATATTTCCTAAAATACGGTAGAAAATGGCGAATACGTGAAGACAGGTGTCGCTGCCACTGGCTATACCTCGCAACTTACACCGGAAGCGGTTAAAATTCCGTGACGAATAGGTTATCAATATGCCTTGAGAAGTTTTAAAATCTTAACTGGAAAGTGTTCGTGGTGCCATGTTTGAATCTCGAAGAAAGCAAAAAAAAATATATCACGCGGCGAGCTCAAACGCCAAGTTCGTCTGGGTTTAGGCGCAATGCCTGATACAATTCTCGGCCAGACAATTGTGCTACCCTTGCACAGTACTGTGGGCATAGCCACTTTTATTATGACCCTCCGCATCATTTTGCTGCGCTAAAATAAACACGGGAACGCTTATTCTGGCTAAGGTGAGTATTTTCAAGTGTACGCAATGTCTGGCGCGTCCGTAGCAATTCCCCTGGCTGCCGCTGGATGACGCTACTCGTTCACGCTCGGGGCTGCCCTATGCGAAAAAGAGTGCGGGAGCTACGCAAGAGCGGTTGGTTTGACGCCAAGATTCACGCGACCTAAAAGAGACGATATATGTTTTCTTTTTTTTAAACAGAGCGGCAATGCTGATCAGGGGTTCCATAGTGGTCGAGCAGCAGAAAAAACGCTGCTCGACCACTCCATTCTCTCCCCAGGGTCCTCGTGCCTACTTTCCTTTAATAAAGTTCTTACTGCTACTGCTTGCTGGTCCGGAGCAGCAAACGACGTGGTAGTTCGCGAAAGCACGACCGAAACTGGCGAAACCACTCGGTACGTGGTAGCGTTGCATTCGGCCGCTTCTATACCGCGATACATCACCGCTGCCTCGCTAGTTTCCGGTTTATAGGCCTCCTGCGCTGCCCAGGGGGCGCTGCGCAAGCGGCTTCCGGGCAGTACTTCCGGGTATACAAAGCTGCGGGGTCCCATAGGATCCTGTGTTGACAGAAGCGAAATGGGCTCGACGCTCCCGATTATTTTGCGACGTGGTCACCAGCTCATCCCCGACGCGTCCGATCTATTTCACCGATCAACTTGGCATTAGGGGAAAAAGCTTTGCAGCGCTAAACCGTTTACAGCCCCGGGCGAAAGTGCCGGGCCCGTGACGGCGCTGCTCCCGATCGCAGGTTCACCGATCGATGGTCGTACTAAGTGAAATTTTAAGTGAAATTTCTATTTTAAACTGATACTCTAGGTGACAAAGACTTCTCAAAAACAGCCATCAAAAAAGAAGAGTGACGCAATCGGCGATGATCGCACTTAAAAAATTGGCCGCGTATCTGCTCCTTTGTTGCAAATGTCGTCAAAAGACGATAGTTTTTATCGGCTTTGCGAAGAAATGCCTCCCTTCGCTTTGCCGCTCACCTCTCATGTTGTTCCTCTTGCGTCGCGCTCCTCCCAAGGCAAAGACCCCAAAAGGGTTTTGCTTAAATCATTTTAAATTTCCCGCTTTTCCACTGCTCCAACCAGGTGTCTCGATGCGAACGCTGCTGTACGGCGGAGACGCGCTTTAATCGAGGCGCCCTACTTCAACTTTTTATAGAACCGCGTTTCCCTACTCCACGTGCGTTGCAAGCAGAACGTGGAACCTATCTAGGGGGACCTTGCGTAACTGTTGCCGGTTGATTTCTTAAAATGGCGCAAGAAGCTATAGTGGCGCGGGCGACAGTAGGCGACGGCGACAGGGGGAATTCTTTTTCTGCAGTTGATGAAGTATTTAATTTCGCAAAAGCAAGCATGTTTGATTTTTTATAAAGGAAACACTGCAAATATCACTTCTGTATTGATTTGCTGTCTCATATTGCGTAATGTCTGTTCTTCCAAAAACAATTTCGAAAAGTATGAACGTTACACCGGGACTTTTTAAGACCAGGTAACATTTAGCTGAAAAACTTTAAAAGAAATCAAAGTAGTATTTTTGCAATTGGCCGGGTGGGTGAATCACACCTCACTTCAGCAACGGCAAAAATACAGCCCATCAACAGCCCAAATTTCGGGTTAAGGAGCCCAAGTTGAAAACAAATCGTTTTAAAGCCAGCGAGTCCAGTCGGACCGCACCGTCACAACTTTCGGGCGCCCTTTTTGGGCGTTCCTGACAATATCTCTTTTGGAAACGTTTGATTAAACAGTGTTTCTTTGCGCGCCGAGAATCCCCATGGTAGGCGTTGCATCGCCGGGCGTGTCCCCGGGGTTGAAAAAGGGCCGCCGTCCGTCATCAAGGGCGGAAACGTTTGGATTCCGAAATTTATTTGGCCCCTAGAAACACCCCGAGCGGGTGAACAAAAAGGGGCCGCCCTTTCCGTTTGCCTCTCCTTTCCCTTAAAGGCCTTTTTCCCACGTACCTTCAGAAAAGTTCGACTTACGGGCCTAGAATGCGGGTTCAGCAAAACGGCCTGGGTTCCATGCAGACAAAAAAACTCGGAGTTTGGAAGGCAAATCGCAGTTCGGAAAAGAAGGGGGGGTTTGAATGCAAAGAGAAACAGAACCCCCAGCGGAACCCGAATTTCTGGATCATTTGACGAAGAAATTTTGGCGAAGTGTGAAAATGGGGGGGGGGGAGCGGGGGCTTTTCGGTTATGAAAGGGGGCAATTCAACGGGAGGACGGCATTTTTAGTGTTCCCTGTCTCGCCTGCTAACCTCCAAAATTTGAATTTTCAAAACGGGTCGTGTCGGCGTTTTGTTGAAAGACCCGCTGCTGAATTACCAAAGGAGTCTTAAAAATAAATCGTATGTAAAATTCCCCTCGGCCCCTTAAGGGCACTGAAGGATACAGTTGTTCTGATGATAGAAGTACTCACCGAGAACACGGACTTTATTTGGTGCGTTTTTCCTTTAATACGGTAAAAAGGGGTATACGTGGCGGTGTCGCTGCCACCTATCCTCGTAACTTACCCTGAACTTTTTCCGTAAATAGATAAATTCCCGGAAGTTTTAAAACTTAAAGGGAAAAGGTTCTTGTAGTTTGCCGAAAAAGCAAAAAAATTTCCCCCGCGGCGGTGCCAAAGCCAAGTTCAGCGGGGTTTAGGCGCTCCCGCAATTCTTGGTTCGCTTGTGCCCCCCTTTGCAAAACCCTTTGGGGGCATTACCCAAAATATATTATGAGCACTTCCGTCTTTTGTGCTAAATCCGGTAAACCCTTTTCTGGTGGTGAGTATTTCAAGTGAGCAATAACTGGCGCGTCCTTTAAACCCCCGCCCTGGATGACGTCCCACGCCGCGCCCCTGCAAAAAAAGAGTGGGGGCTACAAAAAAAGGGGGGCCCCAAATTTCCGGCCTTTTAGCGGATTTTTTCTTTTTTTAAACAGCTGCAATACTGATCAGGGGTTTTCAAAAGGGGTGGCAGCATTTAAACACGCTGCACGCCACAACCATTCTTTCCCCCCTGGCCCTTTTCCTTAATAAAACACATGGAGGGCAAAAACGAGGGTAGTTGCAAAAACACCCAAGAGGCGAACGGCCGGTAGGGGCGTTGCATTCCCCAAAACTCAGCGCTGGAGCTCCTTTATCGCGACGCAAACAGCGGCTGCAACAGCAGCCGTTTGCGTCATAGAATCACTGCGAGAGAAATGAGGGAGGGAAATACGTAGTTTGATTGGCGATTTCTCAGCAATTAAGGAATCTTTCGGCACCGAATAAACGCTGAAATGGCTATGGAAAGGTCAGACCTTGAAACCAACTTGCTGTTTGAAACTTGTTTGAAGGTCGTTTGAAACCAACTTGATGGTTTACCTTCGGTGTCCCTTTAGGACCTGTAAACGCGCCCTGTTGCCAACGGTCCCGCGGTCTCTCCGGCAGGCCAAGTCAGCCGAGGAGGGAGGCCAGCTGGACATCGCCGCCGGCCACGCGTCGTCCCCCACCCCGTGGTGGTCGCTGCTCACCTCGGTGCCGCTCATCGCCCTGACGGCATCGCGCTTCGCCTGCCTCTGGGGACAGTTCACCGTGCTCACGGGGCTGCCTACCTACCTGGCCGCAGTGCTGCACATGCCGCTGGCAAGGGTATGTGTCGTGAACTCGAGGGCTGTGGCTGCCGTCGTCCTCCTGAGTTCCCAGGGATCTCTCAGTCTCTACAACTCTCAAAGCAAAGTAACGCAATGCTTATCTGCAAAAACGGTTGTCTTCCGACATTTGCGTTGCAATACTGGTTCGAGAAGGGAAGCGTACCTAACTGATCGTTTCTGCTAGCTAATCTTCGTATACTAAATATGACAGTAGGGCCCATTATGGAGGATACCACGGAGAATACACAAGCGGTAAAGCGTATACTGTTACTGATTACACCACCGCGGCCACTCGCGGCTCCAAGTTCGTTCGTAGTCTTGCAGGAATGTAAAGATGGCCGCCGCAGCCGTGTTTGTGGCGCCCACCTAGGAAAGTTCCTCCATGGCGGCGCCATTTTCTTTTGCTGCTGCGCTGAGATTTTCTGGTAGCAGCTAGCGTGTTATCGCTGCGTTTCATCGAGGCAGACAACCATTACTGTTGCTATACGAACAATCTACGGCAGAATGAACTGCCGCCCAAACCGTGGTACCTGAAGCCACTCGAGATTGATAATTTTGACCCGAATTCAAAACCATTCACATGTCCTAGGACCGCTCCATCTCACTTTATTTATCTCGCTCCACAACAATAGCCTATGTCATGTAATCCCTAATGCTTATCTGACCTCTGCTTTGAGTATGGGTAGTGCGAACAGGGGCGCGTGATTTAAAGAATACCCTCCTCTGAGCTGGTTCTCTTTTTTTTCGACCATGCAGAGTGGCCTGATAAATGCTGCCATGTTTGGCGCCCAGAGCGCCGGTATGCTTGCCGGCGGACTGCTGAGCGACCGTATGCGACGCCAGGGGCGCCTTTCCACAACGCTCATTCGAAAGCTCTTTCAGACCGCAGGTGAGTGCGCTTCTCCAAAAGCAGCGCTCATTCCGCCAAACGTGTGTGCAGGAAACACAGAAAAAAACTGTGGTTGATTCCTCTGTCATAGGAATCGGTAAAACACGAAAGTGAAATGTGCAGCGAAATCTGCAGCTGAGCATGATTTGCGGGTCGGCGGCTGTCTTGTGGGTGTGCTTGGCGAGCGACGTCTTGCTAGCGGGTCGCTTCGGCAAAGGTGTACTGGCATCATTTCCGTGACGGATATGACGTGAGCGAAATCTTGGTGTATGCCGGTGTAAAGCACTTTTGTGTTAAAATATAAAACCCGAAAACGAACAACCCTAAGTATAACATACTCTTTAGTACTCAAGGTTGCTTCCACGCAAGAAGACCCTGTGTGGAGGGGTGCACCCTTTACAGGCCGCTTGCTCCGTTGTACTGGCGTCATTTTCGTGACGGATATGACGCCAGCGAAATCTTGGTGTATACCGGCATAAAACACTTTTCGTGTTACAAATCATCAGTTAACGCTGTCGATGATCGGACAGTCTGTTTGTAAGTGATAGAGACAATGAATGAATGTTATTTCATAAGGATGGCGCTACTGCTTGAAGGGAAAAGGGGCATTAAAGAAAGGGCAGATGATTCCCTTCCCACGAGGTGTGCTTTTTTGGTGAAGGCCCACATCGTGAGCAGCGTGTATTTGTATTGGTTCTTTAGGTAGATCGTTCAACTGAGGCTTCGCGCCTGCAAAGGCGTGTGCTTGTCACAAATATCTGCCAGTTTGGGCAAGACCAGAGTAGAGTCCGTGGTTGCCTGCGCCACTTGTGCCACGGGAGCCGGTAGGGCGGCATTTGTAGATTTTTGCTACATGTAGTGCGTCTAACGTGCTGCAATATCGCCACTGGTGGTGTAGCCGGTGCGTGCATTGGTAAAGAGTTCTTCAGCCGACCCTGGTAAAGCGAACACAAACATTACGTACAATTTCTGACTAGTGCTTTAAATCAATTTTGCTGCTAGAAGAACACAGCAATTAAGGGTGTGGTGGTGCATAGCGGTCGTGCTTATCGCGGTCTCATTGACAGCCCTGACAGGTGCCGGCCTGGTGCTTGCGCTGGTTCCCTGGGCCGGTTGCAACCAGGCCCTGGTCTCGTGTCTTCTGGTGCTCGCCATGGGCATCTACGGACTGGCTTCAGGCGGGGCTACACCCGCACTTGTCGACATGGCACCCGCACACGCAGGTACACTTTCATTACTTCCGCCTGTTCAGTGGCTGCACGATGGGGTTGTCCGCAGAAAAATTCGTGCGGTATGTTAAGGTAGTGACAAAAACTCGTTTAGTCCTGTGTAGAAGAGTAATTACAGAAAATCGTGGTTTAGGAAGCGTCTACGTCACAGAAGGAATGCACTTCCCAAATTTTAAGTGTAGGCCCAGCCGTTCCAGCTACACAATAAATTCTACACAATAGGTGCTCATTCAATCTGCTCAATGGTGTAATACATGCTAGTTCTGAGATTTGGTTTTGGACATTTTTATGAGCACGCGTTGGGACCGAAAAATCAATTCAATAAATTTACGGTCTTAAGACGCATTGAGCACTTCGTGAAAATGCGTTCAAGCACGGCAGCGTTCATTTAACCGATACCTGTGCCACACGGCCGTTTCAAAGGCCTTCCGAAGGCCGTTAACCCAATTTTTTATTGAGTGCCCTATTGTAAATACATAGGGCCCACTGTAGGCGAGCGTTCAAAGCTGCCAAATGAAAGTTTCCGTGAAATAATGAAATGCCTACAAATTCCGAACTATGTCCATAGGCACCAGCACCAATTATACCCCTGGGCGATTTTAAGTGATACACGAATTTATTTTAGCAGTTTAGCAGTGCATAAGAGGTTTTCTCTGCCCACTCTAAAAACGAATCGTGCGCTGTGTCACCGCAGGCATCCTGTACGGAATCTCTGGAACCGTTGCCAATGCGTCGGGCTTCCTGGCGCCACTGGTCGTCGGCATGGTTACGTCTCCCACTGTGAGTTCCTTCTTTACTTCCATAAGCGGGACGAAGTTGCTTGCAAAGGACTTATTGCCAGCGCCTGCATCCTCCTGCTCAGGATTCTTCATCGGGTGGCCAAGTTTTACTGTCCACCATTCATAAATTTAGATAAGTTAAATTAGTCAATAAATATGACATATTTGTATTTATTTATTGTTCATTATCGGTTTAAAAACAATCAATTAATAATGATTTTAAGATTTTTTTGTCGTAAAAACATTTTCATGCGGCTTTTTAATTATGCTCTACGTGATGCATGAGAGATAGGTGGGATGGTCAAAAACAGAAAATGGCTTGTGTTTCCCCGAGCAGGATTACTATTAATGAGTGTCACTAACTGCGAATCACTATTTAAATTATATTGCGTATTTTCGAATTGCTTGGGTCCCAATCGTAAAATATAGCGATGGGGACATTCCTCGTATTCAGCAGATATGGTGTGGAGAAAGTGGCTTCCTTAGGAAACTCCGGTCGAGCCTAAAGGAAAACTAGCTTCTCAATGGATGCAAAGGTCAAAATGAAGCGATGCCGTACTTCTCACAGCAACCTGCCTTTGGACATTGGCTTTCCGGTGGTGGAGGTGGCGAGCATACAGTTACAGTAATAAAGTTAATGCAAAATCAAGAGTCCTCGGTCACGATTATCCTCAAAAACTTGCACGTCCATTACCGTACATTTTAAACAATGACAGGACACGTCTGTTTGAGAGAGAGAAAGAAAGAAAGAGAGAGAGAGAGAGAGAGAGAGAGAGAGAGAGAGAGAGAGAGAGAGAGAGAGAGAGAGAGAGAGAAATGTTTATTGAAAGGGAGAAGAGGTCGGCCTGAGAAATTGATTTCAGGGCCTGCTACTCCCCAATGTTTGTTTGAGTAAAGGCAATATAGGTATGGTGCAGAATTGGCGCCTTTGTAGATGATCAGGGGGGCGCCCCCTCCTCCATAGCTGTGTGCGTGATTATGTGCAAAGGCATGCATGCCTATATATGTCAAGGAATTCATACCCAGGAACACAGAAGCAGGCGGTGTTCATCTCGGGTAGCTTTAAAAGGGCGTGAAAGTGAGACAAAACGGTTTCCGCCTCAGTCTCTCGAGAGGAGCGACGAACAACAAAAGAGAGCCTTTACTGGTTGTAATCAACTTATATACTGTGGTAACATAGCGTTGCGCACAACTCGCCAGCACACAGCCTGGAACCGCTACGCACGAACATACCACAGTGTACAACCTTACAGCCACGGCGAAGCTTCGGCACGTGGAAACCTGACGAATTTTTTATTTCAACTGTTTAATTTGAATGCTTGGTGCTGCAGTTTTACTTCCACACAATAAAAATATTTTCGATCGACACTTTAAGGGGCATGAAGTCAAAACACAAGTTTTGTTCACTAAAAAGACTGCTTTGTCTCGATAACAATGATACCAATTCTATTGCAACCTTCGAGCAAATAGTGGAGACATTGAAGAAAACAGATGAGGGAGTAACGACTTCCAAGCCACTTTCTGGAGATTTCTCCACAACGTCACAGAATCTTGTTTGCGCGATTGGCGGACGCCGACCTTAGCCACCTCCAAGAAACATGAACGGGCAATTGCAGTGGGGCCTGATGTTCCATTTGATCGTATCACTTGAATGCAAATGCGCAGCTAGAACACTGATAAAAAAATAGCGCCCGTCCACTGTGAGGAGAAGGATGGCCTGCAAAGCTGCATGGACGCAGTCCACAGAGTCCACGAAACAGAAGGCGGTTGTCTATAATTTGCTACTGAGCGTACTTCCTAGCCAATTAGCTGACAGAAACTTGGTAGGAGCCGAGATTTATTCGAACGGACAAACATGGAGCTGTTGTTACCGACGCCGCGCCGTAGGCATCCTACTGTCTGCGTAACACACCAACCAATCTGCTCGACCACTGAGGACACCGGAAAGTTGCATTGGGGCTGCGGACGGTACACGTTTAGACCTCCGGCCAGCACAGCAGACATGCCATCAGTTAGGGCAAGAAACCTATATGTGCCCCTGCACGTCGACGTCCCCCTCTCCGTCCACTCCCAGCCCGTGCACGCATAAACTGGCAACCGGTTATGTGCCCTGCTTAGAAGCGAAAGAAACCGTCGAAAATGTTGCTCTGAAAGCCTCTGCAAATTGGCTCACGTCAGCGTTCCAAGCGGACAGGTTCCTGTTCATCCTGGAGCCCCGAACAGCATATGGAGCCCGTGAAGAGGGCCCCACTCCCTCTGGCACCTAACGGCGCCAGCATTGTTAGCTCAATAAAGTGTTTTCTCTCTCCGGGAGGGGAACTTGAGGGGGCAATGGCGGCGGTAGCGGCAGCGGCTTTCCGTTGTTTTCGTGCCCGTTTGCGCTTCCGTTCGGCCCGACGCTTCTTCTATTCCCGCTATTCTTTCTCCAAGCGAACTACATGCGTCCGTCTTACAGCTAGTTAAAGCCTGGAAGGCCTGGAGCTTTGTTCCAGCGGACAAGCATGTGGCTGTCCGTTTCCCTCTCCTGTCGTAGGCATCTTGCTGTCTGACACACCAACCCACACCCAAACCGCTCGATTGCGGAGGACAGAAGACAGGGAGCTTTGGGCCATGGGACTTCCACGTTTATACCTCTCACCAGCACAACGGGCATGTCATTGGTAGCGGCATGAAGTCCAGCTGTGCGTGCACGCATAAACCGGCAACCGGTGATGGACGCATACTTAGGCGTGAAATACACAGGCGGAAATGTCGCTGGGAAAGCCTTTCAAGCTGAAGAATTATGGGCTCACGCCGGCGTTTCAACCGCGAAAGTTGCTCTTCAACCGGAAGGTGCTCGGCATATTGGAATTTGAAGCGGAAACAACGGCGACATTCAGTCGCTTTTACGCCTATCCGCGCTTGGGTTGATCCCCACAATCATCTGTAAACGACACTGCCGCCGTTGTCCAGCCGATTGTGCAACTTGTGAAAGAGGATAGGATAGAGCGAATTATGCTTTATAGCGAATACTCAAAGTTCTTCTGCCATTGTGCATGTAAAATGCATTTTTTTATAACGAACTCAACATTGGATATACCGAATTCAGCGCGCGCGATCGTACACCAAACGCCAGCCAACGGCCGCCGCGATGTCACGTCGCTGTGACAGCGAGCCCGCTGGATTCTGAAATTGTTGCTGACGTGATGGTGTCTGGTGCCGGAAGACGATCGACCTCGACTGACGTTGCAAAAAGCCATTTCTGCTACCGATGTACTGCGACGATAGTGCGCCAAAATGCAAAGAACTAGACTGGAGTTCCCTGAAATGATGTCGCGTGTCGAGAATGCGATGCTCATTGATGGTGCTAAACGCACTATTTAGACGAAAATCCCTGTCTATTGCAAATGGGTGTACATTTCTCTGCAATGATTTTTTGAGAAGATTGCTATTCATGGCGAGTGGCGTGGTCTTTCTTTATTGCGTTTTCAATCAATTGTTCACATTGTTTATAGCGAATTTGATACAGAAATTCGTTGTAAGTGGGTTCGGTTATATCGAAATACTTCGTATAGCGAACAACTCGCGTTGAATGAAGCTGTTCGTTGTAACCGGGTTTGACTGTAAAGCGGCTTCACCGGAATGAAAACTGGGGGAGGGGTAGGGTTAGGCATGTATTTTTGCTTCGCAGTAAAATGTTTCATTGCTGGCCCATAGCACGTCCCTGCTTCCCATATTATGTCACTGAAACCGAAATTCGAAAGTTGTCCAATATTTCTTGCACTTACTTTTTTTTAAAAAAAGCACCCTCCGTGGCTGAAATGGGGCTGAAGGTGTTACCAAAGGCTGGTTCTTTCAAACCGAACAAAGTTGTATTTTGTCTTCAGGGCCCCTTAAAGGCGTGTACAGAAGCGTTCGAACATAGATGACGACACTAAAGGGATCATATTAGACCGGAACCCATCTTTGGAGCATCTTAATGGTAGCGCACTTACACGCGGACACTAAGAAAAGAGACGACAAACACCAGCGCTGTGGTGTGTCGTCTCTTCTCTTAGTGTCCGTGTGTAAGTGCGCTACGATCATGATGTTCCAAATGCAATTACCAACGAGCCCAGTTGTCCCTTATGAACCGGTCACCTGCCGTCTTTGCGTGCAGCCGAGCCTGGAGAACTGGGCCACGGTGTTCTACCTGACGTGCGGTATCTACCTGATGGGTGCGGTGGCCTTCCTGGTCTTCGGTTCAGCCGAGCTGCAGCCATGGGCAGTGCCGCGACCGGATGAGTCGGTCGTGGCCGCCACCTCAGCCGCAGCGGCAGCTGCAGCGGTTGCGCTCGAAAACAGCGACCACGCACACCGCTTCGATCTGACCACCAGCTTCGCCGAGAGCTTCCACATGTTCTGATGAAGGGCAAGGCTCGCTACTTCCAAGATCCAGCACACCCCATATGGTACAAGCCCAGCCCCGCACAAGCACGTGCCACATCGCTTACATTCAAGCGCCATCTTGATTTCCTCACTGGTCACGGCTAATGAAGATCACGTGACAGTGCTGACTCTTGAGGTTGTGCGAAGTGTAGTTTATTTGTACTGCTGTACTGTCGGTGCCTGCGGGTTAAGACTGTTATTGCACTGGAACCACTTGGATAATGCCGGCTTTTGAGTCCATCCTATACACCACGTGTCCTTTCGTCGGTAAGAGTCTCAATGCACGGACACTATGTAACGCTCGTTACATCAGAAGCAATGACATACACCACATTGCCCCACTCTCACCAGGTATGAATTGTGAGGGTATTTTTTTATGCGTCACTTGAAATCTCCGCACTCACATGACGGCAAGTGCCACGCGAGTTGTCAAGTGGTGACTCTTTTCCCCCTGACTTCCACTGCAACAATCTCTTCACGTCATATAGTTCTTTTTTTTTTGTCAGGAACAGTTGCCAGAAGCCTCTGAGAATCAGGCAATGTATAGTGCTTTGAAAGAGTGCGAAAGCAGCAACTTGCACTCTACCGTAACATACTCGTTAGCGAAAATTGTTTCCCACTCAAACGATTCTGATGCAAGTAACGTGCCAGAAAAGAGAAAACAAGGACCTTCCAGGCATTGTACTCGCACTAAGATCGTAGTCCCCGTCGGCTGGGCAACGTCCCCTGACTGGGCAGCTGGACACTGTTCCCTTGAGATTGAGATTGCCCTGGAATCCCTGAACAGAGCAGTCAATTTTCACAGGTTCTGCTTCTATGCCACCAATGTCGGGCAAAATTACTTTTGTCACACTAGCATTGGGACGTGGGAGATAGCCGAACTG
Organism: Haemaphysalis longicornis; assembly: GCA_013339765.2. NCBI lineage: Eukaryota > Metazoa > Arthropoda > Arachnida > Ixodida > Ixodidae > Haemaphysalis > Haemaphysalis longicornis. The sequence goes on from CM023451.1 coordinate 7,447,942, forward strand.
CTCGTTGTAAGCGCCATCTCAGCTTCATAGTCAATTACTTTGATGTCATGGCCCTCCCGCTTGTTGCAATGGTGTCTTCATGTCACAGGCAACTGAGAATGACGACGCCATCCGGCGCAAACAACAGACACGAATCTCTTTTATGTACAGTCATCCCATCATAATTTTGCACAGTCTAATGCAAAGACCCTCTTACATATATAAACCGAAGATATAGATTTTCCGAAAAGCGTTTCTGCTTAATTTTTCCATGTTCAGTAATGTCGTTGTCCTAACGTAGGACGCAATGAAAGATCTACCACCAATCGTTCAGTACGGAAGTTTGTGCTTTATTGTTTTCTCGCACTCAACACTGCCAACAAAGCCTGAAGCACGAAATGATAACGACGTTATACACTATGCGTCCACCATGAGGTCTCTCTGACGGCACGCATTTTCTCGAAGTCACTGACAGGTGCAAGCTTGTATGACTGAGAACTTGTCTGATTGCCATGCTCAACGGGATGCAACGAAGCTAGTCCTACGAAATAATTATGCATGTGCTATGTGCCACAGTGCAAAGAAAGTACGCTACTGTTGCTGTTGTAATATGTCTATTAAAATGTGGTCTGCTCTGGGTAAGACAGAAATAAAAGTCTGCAGGAGACCTTTCAAGGAACTGTACTCGCTTTGTGTCATTATTCTTTCAAGTAAAACATGCACCAAGAAAGAAAAACAAGGGAACAAAAAATTCAGTACACGGATAGGTTGACGGTACAAACCCTGGCGTTTTGTGTGCTGTGTTTTCTTCTTTTTTGCAGGTTTCCTTTCTGCAAACGGCCACTGGCCCTGTTCTCGACGGCTTGGTACCAAATGATAGTGACAGTTTTCTGTTTAACCCTTTCACTGCTGAGTTTTTTTTTGTCTGGTCCTCACTACCTGCCGGGTATTTTTTTCGTGTTCGCTCTGTGCAAGTTCATGTTTGTTTTGTGCAAACATGCGTTCCACCTGTATCTAAAATATATCCAACACGATCTGCGTATTTATGTGGTTTTTTACCAGATGGCACGACATTCCCACAATGATTTTTTTCCGCACGAGTTGACTCGGGAGTGGCCACACGCGGTGGACGCGTGTGGTTACACGAGTTATCTCGGAGGGGCGGTGAAAGGGTCAATGACGCAGGGCCAGCTAAGCAGTTCCAAAAAAATCATATTGGCACCGCAATGAGCACGACCCAAGTGGAGGTGGGGACAGTTATTACCAAATAGGTGAAAAACAAGCTGCATGATTGTACAATTGATTATGCGACTGAAGTCGGTAAGTGCTGGGTGTGAGGTTTTAGCGAGTTAAGAAGCCAACTCATCTAGTACACGGAAGCAGCTGAGGCATAAGTGCGCTGTGTAGTCGGAATTATAATGATTCTTCCCTTTTTTCCTCGTGATGTTTCTTAACTGATTTTTATTTTGTCATAAAATATGAATAATGTGCAGCTACAAGCTAACCCTTTCACTGCCGGGTTATTTTGTGCCTCTCCTCACCCCCTGCCGGGTATTTTTTTCATGTTGGTTGAGTGGAAATTTTATGCTAGGAATGCACCATGATACTCCACAGGACATGTAAAGATATTTATTCAGGATTACCCTATTCAAATAAAAATGACTTACTAAATACAAATAATTAACAATAATTAACATAAGAATGATCTGCAAAGTAGGATGTCCAGCCGTTTAGAAAACCTTTTTGGTGTGGAACTCTTCAAAACAAGGAACCACACAAAGCGGCACCTGGCAGCTTGAACACACATAGCGGGACTCCCTTCGCAGCTTTTAGGTGACCTCTTCCATAGATGGCGGCACATGAACGCAATTTTATTTCGCCCGAGTTGTCTCGGGAGTGGCAGGGGTGAGTTAAAACAGCAACACGAGTATACTCGGGAGTATGAGGGGGCTGCGCGTGGGTGGTTTCACGAGTTATCTCGGTAGTGGCAGTTAAAGGGCTAATATATCGGTTCATACGTGTACATACGCCTAGGAATTCCCTTCATCGTCATTACCCCGTCTTCAACATACTACCACGTTAGACCAACATGCTTAGATTGTGGGTATCGCTGCTGTCCAAACTGTGTACGGTGCAAATGCATGACATGATTGTAAAATTCATTCTAAATATTCTTGTAAATGCTATTCAGCGGCAGAAAGGGTGATAAGAAAGGAGATAGGCGCGATCTTACTAGCTGGGCTGCAATGTCAAATTAGCATTAAACTACAGCACAAAGCTTTAAGTATCGCTCCGGCCTCCCTAGCTCAACTTCTTGAAAGCCCTAATTGGTTCCTTTTGGAGTTCGGCACAAAACATTTAAGGCAAGATAAAGTGACCAGACGTCCCGATTTAGGCGCTACATGTCCCGGTTTCGCGGCTGTGGTCCCGCTGTCCCGGCAGCCCGCTTGTGGGACGGTGTTTTGTCCCGCCTTCGGCCGAAAGTATGAAGACGGGTATAAAGGCCTGTGTCACGAATGAAGAGCTGGAGGAATGGAAGAGCCAAAGAAACCGTTTGAGGAACTTAAAGTAAACAGCGCGGACGACGGGACTAAGCAAGAAATACATAACATAGCGTCTGTGTTGTGTTTCTTCTTTAGTTCCAACGTCTCAGCTGTTCTCTTGAAGTTCCAGTGTACCAACAAGCCGTTCAGCACACCCTTTTGCGTTTGAGAAAGAGTGGGTGGACGGGCCCTGCCACCTCGAGCCCTGCAAAGATATCAAGACAATCGTCGAGTACGCCATGCGCTTGCCAGGCACAAACGCACCAGCGGAAAGATGCGGACTGCAGAGTAGCCGCAGCGTTATTCGACCACACTCGAAGCAATGCTGTTGCTTAAAGTGAATTTGTACATCAGGAAAAACGAATAACTGTTGAGGGCAATTCATTCCAGCAAGAAGTATTAGTTACTGATCAGGAAAAAACCTGGAGGACCAGGAAGGCCACATGATGCAGATGTAGGAATGCAAAGTGCAATTTGTCACTTTAAGCTATGTGCCACATTTTTCTATATACAATCCCTCCCTCCTCCCCACCCCCTCCATGTCCCGCTTTGGAATCCGAGGAATATGGTCCCTTTAGGCAAGAAGGAAGCCCGTCACGGAACGATCCTCGTATGACAATTCCACGTGTGGACTAAAGGGACGCGCCGAGTAAAAGTATTGGCTTTATTTGATGGCCGAAGGTACACTATTGTGCAAACAGTACTTACACGATTTATCTTAAGTCTGCTGATGCCCACAGCAGGACTCTCCCATAAAATTCCATTACCTTTACCATCCATTCTTTAAATTCCATTTTCTGCAGCCAAATTTCGTCATCACATCTGCTGCCTCTGTACTCATCCTGCTTCTTTCCCACAGTTAAGACTTTGTTCCGTACTTTATGACGCTCTTTTCCTATTTATAAGAGTTACTCGTACCATTGTTCTCTCCTACAACTCATTGGGCTGACCCAAGCTTTCCTTTCAGTAAGGCCGCTGACCAATAAATCATTACCGAAGGTATACTTATAGGATGTATGCTGTTCGTTTTAGCGACATAGGTAGCCCACCCTTCCCTACTTGAGGTTGCTTGATGAATGCACCCCAGCCCGGGCCCTACATGCTTATCCTACACCCGATTTAGTTCACGTAAATATGGTTCAGTACTGACGACAAACTGTTCATCCACATCTTCTGTACTTTATTACGCGGAAGGGCTGAATCACGGATTGGCTGCGAAGCAATTAGTTTGGAATTCGTTCAGTTTTCAATTATGTACCTTGCGAACAGTATTTATTTATATATTTATTATTGTTACTGACACCTAAATCGCGCTCACGGGCATTATTGCAGGGTGGGAACGAACATACAGTGCAATACACTCGAAAAAAAAAGGGGGGGGGAGGGGGGGGCGATGACTGCGGACAGAATGCTAAAAAAATGGAACAACAAATTGCCATTTTACACTGCCAGTGCTTGCTATTTGATTCGATTCGCACCTCAGTTTATCGCTCAAATTACGTGAAGCCTCGTTAAGGCCCAACCACATGCGCGAGTAAAGCAGACGTACTCGCGCAAACTACATAAACCCGGCGTAACCGCGTAAGGACCGGCGTACTCCGGCGTACGCTGAATGCATTGCTACGCGCTTGTTACGCCCAATTCAGAGCCCGCAGACATCGGCGCAAACTTTCGGGCGCACGTGTGGACGTAGACCTCCGGCGGTGATGTTATCTGGCGGCAGGGATTTATACACCACCCCCCCCAACACGCCCCTAACATCCCCCCAGAAGGATTTCGACAACCCCCCCATAAAGCTTCCACAACCACAAGCACCCTGCCCAGGATTTATACACCCCCCCCCCCAACCGCCCCCCCAAACACCCCCCAGGGGGTTTCGAATCACCCCCCCCAAATCGAAATTCTGATAAACCCCTGTCTGGCGGTCAGGGAGTCGCATAACAAGACAGCAAATTGATAAATAAGCTTACTATTCATTATGCGATAAAACGTAGTAATTTGTAAAATACGGGGAGCAAATAACCGGAACACGGCAAGCAACGACCAACTATAGGAGCAACGCAGTTTACACCAAATGTAGCGGAGGGGTTTTGTGCCTGCCAAGTATGGCATACTAATCCTTAACGTTTTTTTAATGTCCCAAGAACTGTTTTAGTTGTTTCTGTATTAAATATACGTACTTTTGTGAGGATAGGCATTATTTGTTTTATTTGAATTAATATGTAGTTGAACTGGTCGCCACAAAGCTGAGTCCGAAGGTAGTCGAGCCACATTGCGCGGCGCATTGGTTTACGCGCGCGTTGCGGCGATGTGTGGCTACTCGCCCTCTCCGACGTCGTCGGTCGGCACAAAGGCGCAGCGGCGTATGTCGCCGCAGGCGTAAATCGTTGCGCGGAGTACGTCGATTTTACGCGTGCTTGCAATGTGGTTGGGCCTTTAAACCGTACATGACGGGGACGCCGAGAAAGTACGTTTTAACCGGCACTACAGTTTAATCCAAATGCAATAAGTTAAAAAGCAACCGAGTTCGAGAATTCGGCTTAACTACGTATAAAAAGAAACTACGGCTTATGCAGGTACGGTTTAAACGATATTCTACTGTATTCCCAATTTAGGACAAAGAACCAAATTCCACCGCTGCTGAACCAGCGGAGCTTGTGCTGTCTTTATGAAGATTCCGTTTAACTTTGGTTTCTTTCTTGTGAGTAATGTTACAGTCGTCTTAGCGGCTAATTGTAATATAATATAATTTGTTCCCGATACTTTCGGTAAAACCAAGGTTACAGCCGTTTTCCGTAACCATACTCCTCTCTATAGATAGATGTATCAACAGCAAACAGTTATTCTGTAACGTTTACAACTTCAATATATTCTAAATGAACTGATTAACGAGTAAAAGAAAATTGGAATAATGGTAAAGTCGTCTTAACGGCTAAAGGCCCAACCACATGCAGCGTATTTTCGGCGTCGCGCGCGCGAGCGTCAGCGTCGTTCGGCGTCGACGAGCGTCAGCGCGCGCGCCAAAATGCATGGCGACGCGGGCTGACGCTCGGGTAGGGTGGCTAGCCACCCTAGCTCGGGCGACGCCGATATCTACGCTCGCCAGATATCGGCGCGAGCGGCGCAAGCGGCGCTGGTGCCAGTTTCCGGTTGTGCCAGTCCGACTCGCTGTTTTAATGGTGGCCGGCATGCCGAACATCGACTCTGGGCATTAATAACTGCAGTCGCGCCCGCCCCGCTCTATGGCAGGCTAAACACAAAGATAACAAGAACAAACCCCGCAAACAGACGTTGTGGGATGAAGTGGCAGCAGCCGTGGCGCCTGGTGTTGCGGACGGAGCTAAGGCACTTGTCACCTGCGATGCAGCCTGTGCGCATAGTTATTGTAACAAGTCGTCATTGTTTTCGTGTGTTTGTGCCGCAGAAACCGTGCAGAAAAAATGGAAGTCCCTGCGCGACAAATACCGGCGACTGTTCAATCTCGTGCTGGACGCCCAAAGAAGCGTCGAGCGCGCACGCCGGCGCGTGATTTCGCCGGTCCCATGCGGTTACTCGCCCTCTCCTGCGGGCCCGCGCGTTGACGCCGAACGACGCTGACGCTCGCGCGACGCCGAAAATACGCTGCATGTGGTTTGGCCTTAACTGTCATTACATTTCTTTTCGGGATACTTCGGTAACACAAGAGTTAGAGCCGTTTTCTCTAATCCCACTCCCTCCGCAGATGGTCATGCTGCACTGCGCAATAGGCATTTGGAAAGCCAGCATACAAAGCCCAAGCTTACATCGATCTCCTTAAAGTCAGCTCACCTCTAGACGCATATGCATTGCTGAGAAGACATTTGTCCATGCGCAATACAGTCAAGGCCACTTATAACGATACCGTTTATTACAATATATCGGATATAACGATGAACAGCTACGGCACCGTCCGCTTTTGTATACTTTCCATGGGAAAATAAACCGCTTATTACAATGCTCCAGTGCCGCGATATCGGATATAACGAATCCGATTACAGCAAGCACCGAAATGGGAGCTGCCGCCGGCTCTCCACGTCAACCACGCCGACAACATGCGCCGCGATGCGCCTCGCATCAACGTTACTATAGTTCATCTCACAGCTAGCTGCAGCACTGTGGAGGCTACATTGTTGTCCCCCTCAGGGCGCCTAACTCACCGCGAAGGAAGCGACAAAAAGGCGCCGGGGCCGTGCGGTGCCACTTGCCGAGAGGGGAGAAGGGAGTGTCCTTTCAGGACCCCCTTCACGGCGGATTAGGCGCCCTCAGTGGGCGCACTATTGATAACACTGTAGCCTCCACAGTGCTGCAGCTAGCTTGTGAGATTAACTATAGTTTGTTCTAGTAACGTTGCCTCGCACCCGTCCACCCATCAGAAAACGAGTCAATTGTGCCACTTACGAGGAAGCGAGAGGGGGAGGGGAACAGTTCTTCCAAACACCCCTCCCGATGCCGCCGCTTTGGCCCCGTCCCCGTGCCTGCTGCTTTGAATTTGACTGGGTGCCTCTTCAACTACCTCCGTTTTTCCGCGGATCAGACGTCAGGGCCGATGTTTTGGGAAACGTCCTAGTGCCTCACTGAAGAGGCAATCGTTGCGCGGATACGTCCTGCGGACAGCGGTGGCAGTGACAACTCTGACGACGCGTTGCACAGCCTACTCGGGTAGCATCTTCACAGGAGGCCCAACGCATGATAGTCTCTTTCAGGGAAGTCGTTTTCACCAAGGGCCCTTCGCTCAGCTAGGTGAAGCACCTATAGATGCTCTTGAAAAAGATGTGCGCCAGCTTCATGTGCAGCAAACAAAGCTGACCGAGTATGGCTTCTTTTCCACAAATAGGTAGCAGTACAACCTTGCTTGCCTGCAAATAAAATGTTTTGGTCTCTGCTCCGTCTTTTTATTTAGCAACCCGCATATAACAATCATCGGTTATAACGATGGGATTTCCTTGGCACTTTGATATTGTTATAAGTGGACAGTCTCATATCAAAATATGAAGGCTTTCTATACTGGGAACCGGTTATTGCGGAGCGGGAGTGTGCCACGAACCAGCAGAGACGGCCGTCAAGGCCAGAGCTATAACAGCTCCGCTGTTATTAACAGAGCAGTGAAAGTTGGTTCTGCCACGCAGCAGCTTCGCCGGACGGTGTGCTCCTCTGGGCTGGCTTTTTTGCACAACTCCGAAGCTGTGCAAAAACACCTAACACGTGCTAGCCTTGACTGAAACAAATGACAGCTTTTATGGTTTTTGTAGCGTAAGCTACACTGGCAGATGTTGAGCAGTTTCGCGTGGACCCTGAAGGGCCGTGCTGCGCAAGCGCGAGAAGGATTGGATTTGATTGGATAGGAAATCTAATCCAGTTGGAGTACGGGTGTTATAGTGCCTAGAATATAGCGGGTGTGTAGAGAATTGGGTCTGCACATTCGCCGGTCTGCGCATTCCAGAGGAGTGACGTCATAGCCGCGGTAGACGCACTGGCGCCGGTGCGTGCCCAGCTGTGCGCCTCAGTTGCGCAGTAGCCAGTCTGACGCTGCGCCGGAGCCGCTTGATAGCCGTTTCGCGTGGCTCCTGGAGAGGAGTGCTGCGCATGCGCGAGGAGCAGTGATTGGACTGGACTGGACCGACTGGATTGGATTGGATTGAGGAACCTTAGCTCACGTTACGTATATCCTGGCTAGAATGTACTAGAGAGTTGAGTGGGACGAGCCGCCGGCTCCGCGCCCGCTTCGTCGCGAAGCGCAGTTTGTGGAAAGTTGGCGTGGCGGCGCTGCGGTCGTCGGTGATTTAAGGTCTTAGTGGATTGGGTTGTGCCGGGGAACTGCAAGCGCCGGCATAGGGCGGCCGCAGGTCGGAGTTCCCGCTGTCGTATTCAGTCATCTTTTTTAAAACTGAGCGTAACTGCTGCTGTTCATCTCTCTCTATTGAGTGTTGTGATGTGATGAGCCTTCAGTGTTTAATTTCAACGACCTCGGCGTGCCTAGAGCCTTCGCAACTTTTACGCGCCGGGGTGCTGTCAAAGCTGTAAAGGCTATTACATCTTACGTTCCGAGAGATGAAGCTCGAAGACCAACCTAAGGAAGAAAACTGCGCGATGTGCGAGCTGCAGTTCGAGTACTGCACATACGTCGTGTCTGCACGCACGTTATCGATGGCAGAGGTGAATCGCCGGTGGTGTGCCATGGATGCATGACGCCCGACGTAGAAGTGTTTGAGCGCGGAAATCACGCCTAAATGCGCCACTCGCAGGAGTCACCACTCATCATAGCTTCCAACTGGCATAACATGAACAAACATATTGACCAGCTATAGCTTGTTCTGCTGACGCGGTGGTTCTTCTGGCATCACGGATGCTGCTGTTAATGATCAAAAAGTTTGTAGGCTCGGTCCAGTGCCAATGTTTCGGCAAAGGGCTTGTTTTTCAAATCTGGACGGATACATGTCGGTGCTAGCAATCTCATGCTTTCGACCTTTAATTCCGCCGAAGCAGTCTTCCCAATCATTCGTTGTATCTAGCTACATTCCCAACTATAATTAAGTACGCTAGACTTCGCTACGCTATAATTACGTAACCTTTATATTTATTCAAAGCCCAAATAAAAGCGTAATAAAGATATCAGGACTGGTATGTATGGATTATTCTCAGTATATCTGTAATATATAGCGCGTCTAGTCGCGATGTTCTGGGAGGAGCATGCATGGTCAAACAGAATATAAATATCTGACTAAAGTTTATGCAACTCGCACAGGCGTAGAGTCAAATCGAAGGCCGCAACTGGGAATATGCTTAATAGAAAGTGGCACATGCGGCATTCACTTCTGAATAATTATTCAGAAGTGAATGCCGCATGTGCCACTTACTCTCCACCAAATGGTTTCTGTCTTCCAATCGGTGAGACCACAATTGGGCCAATTGGTATTCTTCTCTGTCCCAAATGGATTTGGTTTTCCAAATGGGCATCCAGGCCAATTCCATTTAGCCCAATTGGGAAAGACTGTTTCCATTTGGGCCAAATGGTAAGTTCAATTGTTTCCAATTGTTTTTTTCACCTGGGAACTAGCACACACACTTCGGCAATAGGTTTCGGTCGACGTGTTACGACCGCAACATTTTAAAAATCATTATTTCGGAGAGAACGCACGTGCTGGAAATTTAGTGTCAGATTCCTCGATTGGCTTCATTACGCTGCAGTGAAATTGCCCGGTGCGCAAGCAAAGTTAGCGCAGCACTGCCCTTGTTTTTTCTAGGGAACACGGAAAAAAAAGAGTGGAAGCTTCTCCAACACTTGCCCCTGTGACCTACGTTTGTCTGTCATTCCTTTTTCCGCGTTGTAAGCACTTCGCTGAAGAAAAAAAAAAGGAGGCACGCTTTCTCTGCAAAGCCTCTAAGAGTTCCTTTTAATTTATTCTGACATCTTGTTTTCTACCCTGCTGTCATTTGATAACATAAAAATTGGGCGAAGGCGCGAAAATGCGCGACCCGCGCGATGCCGTGGGCCTGGGCGAGCGCAGTCGGCAAGAATCCACTTAGAGCCACTAAATAATCGATCTAGTGGCTCTAAATCCACTTAGAATTCCTGTATATCAGGGAGCAGAGTTGCGCGTCCATCCGCCATCTTGAGTTCCAGGTCGTGCGGGAAAGCCACCCTTCCCGTGATGAAAAAGCTGCCGCCGGGCCGCCGCGCCAGTGGCAGCGGCGAGGAGGAGTGGCGAGAAGCGGCCGGGCAAAAATTCCCCCCGCATTTCCCCGGGGGGAGAATGTGAAAGTGCGAATGCACGGTTTGTCGGCCCGCTTGCGGCGCTTGCGCTCGGCCCCCGCAGCCCCACGCCTCGCCGCCTTCTCTTCCATCTCTTCCATCGGGTTTGTAGTATCACGTGTACACCACGCAGTTATCAAGCCGCTATAACGCCGCTGAGTCGCCAACGCACGCCGCTGACGACGACGTAGTTTGAATGCGTTAAAGATATAGGCGCGTTACTAACACTGATATCAGCTTGGCGTCCGTGCTTAGTCGGTAGCGCGTCGCGCTGCGGCCGCAAAGTCCTCGGATCGAAACCTGGCGCCGGATGCTGTTTCTTTAAATATAGAGGAGCACTGCGGACGCCGACGCCGCCGACGCCGCCGGCGGGTGGATGGTTTGGGGTCGCTTAAAACTGGCGCACGATATTGGACCGTCTATCAGATGAGCGGCCGCCACTGCCGCCGCTTCCACAACCGCCGATGCCAGTTGAGTAGAACTGACCGTGCGCAGCACTGAAAGCAGGCTTTCTGTCGAACTGGAACCCGCGGCATGTGGCAATCAGACGCGCAACTCTTGCGCTACGCGATATACAGGAACTCTAGAATCCAACTTCGCCAATAGCGCACTCTATTCAATCTACAAGCGGCGCTTCAGGATGGAGCGCTCCGTTCGTCCCCCTCAGATCCTTCTAGTACACACTATATCCTGGCATAGCCGAGCTAAGCCACTGCTATTTTTTTTAAAGGCATTTGAACGGGTACCTGATAACTACCTACCAAATAAACTGGCTTCAGCATTAAAAACACTAGTTGCGTGGATAAAAAACTTATCGGTGAGCGGAGTCAAAGGGGCCATGCAGACAAAATACAGGTTTGTTTTGATAGCGAAGCTATTTAGCAAATTGCAATTTTTCGTGTCCGCAGTTAAAAATACCAATAAATTGCCGAGCGCGCGCGCATGAGCGTGGGCCTCGCGCCGACCGCCCGGCAGTTAACAAAACCAAGAAAATGCCGAGCGTTCGTGTGTGCATGCCTCACGGCGACCGCCCAGCGTCCCCGGCGCACATTTGTCAAGCCAAGCGCAAACCACTTTGGGAGACTGACCAATTGCCCCCCCCCCCCCCCTTCCAAAAAAATAAAAACAAAAAAACTCCAGCATTTGTTGTAATCTTAGCAGCACTTGCTCGGAGTGAGAAATACACGTCACAGCGTATGACCCTCCAAGGTGATGTCCAATGCTTATCCCTTCCAAAAAAGTGAAAGAAGCTCACACTTATAGCAACAATGATGGAGTAAAGGTCGTTGCAGCAGCGAAGAAGCAGCAAATTGGCTGCAATCGTGGACCTAAACCGTCGTGATGATTGTGAAGGTTGTGTACAGCTTCGCTACCTTCAAGTTTTGTGTTAGTGTGAGCTTCCTTTATTTTTTTTTTTTTTGAAAGATTCAGTTTTGTAGTGCCCCAGTTTTGTAGCCGCACACGATGCTTTATTCACTGAGAAATTAAACAATTAAAGCCAAAATTTAGATTCTCCTGCTAAATGGCGCGTTTTGTGACGTCTGCAATGACGTATCCCGAGCAGGTGTTCATGGAAACATTAGTGCGCTGTTTAGTCTGCAACGGACTGCGAAATGCCTTGTTTACTGTCAGTCCTCCTAGATGGCACCACCATACTGCTCACGACTGCAGACCACACCCGCACCCACCCGCTTTTTGTTTTTGACCGTATTTGCAACTGGCTTGTTTTGGTTACGGTTGGTAGTAATCGCTTCGTGAAACATGGGGTATGCTCGACATACAGGGTCACATAAGACAATGTGACTTACGCCAGTTGGCCAGTGTCGTGTGAGACAACCCCAAAGCACCGGACTGCTGTGCAGCCATAACAAGCATAGTGCACACAATACCAGCAGCAGTATGCACTGCAGGTGCTTCTGTGTATGTGAGCATTTGTAACTTCCATTGTTTACCCCACCATTCGTACCGATATAAAAATAATGTGCATTAAATTCAAGCGTAAACAGCTCGTTCAGCAAGCTTATAAGCCCTGCCTTATTTGCGTTTGCCGGCCTCAGCCAATCACACAGCTGCCCATAATGCATCATAGGTTCTAATGTGGGGGATGAGCTAGTAGGTCACGTGGCCACTCTTTTTCCTAATTATATAGCCTATTTGAGTGAAGTTTGCATTAAATTCTAATGAGGCAATTGTGTGAGAAATGGCTCTGGGTATCAATGACAGTAAAACTAAATCCATGTCATTTTCTAGCCATCAGAACCCCCTTTCAGCTTATAGCCATACTGTTGTCCCCCACCTCATAAAACACGTACATCAATACGAATTCTCAGCATGACTCTTTCTTCAGACTTCACCTGGAATCTATGCTTAAAATATTTACCTTCAAAAGCTAGAAAAGCTGTTGGTCTCCTTCACAAAAGTTTGGATGCGTCATCAAGCAGTACAAAACTACCAGCATATACTACTTTTGTGTATGATTCCATTGCCAGGAGTCCATACCACAAATACCCAAGATTCACTCTAATTTATACAGAACTGATCAATTCGGTTTCCTCTTGTAAATCACTCTCAAGACGGCATTAGTCAACCCTCAGTATTTACAAACATAACAGCAAAGGCGGGTCACATCACTACCCCAACACCTTTTTAACCTTTGCCAATGCATCTTCCTCTTTTGCTCAAAGTACTAATACGCACCCTGCTAGATTTTGCACTGCAATGAACATCCATTTATAAAGCATTTCCACCACTTGCCTCGACAGATTGCATAATTCTTTTTTTTTTCTTTCATTCTCATTGCCATGAAACCTGTGCAATGAGCTACCTGTGTCCTCACATCATCATCATCACCACCACCACACCACTACGCACACTAGGGCAAAGGCCTCTCCATAATCTCCAATTACCCCGGTCCTTTAACTGCGACCAATTTTCCCTTCAAACTTCGTGATTCTCTGCCCATCTAACTTTCTGCCATGCCTGCAATGCTTGCCTTCTCTAAGGATCCACTCTGTTACCCTTAATGACCAGCGTTATCTTGCCTTCGCATTACTATGCCCTGCCCAGTCTACTTTCTTCTCCTAAATTTTCACTAATATTTATTTACAGATGTCATTTGACCCAAGCAGGAGGGGCTTATACAAAACATAGGAATGAAACAGTACGAAAGGGACCCCTCCGCTCTCTTCTTGTCACTTTATGTTACATTCACTTCCGCTCCATTGCCCCTCAATTACTTTTCATTTAAGTTGAACCCGTGTTGGTGCAACATGCAGTGTTACCATGTATGTTGCACCATTTGTTTCAGTTACTTATGCCCAGCAGTGTGTAATTTGTGGTCTTGGCCATTAGGCCTTTTTCTTTCATGCTTGTAATTCTTCTCTACCCCCATAATATGATTTTCCTGCAAAGGTCCTTACAAGCAATCATGAACAATAACAAAAAAAAATTAAAGCGCCGCACACGTAATTCTCTTGTAAGCGTTGAATAAACGAAATGAAGAGAGCAGTCTCTCCGTCAGCGGCCAGGCTTACTATTCTCGACATACACAAACCGTAAAATGCATCACACAGACACAACACACATGCTGACATTACTACATGCAAGCATAGACTAGCATATTCTGCAAATGTTTCTTTCTAAATTCCACGACTTTCAGGTTGTCCCCAACCACTTCAGTTAGCATTCCCAGGCTAATGCTGAAGTGGCCTGACACATACATAGCAACCAATTCATTTCGAAATAATTGGCAAATTCATAGCCGTTAATCCCAAGGTCAAAAATTTATAAATTGGGCAGGGTTCAGTTAAGTTAGGGTTCAGTTAAGCTGGGCGGAAGGCACACGAGACGTGGAGGTCAGTGGGCCCAGGTTTAAAATGGGCCCAGATTTTTGGTGAGATTTAACAGTTGTTACCTGCTCTGTGCCGTATCCGAGGACTTATCCTAGCAAAGAAAAGTGCCATTTCGAATTCTGCGCTAACTGAGCTGTAGTGCACTTTAAAATGCTATTATAATATAATAACAATATGGTGCCTTTGATGAGGAAAACAGCCTTTGCCATTTTTTCAGAAAACACTTTTTTTTTACTGGTTTTTGGCCCCAAGAAAACTGCCCCCTTACGCCAAAGTGGAAGCTGGGCTACGAGACGCACCACAGTGGAGGTCCACGGGCCCAATCACTCGACACAAGGCGGTTTTCGCCTTTCACCATCAGAGCCCCCCGGCCACTCACGTTGAGCTCACAATCCCAAACACCTTGCCCACAGAGATACTGCGATGGGTTGTTCCTACTTTAACGTGCCCTGCAGCATTTTACCTTGAAACCTAAAGGAGTACTGACACGAAAATTTTATGTTCAACTTTTATTGCTTTATCAATGCTTAATGGCCTGATGAACCCTAAACAGGATTTTAAATACTTTAGCGCGCGAAAATTATTTACATTGAACGGCCTGAAAACCGTTCACTTCAAATTCCCGCGCTTTCATCCCGAAAGGCGCATATGACAGCATCCCGGCATGACCTCACCGCTTTGTGCGGACGTCAAAACACTGCGGAGGCCGGTGGGGCGTTGTTTCGACCACGCCGCCGCCGAGCTGAACGCCGCCCCCACCCCACGCCCGCGGGTCCGCGCGCGTGAAGTGACGTCACGAGTTTTTGACGAGCGCTGTCCGCGTCACTTCTTTTAGATTTCACGGGATGATGTCAGGCTGATGTCCATTTCCTGAGCGCCACTCCGCGCGCTGCTCCGTCGGCGCGATAAATGAGGTCCAATTGAACTGTATTTTTCGCGTCGCAGGCCGCTCACATTTCACCCAGGGTATTCTGTTGAGTAAAGGAAGCGAACTGTGCAATAATATTAACACCGAAAATTGGTGTCAGTACTCCTTTAAGCAAAAAAAATTTGTTGCCAATGCAGGCCACTCACTCTCCAATGATAACTGTGTACACAGGCAATTCTCAAAAGCTCTGAAAATGTGGAAAAAAGGGCTGCTGCGACACAGTCAAGGTTCATTTTACAAGGAAACTTATAATACAGATTGCAACTTCAGGTGTCTTCATATAATGTGACAAAACTTTTCCTCAAGGCAGTCCTTGTGTCGGTGAGGAACAGGTGACACAGCACTTGCTTTCCTCAAAAGGCATAGCCAAGTGTTACAGAGGAACACACGTCGGGATGATGACCCCTCTGTTCCTTCATAAAGATTACAATGCATTAAACAGCCCATTACATCATGATCTCATGATTCCCAGGAAATAAACTAGACGTTACAGGATACCATCTATAATTATAGCTTTCTTTACTGCTTCAGTCACCCTGAACTGCGACCCTCATCCCCAAGCCACAAGTGATCTTTCCGCACCACAGAAATGTACAACTCATTCATTCCACTTTATTTGATGCTTCGAGGCGTACTTCTGCGTTCTTCCCCCCTGTTCTCAGAACGGGAGCAAGTCCGCACACATGTCCACCAGAGAGGGACCCTCGGACGACGAGTCGCTTGCGCCCGGGTGTATGCTGTGGCTGTTGGAGGGTTCGTGTGGGTGAGGAGGCGCTGGAACAGGCAGGTGGTAGAGGCGGGCTGTCGGCATAGGCTTGGCCCCGTGCCGTGTCAGCAGGTGCTGCGTGAGCTGGTACCTGCAGAGAGCGTGGTGAATACTTCAGCGATGCAATCACCGTGATTATCATCATCATCAATCTCTGTGTCCACTGCAGGACAAAGGCATGTCCCATGCTCCTGCAATCTTTCCCGTGTCTTATGACGCCCCCGTCCATTTTTCGCCTACAAATTTCTGATTTCGCTTCATCAAGCTATGATCTTCCTGTACTTGTAGTCCAATCTCTCATTCTGTTCCCCTGACTGTCCACCCGTTGTAAGCCCTCCACATTAAATACAACACCACGCTAATTCGAGTGATGCAATACTATTGATAATGGATGCAGCGATGTGACACAAGATTCAGGGTGATGACAGTAAATGGGTGTATACTGAAAATTAGTCTTTTATATGAATGAAGAAACTTTAAAACATAAAAACAGGTGTTTTCTCTTTTTTTCTTTTCAAAGCGAACCTTTCTATGCCTCACTGATGGCGTTTGATGTCGCACCAAAACGCACTGCAGGTAAGCCAAGTTAAGTTTGCACAGTGGGTTTCACAAAACGGTGATGGTGAAAAGCAAAGGCACATCAAGCACCTCAAGAAAAAAATGCTTCCTGCAGTCGGAATCAAACCTGTGCCCCTCGCGTTATGAAGCCGACATCTATCCGCTTGCGCCATTCCGACACAGTCGAAGCACTTTGGATTTTGGACTTCAAAGTTTCGTGGGAGAAAGCTTTGTTTTAACCATCTTTTTCTTGTATCAGCCATGCAATGTACTTATGCATGAAAGTGTCAATGTTTGTTTTGAATTTCCAAGGCGTGATGCAGACCGTGAAGATTAGCATTCCATTACTGGTGTTTACACCGCAGACGTCCAATGGCATTGGTCTCTGGATCAAGCATCTGCGAGCATGTACGCTGGGTGGGGTGTTGGTCCATCGCATCCCTTAACCTACCGTATTCACTCGCATAATGATCGCACTCGCGTAATGATCGCACCCCTGAAATTTGTCGCCGAAATTCGATTTCTTTTTATTTCCCGCGCAATGATCGCACCCCGAACTTTCTTGAGCGATAGGTCGTACGTGTGCCAAGTCTAGCCAAGTTCCGTCACCTATTTTTTTTTTTCTCTGCGCTCGTTCTGTCACTTTTTTTTCCCTGTCCCGTCTGTGTGCACAGTTTGAAGTTTCAAAATGAGAAGTCGTGATTGAATTAGAATTAATTAATAAAAATGTCTGTGTGCTGTTCATGTGATGCGTGCGTTTATTTCAATGGTAAGCCTTTTCCCCTTTATTTTTATTATGTTCATGACATCTATCGTAAAATTATTGACCCGCAACTTGTTGCGTTTCCTGTGCTCAAATATTTTTCGCCAAAAATTTAGCCTGTGTAATGATCGCACCCCTAAATTTGCATCAATTTTTCTGGAAAAAAGTGCAATCATTACGCGAGTAAATACGGTATATGCCTGGAACGCCACCCGCTTTTTCCATTGGACCCCGCGTGCTGCGCATTGTGGGGAGGTGTGATGATGATGATGATTTGTGTTTATTGGAGCAGGCCAGCTAGGGCAAAGAGCACCAAAGACATAGTCATGATATTGTTGTAAATGATATGACATAAATGATATTGCTGTAAGTGTAAATACTAAATTATTTCAGCAAAAACAAAACTAAAGTGATGCAAAATAAAAACCAATTGAAGATGGCTGGTGTATGGGGCCAGTTGGTGATCACGCACGATATGAGATAAGTTCTAAAAAGTGAATCTCTGTCAGAAATTTAAAAGTTACGTTTAACCAAAAACATGGAGTTATCTGCCAGAAAGTATGCTGGATGCAGTGGAAAGTTGTATCTGTATAGCTATGGAAAGTGTGTCTAGTGTGTCTAGTCATGTTGTGTCTAGTGCTTTGCATTGTGTGAGGATGTGTGTTATGGATAGGCTCTCTCTGCACCTGCTACACAGTGGTCTTGAGGAACCAGTGAGCAGGTGTGAGTGTGTTACATGTGTGTAGCCTGTCCGTAACCTAGTCAAGGCAACTCTATGGCCTTAAGAGTGGCTTTATTACGTGTAGTTTATTGTCTGTATGTTCATTTCAGTGTACTTGCCATGTTTTGCGAAGGTGTTGTCTGATGTGTGGTTTCAGGTCGGTGTACTGTAGCGTTGTAATGTTCACTGCATTTGTAAGTGCAGCAGTAGTCACCGTTTGAGGTTCTGCCTCATTACCGGCAACCCCAGAGTGACCTAGGACCCAGGAAAGAAGCACATCAAGTTTTTGAGAGATGGCGCTGACTGCCGAAAAGTTCTTCTTTTTTGTTTTTTTCCTTTATCACACCGGCGGCAGCATGGGGCCGGTAACAGTGCCCAGCAGAAGCGTGCACGTTTCAGACACACCTAGCTTTTTGTCACAAAATTCACAAAATGTATCTCCCGACAGCGCCTACATAGACAGTAGTAGAGGTGGGATTAAAATAGAAGTCAAGTGGTGATAATTTCCTTAATGCTAACTATACCATGCACAACCTGATGGTCGTCTTACAACATTGTTTTGACTAGCAAAGTCCTATAAATGCTACAGTTACTCGCTGATTTCCTCCTTCAGATACATCCGTTTCTACGGGGAGACACTGACCTGTTGGACTTTCATTTGATCCCAAGCACAAGCCTTATATTAAGGCCGATTTGGGTTAGACATATGAATCCACGGTAAGTTCATAGCCTACAAGAAAATTACATGACAGACTACTATCAATCATTTTTATAACGCATCGACATGCCCTCTCAGCAGGATTTACATTTTTTTTCCAGCTACTAAATAATTTTCAAACGTTCGTGATGCTGTTTTTTAACGACAAGAGCAATTATTGCCCCAATGAACTCAATTAGTGTTCTTGATCATCACCTATCAAAATTATTGTTTTATAGCTTCATTGTAAATGGCTGGTGATAGTCCTATACCGGCAGTTTTGTAATACAGTCTACGTCCGTTACAACGGACCCTCTGAATCCGGAAAAAAACGTCCGCTGTAGTCGAAGTATGCAGTATCCGACAAGAGGGGGGGGGGGGATATGAGCCCTAAAGTGGGTACTTTGATCGACATTGCATATGCATAGTACATACACTTTGTTCTTTCTACACGCCTGCAACACCTCTGCACAGTGTTCGCGCGAGGGCAAAGAATCGCGTAAACACCGTTTCCAAAGCTTAGCCCCGGCACTTGGAGCAGGCCTAGCGCATGCGGTCAAGCGTGTAAAGACGCAAGATAAGCTGAGCAAATAAAACAAGAATATAACTAGGCGCAATTATTAACCAGCTATAAAACATCAGTCGTGGCCATCGACATTAGCTAGGCTCTTTTAAATCCCCTCACGACGAGGCAGGTTTTCCCGAAACCGTTCGTCAAACAAATCGGATTGCTGCCTGACGTTCCCTCAAGGCAGCTTCCACATTTTTAGCGTTTTTAGTCTGGTCATTGAAACAGCTGTAACAAAATATCTGATGACGGTCAGCTGTAAAATCGAAAGTTAGACCGTTGGACTGCGCACGGTTACCGGCAGATTGCACACAATGGATGGGGAACAACCCCCCTACTTGAGGCATTTCTTACCTTTTTCACCGAATGGAATGGGAACGATGCATGCGTGGGAATAATAAAAGCCGAACTTCACTGAACCCGAGTTTTTTATTACATAAAAAAACTGACGAGGGCAGACTCGCCTCCGAGTGCACCACTTCGAGTATTCGATAGCCCTGTTTTCAATCTCACCGGAGTCGCGTTTATCGGCAGCGGCCTTGTTCTTGACAATAGAGCGGACTGTCTGCTTAGACAGGCCTGTACTTCTGGCGATGTCGGCCTGTTTTAGATGCGACGCTGAGAGCATCTCTTGTCGCGGCCCTGTCCTTCCTGCGTGTGTCCGTTGTTGTTGTCCGCACCGCTGCGCCCCTCCTCCTCTCGCCGTGATAGCGCGTTCTCTCACTCCGCCGGTGGGCGGCGCTGCACACGGCGCAAGCACGCTGTGCGCATGTGCAGCGCCCTCTCTCTCTCCGCGGTCTCCTCTCCTTCGGGTGCGCTGCGCATATAAGCGGAGTGCCGCGCTCCGGCCGGTCTCTCAGTCGACGGTCGTCCGTGCTACACTTGCTCTCTCTCTCTCTCTCTCTCTCTCTCTTGCATTACCCGACGATTGCTCACGCAATTCGAGTAATCGACCCAACAGAAACGCACAATGGAACCCCCTTCAGCGTCGCATCACACCAGGGTTCCCGCGAGGGGAGGTGGGCGTAATTTTTTCCGCCGTGTTCAACAGCGTTAATTACGCTTAATTTATCCGACAGTGAAATCAGCTCCCCCCCCCCCCCCCCCTGAGTATACTGAACCCCTATATATAGCCTTCATAGATTATGAGAAAGCATTTGACTCGGTCAAAACCCTAGCAGTCATTCAGGCATTACGGAACCAGGGGGTAGATGAGCATTTAAGAATACTAGAAGGATATCTACAATGGGTCTACAGCTACCATCATCCTCCATAGGGAGAGCAGTAAAATACCTATAAGGAAGGGTGTCAGACAAGGAGACACAATCTCTCCAATGTTATTCACAGCATGCTTACAAGAAGTATTCAGAACGTTGGATTGGGAACAGGTGGGAGTAAGGGTTAATGGAGAATACCTCAGTAACCTCAGATTTGCTGATGATGTTGCCTTGCTAAGTAACTCGGGGGACGAATTGCAAAGCATGCTTTCCGCACTGGACGAAACAGAGTAGAACAGTGGGCCTGAAAATTAATATGCAGAAAACTAAAGTAATGATCAATAACCTCGGGACAGCACAGCAGTTTGAGATAGGTGGCGAGGCAGTGGAAGTGGTAAGCGAATATATCTACTTAGGCCAAGTTGTGACCCCAGATCCCAACCATGAGGCAGAGATAATTAGAAGGATCAGAATGGGGTGGGGTGCATTTATGGCAGACATTCTCAGATAATGAATAGCAGCCTACCATTGTCGCTGAAGAAGAAAGTGTATGACAGCTGCATCTTACCGGTACTCACCTACGGGGCAGAAAACTTGGAGGCTCACTAAGAGGGTTCAACTTAAATTGAGAACGACTCAGCGGGCAATGGAGCGGAAAAATGATAGGTGTAACATTAAGGGACAAGAAGAGAGCGGAGTGGGTCAGGGAGCAAACTGGTGTTAAAGACATATTAGTAGAATAAGAAGAAGAAATGGACGTGGGCAGGGCATGTAATGCGAAGGCAAGATAACCGCTGGTCATTAAGGGTAACAGAGTGGATCCCTAGAGACGGCAAGCGTTGCAGGGGGCGGCAGACAAGTTAGATGGGCAGATGAGATCAAGAAGTTTGCGGGGATAAATTGGTCACAGTTGGCACAGGACCGAGATAATTGGAGAAGAATGGGATAGGCCTTTGCCCTGCAGTGGGCGTAGATAGGCTGGTGGTGATGATGATGATGATGAAATCAGCTACCCTGCCGGCATGCCGCTAGTCGCACAAAAAAAAGTCACTGGCACTAGCTTGGCTTGGCTGCGCCAATGACCCGGCTGCCAGCAATGTTGCCAGACATAACAGTTTTCTTGCAAAAATAAACAAAGAAAAAGCACACCGGGTGCCGGCATCACGAAAGTCCACTATAAACTTTCAGTCGAAACAATTTTCGCCTAAAATTTAGTCTGTTGTAGCCGATAAAAGTCTGCCCTAGCCGAGGTCCGTTGTGAGCGGAGCGGACTCCATTTAAAATGCATGGGGACCAGACAAACCAACAGCAACTGGTCTGTTGTAACCGAAAGTCCGTTGTTGGTGGATCCGCTGTAACGAGCATAGACTGTAGTCCGTAACAGTGTTCATAGTTAGCGATGACAGGCCATCAAGAGATGCCAATTGTCAGGTATTAATAGGGCAGCCACTAAGGATGGCTTTTGTACTATCATTTAAATTCTCATCAGACCATAATATAAATCAGTAGTGTAGCTACTAACTGATAATTGATAGCTTCAGCTGTGGTCGGCAGCTTTAAAGGAACACTGAAGACAAAACCGAAGTCGGTCTAATAGATAGATTGGCATCCACAGAAAATGATATCAGTCTTTCGGTCAATACCTTGAAAATAAGCCTGCAAAAAAAAAAGCTATCAGCCGCCCAGCAGAGATGACGTCAACGGCAACTGAGCAGATGTGCGAAGAGTCACGTGACGAACAACAGAGCGAGAACCGCACACACACGCTCTCAAAGAAACACATAAAATCTTTATTTGTACGTTCATTTCATAAGTCATAAACGATTATACATGTAGAGGTGAATGGTGCCGAATGATCAGCCCGGTGGGGCAACAAGGGAGGGGCTGCTTCCCCCAGTTCGTTCCCCTTTCGAGGACGGCCGTTCCGGCAAGGTCAACTTTCCTGGTATCCCGTCCCGCATTGTTCGTCGACGGCGCTGCGTCTTTTCTTCTGTCCGCCGACTTCGTTTCTGCCTTCCGGGCGCTCTCTTTGGGGCGGGGATCGGGTAGCCCGTCGTCGTTGGTGGTTATGGACGATTTGCACCCCTCTTTTCTGAATAAGCCGTCTGGCGCCTAGCTTGCTCATGGCACGCCGGACACCGGCTTCGGCGTTCCAGGGCTCCGACGGTCGATGCCCTCTCGCAGCTAGCCGCCCTCTCTTGCTTACGGCGGCGGACACGGAAAAGATAAACCTTTAGAGTGGTTCTCTTTTTCTTCTTTCTTGTTGTTGGGTCCGAATTACCCGATTCTGCTCTCTTTGCGGGCATAATACGGGAAACACACAGTCGCCGCTCTGGGAATAGGGAGGACACACCTGAGGCCTTTCGGTCTACTCGTCACTTGACATCAAATAAGAAGGAGGGGGGGGGGGAAGGGAGCCATCGCGTTCGCTTTGAAGCGTGAACTGGATGTCGGGGTGGAGGAATTTGATGCTTTTCGTAACTAAACTTCGGTGGTCTACAGTGCGCGAAGACTTTGATATGTCTATGTCTTTACCTGTATTCTTGTGTCTACACCATTGTTGCGTCTATACCATTGTTTTTACCTTCCCCTTATGTAACACCCCGCAAGGGCTCCCTGAGGGTAACCTCAACATTGACGATGCTGCACAACTCAGCGGTTCTGCACGTGAAGTGAAAGTGTGTGATACCCTTTTATTGTACGGTTATTGTTGTTTTTGCTTGTTGGCCAATGTTAGGCCCATCGCTGTTGTCCTGCTGAAATTGTATGAATGCCCCACCTGCTATGGTCTCGCCGAGACTGGCAGTATTGAAATAAATAAATAAAAAATAATTCAAGGCGTGCCGACATTGCAAGCTGCCAAGCCGCGGCGCCGGCGGCGGTTGGGATGGTTATTGCAGGTTCGGCGTTGTCACATGTATGTTGTTCCATGTTTACATCATGGTGGCAAGTAGTGTGCGTCGGCCTTCCACACTTCCACTCTTCTGTGGACAGTAATTTTGGACTGATAGAACCAGCTTTTTGCTCCCTCACATAGCGCTGTCTGCCCGAACGA
This sequence comes from Haemaphysalis longicornis, assembly GCA_013339765.2. Lineage (NCBI taxonomy): Eukaryota > Metazoa > Arthropoda > Arachnida > Ixodida > Ixodidae > Haemaphysalis > Haemaphysalis longicornis. The sequence goes on from CM023451.1 coordinate 7,471,356, forward strand.
AGTTTTGCAGCCAGGTTGGTGGCGGCCAAGCTGTGTGTGTGTGTTGGTCGCGTTTGGTTTGCGATGAAATTTGATGCTGCGCTCGTGTGGGTGGAACTGTGCTTACTATGCTGGAATTATCACTAGCGGTGATTCATCCCTGCACCGGGTACATAGAGTCTGCGCGAGTTTTTTCAAAAACCTGCTCGGCTTGCGCCACAGTGAAGAGACTTTTTTCCCCTGTAAATTGCAAGAAGTATGTGCTACCATTAAAGGGACCCTGCAACACTTACCATCACCTACTCGGAATGTATTTTGGGGTAAAGTCTATTGGCCCCAGCAATCTCCTCCCGCAAGAATTATGAAAATTCGTTCACTATCACCGAAACTACGCGCGATGAAAAATCGCGCATAAATGTTCCCTCTCAACTCAACCGCGGACAACGCGACGAAAGCTGCGCGCTCTCTCCCGGAGGGGGGGGGGGGGGGGCCGCGCAGCGTTCTGTTCGGCGGCCTTCGATATGTCACAGGCCGGAGAGTTTCGTCCTTTTCCCCGCAACATGGACGGGTCTATTTTCCGGTCTGGTGCCGCAAAAAGCAGGCATGGTGGCCGGCTCGCAAGCAAGTGCTCAGGCTGGTAGGGCGTTTTTGAAGCAATAAACGTTTTTTGTCGAGTGGGCTCGTTGAAAGTGGAATGTTTAGTTCGTCACTCAAACTCTGCGCGCACTCAAAACAAAAGAAACACCAAAAGCATGCGGACAGGTTCAGACATAGAAGAGGTTCATACACAGCGCCGCAACGGCTGATCGTCACAGGAAATGCCAGAATTTAGCCGCGAAGTTGACCAGCGACAGCCAATAGGACAGCCAGGACAGCCATGGCCCGATTGACGTCGCAGAGGCCATGCCAGGGGTGCATAATGAGGAGAATTGAAGAGAGCGCGGTTGTTTTTCCGCGTCTTTCACGGCGATTTGCGCGCTTATCGTTTCACGTGCACGTGTAATATTTGGCTCGGGTATTCCTGGCAGTCTAATCTAAACGTCGCGCAGGTTTACCTGCACTGCACGAAGAGTGTTGCAGGGCCCCTTTAAGACGAACAGGAGGCAATCGATCGCCTGTTAATTCCGTGCTTCGGCCTCAAAGCACATGCCGTGATGATGAGTTTGTTCGAAACCATTTCTTGATTGTCTAGAAGTTTCATAAAATGTGTTCATCAAACCAGGTCTCTTGATTCAGCGCATTGTATGCTGCTATGCTTCCACTACGGTGCGTACTTAGGTAAAATGACATTTGTATCATGTTATGCATGTTTTTCATTCCATAATGGTGCCAAGGCATTTGTTAGTAGTGGTTTAGGGGCTTGTAAAAGCTCTAGGCACACTTCTGGCAGATGGGCTAACAGGAAACTTGCTTCGCAAAACGTTCAACAGATGGCGCAGTAAGCGTTACGTATCGCGACGGAAAAAAGTTAGCGTTGCAAGCTGTTACAAGCTAAACTAACAGATGGCCCTACATTTTCAAGCCGAGTGCATCAATGCGACTAAAACCCGACTATCCATAACGAGAATGCCAATCAAAAGAGCGCCCCTGTCGTCGTTCGCGCTTCAGTTGCGCTGTTCGCTAGATGTTTTGTAGGTAAAGTAAAGGCTGAACGGCACCTTCACATCGTGTAACCACCATCTCACGTCCCGTGCGACACTAAGATTGACGCACAGAGAGTGGCAGGTGACAGAAGTGTGAGGCGGGCAAGTTATTTTGTCGTATGCGCCGAGTACGCGACCAGTGGCTTCTGTGGCCGTGATGGTTCACTCGGAAGTTTTTAGTTTTTCTGCTACACCACACCACTGTCTCACTCTCTTCTGGCAATCGTTGACGTCGCACAAAACGTCATACAATGGAACGAGGAATGAAATGCGTTTTTCAATTGCTAATTTCTCGGCAATTTAGCATCTTTCACCGCTGAAAAACGCTGAGAGGGCTTCGGAGCAATCAAACTTTCATTCGATCCCAACTTGGTATTTGCTTCAAGGAGTACTGATACAAAATTTCTAATCCTAGATAAACTATGTAAAAGGTTTCCTTTGTGTATGGAGATATCTCCCAGGCAAGTTTCAACAGTAACCATTCAGTATAACATATTCTAAGTTCATTTTCATCTTAGAGCGCACAAGAAAGCTCAGAACGGATAACCTTCCGCAATTGGCATCAGCATGACGCCATCTACTAATCCTGACCCCGAATTGCTGACTGGGCCCCTTTGATGTGGCCAACGCACTGACTGTGGTTGGCACACGCTCAATGCGAAAGACGGGGAGCTCTAAATGTTGTTGCCCTCTGGAAGCCGCTACGATACCTGTCAACATCTTTTTGAGGCAGCAAGTTGCACTCTTCATGTCCATGGCTGATGCATTCAGCACTTGGGCGAGAAAAGCCAAACATTGACTCAACCTGGGTCGCTGGAAATTTTCCGAGTCAGAACGAACCGAAACTTTGCCACAGCAAGCAGATGACGAATGCAGTCCACGTTTGATTTACAGTTAAACCTGGATGTAACAAACCTCTACGTAACAAATTCCTCGATTTAAAGGAGCCATGAAGAGAAAATGCAAGTTGGTTTTATTCGAAAGATTTCGTGTTTTATAGTGCCCCCAGCGCTTGTCCGGATACAAACGGTGCTTTATTCACTAAGAAATTAAACAATTTAGGTTAAAATTTTGATTTTCCCGTTCAATCGTGCGTTTTCGTGGCCCCAAGTGACATCACGGGAACCGACCGCTCTGCAGCCTAGAGTACCTTCATTCACGCATCCGCCGTACAGGGTAGAGACACGTAACGCTGGCGCCGCCATGTTCAGTTGCTCGCTCGCCTCCGAAGCAAGTCATTGTGTCAAAACCGCGCTAAAATTATCGCCGCAACGCGGTTTACTGAAGAAGTTTGAATCATATTGTCTGTTTCGCGTTGCTAGGTCTCGTGGGAAACGAAAAGAATAACGCATTGAGCCCGTTGGCCCAATTGCGGCGGCACGGGACCGTTCAAAGGTTGTCTCCACCCTGTAGCGGTGTTGGTTTGTTCCCGCGTTTCTTTACGTTCCGTAACCTAGATGGCGCCACCATACCGTGGCAAGCATTTGGTTTGTTTTTGCCCGCATTTAAACCTGGCTTGTTTTTGTTCTGGGAGAAAATATTCGTTCCCTGAAACAGTGCTCGCTCGACAAATGGGGTCACGTAAGACACCGTTGCTTGCGTCAATCGGCCAGTGTCGTCTGAGACAACCCCAAGCCCCGTAGTGCTGTGCAGCTAAACCAAAGCATGCTGTGCGCAGTACGAACAGCAGAACGCATCAGTACTTCTATGTTTACATGTGCTTTCGTAACTTCCACTGTTTGTCCCATCATTCCTATTGCTTTGTAAAGAATGTGCCCTAAATTTAAGCGCAAATCGCTCGTTCGTCTAGTTTGTAAGCTCCACCTAATTTGCGTCTGCTTCTGCCAGCCTCCGCCAATCGCAGAGCTTAGCCCATGTGACATCACAGGTTCTGTTGCGGGAAATGAGCTGGTGGGTCGCATGACCATTCCCGTTTTTCCTAATTATGTAGCTTATTTGAGCGAAGTTTACGTTAAAAGTGGTGTCGGTATGATTCTAACGAGACAATCTTTTGAATGAACCAAACTTGTGTTTTCTCTTCATGGCTCCTTTAACCAAGTTTTTCAATTCCCCATTGCCGCCCCCACTGAAGCCCATGTGTTTGCAACCTTCATGTAACGAAACCTTGCGGCGGTTAACTTTGATGTAACGAAGTCGGCAAGCTGATAAGTCACTGCTTCTTGCACTTTTACTGAAAATTCGGGGAAAATGCACGAATTTAGCGAATACCAGCACTACGGTCAGGAGCCAGCAGCTACGAAAAAGTCTAGACTCACCTAAAAACAAATTTCGCTCTAATGATGATGACGAACAAAGTGACCAGCGCCATCCCGCGGCTAACGAAGCATCCACTTCTTGTTTCGCTTGTGCAGCCTCACACCACACCACGTAACAAGAGTAACTGCACCCCTTTTTTTCACCTTTTTCACCGGCGTGGCAAACTACAAAACTACAGTGCGTTTCCCAATGTGAGTGTGGTCTCACTTCGAGACATAAGTTTTGAGGCGCTAGGTCATTCTATTGGCGTGTAGTGGCACTTCTCCACTTCTATCTGTGGTATAGGTTCATCGGTGACGAGTTCTGCTGTCTGAAAATAAATCCCTGAAGGGCGAGTCCACCTTCACTGATTTCTAGCATTTTGGCTTCATTTCTGGTTCAATCCCGCGAGCCTTAACCGTCTGCCTACCGTAGACTAGCTGAGCTTGTCCACATCGGTTGTACCGCTCCCCCCGAAGATGAGCTACGCTCGTCCCCCTAATACAAGCGCTTGCACTCTACCGCAGTCACGCTACCCATCATGTTAGTCATGTTTATCATGTTCTTTGTCATGTTAGTTTATTTTGAACCGGTTTTATCTATTATACACTTGTTTGTTGACCATCATTTGACAACTTGACAACAGGAGATGTCTGCATTTCCTGTCATCAAGCGACAGGAGACGCACGAGCCCGTAAGGTGCTTCGCCATTAAAACCTCCGTTTAACCCTTTCGCTCCCATCGACGCGTATAGTCGTCATGAGATTTTGTACTAAAATGACTAATGACGACTATACTCGTCATTGGTCATTTTGGAGCCCTCGCGGCGCTTTTTTGCAAGACACTGCTGTCATGTGGTGAAGCCATCTTCGAGCACTCTTTTGTACCCAATTAAGGAAATAAAGGAACATTATTTCCCCGAAATAATGGTTCAATGTGAAACCATCTTAGAGCAATCTTTTTTTTACACAATTAGAGAAATAAAGGAACATTATTTTATCGAAATAACGATGCCATTTCCTTCAGAAGTAAAAGCTCCGCAATTTGAGCGAAAAACATTTTTCGGTAAATTTGGTACATTTTCTTTTCTTTTTCACAGTACGGAAAGGGTTAACCTGAAACCTGCATGTGACGAAAACCTGCATGTAATGAGAACTTTTGAACTTTTGTCAACTTCATTACATCCAGGTTTAACTGTAGTGGCAAAGGTCAGTGCATGGTACAGCTCTTTGCTGAAGAAGTTTTCTGGCTCGCTCGAGTCCTTAAAGTCTTCTTAGTGCATGCAGTAAACTCAACTTCTTGCCAAATTAGCCTTGCTTCGGTGAAATGATGGGTGTCATCGTTGCAGTGAATGTACTGATGATCTGGATGACATGGCGGATTACTTCTGCAAGCTGCTTTCCAGTGTATCCTCTTGTTAATAAATACCAGACAGGAATGGTGTACATGGAATGAAGGCCACAGAGCAGAAAACACCAGAATGTATTTGCCAGGGTTTTTCTGCCAGATTTCACAACAAGATGTTGCAGCTCAGAGCTTATGTCAACATCACAAATGAATGCCTCTCTTTATTGTACAGCAGCTTCTGCCAAATTCTCATTTCATCCACAATCAGTGAGCATACTTTGGATGAGCATACTTTGGACTGAGTCATTTCACAGACCTGCAGTTCGACTTCGTGGCGAGAACAAATAAAGAGACTGAACCAAACTTCCCCAGACTCCGTGCCAATTTAATTCTGAAAGGTCTTATTGCAGAGCAGATTTAAGAGGTTTTTCAGACCGCTCAGATGCTTTCACTGACAAATTTCGAATGACAATGGAGAGTCAAATCGTTATCTCTGACCACTGCGGTTTCTTTTTCTTGTACAGTCAAACCTTGTTATAATGAAGTAGTATGGGGACAGAAAATTAGTTTGTTATAACCGATATTCGTTGCAACAGTAGAGGTAAAAATCGGCTATAACCAATCGTCAATCTGGCTCGCACAAAAATACTTGATACAAAAATGCATTTTTTAAGGCTTCGAACCCACTACAAAGTAACCCTTACCTTTCTCCTTGTTGCATTTCAAGCTCAATGAACCGGAACATGAGTACGAGAAATTACAACAGAACAAAGTTCACTTGACAAAACAGGCCTGCATCCTTATTTATTTAGTGAAGGATGTGATCTTCGTCTGGGGGCTACTCACAGCACTGAGCAGGATTAAGTTTTTCAGAGTGTCCACGAACAAAAGGGCCTTTATCTTCTGTAGTTTTGGACTACGGGGGGTTTTTCCAAGTACCTTCTCAGCCTCCTGGTCAAATATTTCTTCGTTATATCCAATACTGCGGGCGGCTCTGGAGGTTTCAATTTTGTTATAAAAGAATAGGTGTCATTGAAATAAAGCGTGGTCAACCAAAGTTTATATTTAGTTTGCTATAGCCGATAATTCGCTAACTGTAGTTCCTAGCTTGGTCCGATAGCAACAGGGCCTTTGCGTTTCCCCTCTCTGCGTAGGATGCCACTACTAGAAATGCTCCAGCACAGGATTCGTCTCGAAGCTTCGGCAGCTCCATTTTATATCCGTCTACCGTTCTGTTCAATCTTTGGTTCTTCCATCCTGTTCAATCTTTTGTTCTTCCATCTTAGTGCGCGCTCCACCTCTTTCCATCGTTCGCACACAAGGTGTAAGAATGACGAGAACGGTTCCGCTAGTGTCTCAGTAGCACACCATCGTTTAGCGTAAACCCTTTTCCATCGCACAGTGTGCCTGACAATACTAGAAGCTTGGACTAGTTTGTCCTTTGGTCTGTAAGCAAATTTGTGACACCCAGGCTTAATGTCCAACCATACACAAGGCATACTAGCAGTACTAAGTCGGCACAGCGGGAGACGTGTACACCTGCCAGTAACACTCAATGTCAATGCAGCTATAATTAAAAAAAAAAAAAAATGATGGAAGCTCACACTAACACATAAAACATGAAGGTAATGAAGCTGTGCGCAATATTCATGACCATCACGAAGGTTAGAGTCCATGGTTGATGCCCATTCGCTTCTTCTTCGCGCCACAATGTCCTTAACTCCATCATTGTTACCATAAGTGTGAGCTTTTTTCATTTTTCGGAAAGATAATCATTGCACGTGACCCTGGAGGGGCGTACCACGACCACGTATATTTCTCGTTACGAGCAAATGTTGCCACGATTATCCAAAAGCTCGAGTCTTTCTCGTTACGAGCAATGTTGCCCCGACTACAGCGAGCGCTGGAGTTCTTTGACTAATCTTTGCCAATCTCCCTAGGTGGGTTTGCTTGGCTTGACAAACGTGCGCTGGGGACGCAGGGTGGTCGCCACATGCGAGTGCTAGGCATTTTCTTGATTTTGTTAACTGCCAGGTTTTGTAGACGCAAGAAATTTGTTATTGAGGGATTTTGTTATTGCGGGGTTCAACTCTAGCACTACTCATCGTCGCAGGCTACCCAAGTCACGAAACGGCAATGAGAAAGCTCAGTAAAGGCCGGCTTCTGTTCCCTGAAGCTGTAGTATTAACAAAGAGCCCTTCCCCTCCCCCTCACCTGCGCTGGAAGCTCTGTGGGCAGAAGTCGCACCGGTGCGGCCGCTCCTTGGTGTGGCGCAGCTGGTGTCGCCGGATGGCGCTCTCGAACCGGCTCACAAAGGGGCAGTAGGGGCACTGGAGAATACGCCTCCGGACGCCCCCCACCGCCGGGTCCGACAAGGACGACGGCTCCATGGGGGGCACTGCGGGACCAACAAGGGGGGGAGGAGCAACCATCACCCAAAGCACCTCTCAATCACATGTGACCGAGAAAACAAGAAGCTGAGATGATGTACATAAACAGGTCTCACTGGCATAGCTTATGATAGAATCAATCTCTCCACACTAACAAAAACTGAACTCTAATACCCTGTCACACGGGCACTATCAATCCAAATTGAAGCGAAACGCGATAGACTTTTCGATCGACACACCGCTGCTGGTACACGGCACGTTTCAATCCCGATCGAGAAGCTGCACAGGTTGCGCTCACATTTTTCGTGCCAGATGGCACTAAAAATGTACTTCGTGGCCGGCGGCTAATAATTTTGCGCGGTCGTATGTATACATAACTATATAAATGTTACCGCATGCTTATTTGGGTCAAGTTATTTGATACAATTTGTGGCGTTAGTTGAAGTTGTCAACTTCTGTGCCATTACTCAGCGGGGATGACAGTACCACCGCTTTTGTCTGATCGCGCTTGGAAACCTCAATCGCGCTTAAGAAACCAGCATTGAGTTCGAGTGGGATCGGGCTCGATTATGATTGAAATTGCCGTGAAGCAGCACACGATCAAGACTGCGCTCGATCCTGGTCGACCCAATCGCGATTTAAAGTGCCCATGAGACAGGGGTATAACAATCAACTTTCAAAAACATTTTTTCCCTTCTGTTTTCTAGTTTTCTTTTTACCTACTGTAACACTTGCCGAAGCGGAATGAATCTCTTCAAGCTAAGGACTAGACCTAAAAATAAAGGCTCTGCAATTTTTCCCTTCTTGTTCCGAAGTTTTATTTTTTCCATCTGTAAAGCCTGTCAAAGCAGTTTTTAAAAGTGATAAAACCACTTTTATAAGATGTCAGGCGCAAGCAATGCTCAACCTCGAGCAAAGAATGATGCAGAAATAACCGAGTGAACGAGTAATGTGGAGTGAAGGAAGAGAAGGGAAACAGTTGCAGCATCTTGCCCACCTTGTCAGATGTGCAACCCTGTCACATCCTGTCCGCAGCTAGAAAATAAGCCATAGTGGAGTGCTCTGCATTGTTTAGACTACCTGGGATCTTTAAAGGCCAACTGCACTAAAAACTTCGACCTCTTGAAACCCTTATTTCTGTATAGTCTGCCTAAAAAGACTGCAAGATACAAAATATAACACCTGAAACACACGCATCCATGGAGCAAACTACCATAAAAAATCGGTGGTTTTGAAAAAGAAATTGAGAAAAGAGCGGCCCTTGTAACCAGGCTAAAGTGGCGTTACAATTAGCCGGCCAGAGCAAATCTGCACACAACGCTTTTCCCTCGCAGCAGCCCTTGGAGAAGAGCACCAAGCGGAACTCGACCAGTTCTCCTGGCTGGCCGGAGAAACAAAGCACCCGGCCGGCCGCAATGTCACTTCCGCATCACGGCTGTTCGCGCAATCTGCCGGCACGTGCAGCATCGCCTACGACGGTGCTATTTTAAACGTTTATAACTATTAACAATGCATTTCGCAGAGCTGTCATGTCTCGGTTGGCTTGGTGGTACGAACTGCACGTTAAAAATAAATTCAGCCGAGGTGAAATTTCAGTGCAGTTGGCCTTCAATGCTTGTTGAAGCCTCTCAACACACAGTCCATTAAACTGCATTCCTTCTCATATGCTGCATGTCTAGTGCTTGCTAACACGCTAACTGTGCAAGCAGTGACGTTTAGACATTGCTATTTAAAATGAGCATTATTCTCTGACCGGCTATTACCAGTAGAACCTCTACTACTTTTAACAGTTAAAACCCCTTTAGCAAAGATTTCACTACTAAGAAACTTGTAAGCAGAACTTCTCAAGGGAAATTCCTTTCAAGAGCACGTTATCTGCTTCCCTAAGTTGTAACTATAAAGTATGTAGTAATGTATTGACAGAAAACTTTTTTCCACTGTATAAATTTTTCCACAAGAAAGTTCCACTTCTGCTAACATACGCACAGTTGGCATACTTTTGTCAGAATTTTTCGCACAGCATTGGGGTCAAGCAACCCAAAGGTGCCTGCTGTGCTGTGGGGCTTTCGAAAATGCTTTTGCAAGTTTTGAAACAAAATTAGGTTTCTGCTATGCAGCAACTTCGTTGATTGCACAGTGCTCAAGGCAAAGGCTTTCTGGGAAGCTCAGACTTCTCGGTTCAAGATCAATTTTCCCTCACTTTGGCAAAACCACCTTGTAAGAGTATAGAATTCAGGAAGCTACAAGAGCAATGCAAATGTTTTAGGGCATATCTCAAAAGCAAAGGCCCTTAGTATAGAGCTGCAAACAGAACTCATGTCAGCCATTCCAAGAGTCATTTATAAGCAGACAAACTGATTGACTCAGTCATGCATGAGTAGACAAGCTGAACAGGGTTTGACAAAAAAGAAAAAACGTATGCACAGAAACAAAGCATGGTGTTTCAGAAACAAAGGGTGCATGGCTAAGCCGGCACAAACTGAAAGATCAAGACTCCCGTGCTCAGCAGAGTTCACTGGTAAGAGTACAGAATTCTACTTAGTATGAGTAAAAGTGTACAGCATGCGACAGAATTGTTATGCTACAGTCAGAAGGCAACTGTAGGCAGGCCACCAAACTTCAAACTGGTTACACAGCACAACACTGCAGTGTGTAACGATGACAACCACTCTGACACTTCAGCACTGAAACGATGTGTAAAGCTACATTTTCCATCATAGAAATGGACTAAAATTCCCTTAATAGAGGCAACAATTCCTTGCTGTTACATTGGACACTGAAGAGCTATACCAACCTGGCTTTTCTCATTCAATGCCACTGACACGAAGGAAATCATCGCACGAGGCAATATGCAGTCTTTTTGCATACACTGGATCTGCTCTGTTCAATGCCACAACAGAACAAGAGAAGGGGAGGAACCAGAGGAGGAAAGGAAAGCACTATTCCCTAGTGTTCCCATCAACAATCCCAAACACGGAACACAGCCTCTGTAAATCATTAAAACTCCAAAACCCAATCACGTCGCAAAAGTTGATGTCCTTCTGGGACTGAGGTTGATGCCACACAGAAGGACTCGCAAAGATGCCACCCTGAAAGAGAGAAAAACACCATCAGTTAGCTCAGTAATGCTTAGTAGTGCAGAAGTTAGGCATCAGGTGGATTCCAAGTGCAGAGGAGGAGGGGGAGTGCATGCCTTCTGAATTAGCGCTGTGAACTTACAGAGAATCCCTTACTGCTCTCCTGACCACACCCATAAAAATCTGTGCCTGCCAACCCCTTTGATGCCATTGTACATCAAACACACATCTTGTCCTCAGGGCACAAACCATCCCACGTGTTCACCACAATTACACACAGCGGTTCATGTGGCCTTAGCCAAAGGAGTCCGAGGATGCCAAGCTTCAAAAAATAGCGCACGTAATAGAGGCGTCCCTATATTTTCGTGTGTATAACCCAACCCTGCATATAATCTGCACCCCCACTTTCAGCCTGCCAGAAAAGAAAAAAAATCCTCACATATTGCCTGCACATTTGATACAGGAAAGGCTGCACCAAAGCTACTGCTCAAGCAACACATCACATACTATGTAGACAGAAAAGCGTATATTTAGCAAGTAGAACACACTGACTGCAAGGCGAAAGTCACAATTCACTCAGTGTCACTGCTCTCGCTAGAGTTATCACTTGAGCCGCAGTCCTCACTGTTGTACACAAGGTCATCTTCATTTTCCCATCCATGTTGTTTTTTCTTGCTTGTCCTTGTATGCTTTGCGCAATTGCTGCCATGGAAGGCTTAGTCAGTGTTACTGCGTAGGAGCTTCACGGCACAACGTGCATTGCCGTGAAGCTGCACTAAAGGAAAAACCCCGTGTATTATCCGCACCCCTACTTTGCCACTGAAATTTTCACATTTTTGGTGCGGGTTATACGCGCAAAAATACGGTACGTTGAGCAATAGAAAACTTTACCATCCCTTCCTAAAAAAGTTGAGAGAAGTGCAAAACTTCTTCACATCAAACTGTCAAAAGCGCATCAAAGCCTTCACTAAAGGCGAGTCCAACCTTTGCTGAAAGTGCGTCCAATCGATCATCAAACCTTCAAAGACACCAATCGCAAACGAAGAAGAACCCATGCAACGGTTTTTCGTGCACTAAGTAAACGCATCTACAAACGATCTAAATGTATACTGATATGTGGTTTATGAGATAACGCTATACTATTGGACTCCTTCTTCATGACCGATGCATGTATTGTCTTATGCAGAATTGTTCATTTTTTGTGATTCCAAGTAACTGTTTTGACACTATGGAAGCGTGGTTTCAAGCATGCATGGTGTGTCCAGACATCTTATCATAGTGTTCAGTTTACCAACCCGGGCTGTGGGGAAATGCATTGCGTATTTTCCGGTCTATAAGTCACTTTGTATAGGTCGCACCCCCCTCAAACGGCAGTTTTTCAGAAAAAAAACAATGTAAGTCGCACGTGCATAAGACACACCGGTGTAGAAAAAGCCCTTGTTAATCAGGTAAACTCATAGAGATCAGTTCGTTAGAAAGTGTGGAAAGTACATGGTTGCGGGGCCGCCGCCTCTGAACGCATTCCCCGGTAAGCAGTGCTAGACACATGCATCTACCGTGCAAGTCTAGACAGAACTAACTTCCCAAAAATGGTTTATTGATACACACAGATGGCATGTTACTTACAGACGGCATTTAGGCAAAACCGTTGAAGCCTTCTTCCTCCCACTCGCAAACAAATAATTCATAGCTGTGTCGCTTAAAGTGCACTGACATCACGCAGCACACAGGCACCTTTTTTGAGTGGACCATGCGCAGTGCCACGTACCAATTTATTCCATACATAAGTAGCACTGGTGGATAAGACACACCAACGAAAATTTCAGGAAAAAAAAACGTGACTTATACACCGGAAAATACGGTAGTTTTTTGACAGGATGTCATTGGTCCCCCTAAGAAACTTTCGCTTTTAAAAAATTCCACTGCAGGGCAATCAAAGCCAAAACTGCCCCGACTTGTATTCAGACGTCGAAGCCAAGTCCTTCAACTTAGATGCCAAAGCCAGGGGTTGGCAGCGGCTTCTAAAGGACATTTTCGCAGTGTGCCACTAGATCAGCGCCAGTGCAAAGTGCCTGCAAAGAAAAACACACAAGCAACTGCACTCCATTCGTGCAGTTTTGGACAAGTGCAAAGCTCGCCAAATGTTCCTGCAAGGCAGTGAGACTTGACTCTCACTCGATAAATACACCCTGAAATTATAGCAACACTCGCCCAATTACCAAAAAAAAGTGAGGACGGGAAAACTAGCGAAGTGAACTGAATGAGCTGAAGTTACCAACTAATTCTTGGTTAAGAACGTAATGAGTACCCTAGTCTTATCTGCAACTGTTACTATACACGTAGTAGCCACGTGATGAATAGTATCGTCGCATGAAAGATGAGAGGCACCAACCTGCACCCTTTTCTTGTTCTTTATTAGGTAGACAACAAAAGTCACCACAAAGTTAGAAGTGAAGACTGCTTTTACAGGTATTCTATGCTTAACTCGCACTGCTAAGATGACAAAAAAAGACTGCCACGCCTTTGGAGTGGGCGTTTCAAGGCAGGAGAGAGGTAAACATATTTATTGTTTTCTGGAATGAGTCTTTAGGGGTGGCCTCCTCATTCAGGAGTCCATTGCCATGGGCCGCAGCGTTTTCTGCCCTCATCCAACCAACTTGCAATTGGACGTCGAGGGAAGACCAGCCAACGCGCTCCTCAAAGCTCAAAGTGTGAAAGGGATTGGGGGGGGGGTGGTGGGGTGTTGAAGTGGCTTTGTGTACAGCTGCCAACCATATAAAAAAAAATTAAAAGCCGTTCCACTGAATGTGAAAGCTGTCAGAAGTGCAGAGCAGTGATTAGCTATAATGGGCTGTAGCGCCATTATCCGCTCACTGTGCCACCCAATGCAATTCAAATTTCCCGCTTTCGCCAGTGCTTGCGCGCCCCCTGCCTGAAACTGCGCCAGCAGGAGTTCTGTTCTTTTGTGCTCGCTTTCCCTCCCTTACTGTACTGGCTTTTTTTGCTTACTATCGAAAAACCAACCCAACGAACGTTCCTAACTAAATGAACGCGGGGCGCTGCCAGCTAATTACGTATATTTTCCCTAAATGTGCCTAGTTTTTTTTTGCGCTAAACAATGGGGAGATGTATGACAAGCGCCAGCGGTTCACGAGTTTCGAACGCTTACGACTATATAACCGCTTGGCTTTCAAGCCTCTGGGTTACGCCACGACGACGGAACGCCGTGGTGGAGATCTACTGGGTCCAGCAGCGAGCTACGACGACAAGGCGAGCCCCTAAAGTGCTGTACACCTAAAAGTATCCTGGATTCCCTACAAAGCGGCACAAAGGCGGATACAGGGTGGGGGCTATGTAGTGTGTTGCTTGGGTGGGGGTAAGTGTTAGCACTCATTAATAATATGCAAAGCTGCTTAGTGAGACATGCACCAACTACTGTTATCAAAAGACAAGGAGTCACACCAGCTCTAACTGGCCTGTACTTGGCAACCATGAAAGCCTCGAAAGGGCTCTTCTACAAGAATTTTCACCGAGTTCTGCTGCTGTAACCTCGCCATGTACAATGCTGATATCCAACATGTAGAGACTGCAGGACTATGTTTAAGTGTACTTTCGTAACTTGCCATTGTTTCACCCCACCATTCTTACAGTTGTACAATGAATATGGATACATTTCAGCGAAGATAGCTCGTTCTGCAAGCTCATTCTCCAGAAAAGAACACAGTTTATTCAACCAAAAAAAACGAGATGTGGGTTTGCACTGATGCCTTCAATCCTACCAGAAAGCGCCCCACGTCGTCTACTTGAAGTGAGTGTTATGTGTCTCCCTCCTGTTCAAGATATGTGATAGCCATCTCGAAAACAGGGTGAGCTTCACGTCGAGTAACGGTTGGTTGTCTATTCATTGACTGCTTCTGTCTGCGCAAAGCCTTCTTCGAGTTCGATGCGAACGTTGAGCGGATCTGCCGAACAGCTCCAGGATCTGTTCACCTCTCACACGCTTCCAGGTTTTGGTCTTGTCCTCCATTTCCGAGAAGGCCAACGCTTCTCCATCTGAGTTTTTTGCACCCAGCTGTCGAAGAGCTTCACAAAGCACCATGAGTGAAAGGTCATCCATTGGATCGTCCTCTTCTATAGCGGAGCTGTTGACAAGGATACCTGCGTGCCGCCAGCAGTTCACAGGAGGCGCCGCGTCCCATGCCCTCTTCAGCTTTTGAAAGCACCTCCCTAAGTCAAAAGTTTGCCGTTCATTGGGTTTCGCACATGCGATGTAGTGCCGTACAAGTTCACTTCTGTAGTGTACTTTAACAATGCGAATAATCCCTGCTCCAAAAGCTGTATTTTTGGCAGCCATGTTGGGTGGAAAGAACTTCGGGGCGAAGTTTTCAATGTTCGCATGAACAGAGTGGCATGATGTGTAGTCGACCAACAAAACAACCCTTTCAGTCTTCAAGAAGCAGTGTAATTCTGCCAGGAACATATTTCACGTCATCTATGCTTTTCCGTTGCAGCTATAGAAGGAATATAAGTTTGGGCCAAACGTCCTTCCAAAACACCGTGGCTCCGCCTTCGGCACGACAATAGGCTTCCTCTTGAGTGCCACTCGTGTTGCACAATAATCCCACCGTGATTCTCTCCTTGCTACGCTTGCTTCCAGCCACAGGTTCAGAAGACAGGGCTGAAGGTGGACTCAATTTGTAGACAAAGCCTGTCACATTCAAGTTGTAAATATCATCTTGGGAATACTGAGCAAAAAATCCCACGAGATGTTCCCGAGTGCTTGCAACGGCAGCTGTATCCATGCCTCCACTCTCTCCGTGAATACGGTGGCTTGAAATTCTACGCCTTGTCTTAAACCTGCTGAGCCAGCCCCTTAAGTAGTTCACGTCTTGAATGCCTGCACAAAGACGTAACGGTTGCAGTGCTTGAAAAGCTAAATTGAAAACTCACTTACCCATCACTGCACCAAACTCTTTGGCTTCTTTTTGCAGCGTCTCGTCATTCATGGCAGCGCCTCTGAAATGCAGTTCTGCGAACCACATGTTGAGGGCCTCCTCCAGTTGTTCAAACTTCGGGCATCGCTCCCGGCAGGAATTCAAGCTAGCTGTTGGCACGCTCATTCACTTCTCTGGTTCTTCCAAAACTGCGTGTACCATCTACTTTGCCAGCTATCAATGTCAAGTTTTTTTTACTCCAGTTTTTCACGTATTAAATGGATGCTGAAGGCGCCTCACTTCTGAATTGGCATATTTCTTTCTTTAGCTGAGCAGACTGCTCGGCCTGTTCATGCTTAACACCAGCCAGTGCTTCCACCGAACTGACTAGAAAAGCGCACAGCCTTGAATTTTATGCGCAGCTAATATTGGCAGGTACTATTATCATCCTGTTATATTGTCCTGTTAAGGACACGCTAGTAGAAATTAAGAGGAAGAAACGGGTGTGGGCAAGGCATGTAATGCGAAGGCAAGATAACAGTTGGTCATTAAGGGCAACAGAGAAGATCCCTAGAGAAAGCAAGCGTGGCAGGGGGCAGCAGAAACTTAGGTGGGCAAATGAGATCAGAAGTTTGGGGATAAATTGGTCGCAGTTAGCACAGGACTGGAGTAATTGGAGATCTATGGGAGAGGCCTTTTTGCCCTGCAGTGGGCGTAATAGGCCGGGCGATGATGATGATACTGTCCTGAGCTTCAGGACTTGCTCTTTCTGGCAAATGCCGCGCCAGGCAACCTTGTTTGATAGGGAAAGGGTGCCATCCTGCTGGCACTACTTAGAGTGTTGTTCGCTTGATCACAAATGTCCCCGATCTAATTTGATGGTACTGGAAGGAAGAGCGTTCTAGATAAATGTCTGCTTCGGCTTTGTATGCTTCATCCAGCAGTGAATTCCTGGTACGCACTGGGCCCCTGGGGGTCATTAGTCATTTTTTTCTATTTTTGCTTTGGAGGAGCCCGTATCCAAAATAACGAGACAAAATGCTGTATCTACCCGTTTCAATCCCAAAAACAGCATGCCATAGTCCGGACTGCAGGGTTTCTATACTAACACTGAAAGAATTGCATAGAGACGCGTTGCCGAAATTTCGTGAGTGTCCATATTAACGGGTCCATATGACCGAGACATGACGCACTTTATCGTCAAGGGGAGCTGAATCAGCTGAATGCTCCAAAGCACTGAAGGTGAACTGACGGAGAAACACTACCCACCTCGTGTTTAAGCACCCGGCAAAGGAAAGACAGATGCCATCTACACTTGCGTCGCTTAAAACTGCACTAAAATTTTCGACAACGTAAAAATAATGTCACCTAATAGTATACATAAAAAGAGAGGCGATATGCAAAATACTACGTTTAAGCTGCACAAACGGCTCACGACATTGGCGTTTTGGAACCGAAACTGAATAGAAAGGCGGCCATTACGGCGGCCGGACATTACGTATGCGAGGAGGTTTGTATACAACCTCCTGGACAATGCGATGGAACAGAAGGTGGCCGTGCTAGAACTGGCGGCCACTCAGAGTTGCCTTAAAATACGCGTGTTAGCGTCGCATTTCGCACTGTTATTTCCACAGAAAAACTCCCACTAACGTTTGCTCAGGATAATGGAGTTAGACACCATACCGGCATCGCATTGCCATCAATTGAAATGAAGTAGACCATACGACAGTTCTTTTTACATCAGAATAACTGCTGTTGGAAGTAAAAAAATTTCTCCCGCCTCCCCTCGCGGGAACCCCTGTGTAGATGCGACGCATAGGGGGTTCTGTTGTTGTTTCCGTTAGGTTGATTCTCCCATCGCGTGAAACGTGCCGTGAACCTCCTGCCGTGGCTATGACGCAACGTGGCGCGGCTATGACGCAACACAATCCAACACAACCCACTTTAATCCAATCCAGTCCAAGCCAAGCCAACCCAATCGAATCCAATCCAATGCCCCTCACGAGAGAGTGTTCGCTATCGGAGAGGAGAGGGGGTGAGCGGCGGAGAGCGCAGCTCGCGCGGTGAGGAGAATGGGGGAGGGGTGTGGACGGACAACAACAACGCCGTATGGAGGGACAAGGCGAGTGAATGAGATGCTGTCGCATCTAAAAGCGGGCCAGTGATTTACAAAGCTAGTTGCTCATACAATATCGAAAAGCAGCTCTGGTTGGCCAGCACCTCGGCTGTCACATCGCTCTCCTTGAAGGGAATAAACCACAGGTGGGTGGAGATCAATTACTATTTTACTACACAATACAGCAAACACCTTCGTGAATATCAGCCCAGTATCTTTCGCCTTGCTGCACATCGAGAATCGAATCATAAAGGGGATCTAAAAATATAAGCCACCTTCTACAGCTAAATGATGCACTAAAACACGAAAAAAATTACCTGTCTACCCCTGTGTTCTAGTTTCACCAGAGACATGTGCTGTTGAAAACATTTTACTTTCAAGTAAACTAAATCTAGCACTCTACAAAAGCAAATACTTCATTTGGGAATTGAAAAAAATCAAGTTTATTGTTTATGAGAGCAGCAGTTTTGTTAGCTTTCTGCCACTTCGCGAAGACGAAGGCCCATATTTGTGCAGATGTATTTGTTACCACGAGCAAGCGGCTGATTTTGGTTCACTTAGCGAGTGAGGCAAAAGTCACACAAATGTTTATACCCGCATGTGCAACAACTCTAGTTAGGTTGCAAAACTTTGGACAGCTGTAAGGGATGGCCCAGTCCAAAATCGCAAATATTGGGCAGGAAGTGCCAGTGGTCAAGAATTTATAAAAGATCCTACTTTGTCTGTGATAGGATGCAATAGGAATGACAAATGTAAGGCAAGTATGCCGTGTTGTGCTATTTTTTTAGTAGAAATATTATTTCCAAGTAAAAACAGCTTTGCTAGCTCCAGGACGTTCGCAATGCACATATAGTTTGTAGGCTTCTAATCTCTTTTATTGCAGCTACCTATCCGGCTAGTTTGAAACATGATGGCGGTACAGCGCGGTGGTGTACAGCCTGAAACCCCGGGCGAACGCGTCCCTGCGCCCAGCGGAGCGCCGTGCAAGTCGCCGCAGAAGCGCGAGCCCTACTGTGGATCTGTGCTTACGAAGCTTAGGATTTCTCTATGGTAGTTCTAAGAGCTTAGACTACTTATTTGGATCTAATATGGACAAAAAAAATTTGAGTGCAGTTGGCCTTTAAGATGTGGGCGTGGAAACGTGCAGCTAAGGGTGTTGGTCAGTTAAGGAGAGAAGGCAACAGTGTCAGTGTTTCCAAAAGCGTATTCCATAGCGTGGTTTGAGCTGGCACTGACCGTTTTGGTTTTTTGCTGATTACTAAGGCTTGACGTTGGGCTAGTTGGGTACACATTATTCACACTAAAAACAGCTCAGGGACGAGGATGGAAGAAGTGGCAACCTAGAGCGCTGACGATCAACTGAAGTACGATTTATTACATGAGATTAAATACACGGAAAAAACATTGGCTGCAAGCATGCACCCGTTCAAGGATGAGATATGACTCCAAGTATGCACTGGAAGCTTACATCAAGGATAAAACAATCAGACTTGGTGTCAAGCTAGCTATCTGGTACAAGTGAGGTTCAACTGGCTAGATGATATGCCACCTCTCTTTCCGAAAGGGCATTTGATGGCGTGCTCACGCATTGTTCCCCTCGAATGCCAATCAGTGAGGCCTCCAATATTTCCCGTGAGCGATCGTCTCGATAGTGTTTTAAAACGCGCATTTCTTTTAACTTGGGATGGCAATCACGTTTCTTGCATTTCTTGCAATGCATTGCAAGATTGCTGCCCGTTCCTGTGCACATGGTGTAGGCATGTTCTCCAAGGCGATCATTCAGGCATCTACCAGTCTGGCCTACGTAAACTCGTCCGCATGAAAGTGGGATTTCATACACCACTTTGTCCACACAATTCACAAACTGGGTTTCATGCTTCTTCTCACATACGGCTCTTGGGCTGTCATTGCAGTTTACCTTGGCACACAAAGACGCCAGTTTGTTGGGCGCTGAAAAAAACCGTCCTTACTCCTGCCTTATCCCCGATCTTCTTCAAAAGGTGCGATACCCCATGGACGTAGGGTATGATGTTTAAGCGGCCCTTGTAAGTTTCTTCTTGTGGCCGGTTTTTTGTAAAGTTAGAGAAACGTGATTGCCACCCAAAGTTAAAAGAAACGCGCGTTTGAAACGCTATCGAGACGCTCCCTCACAGGAAATATTGGAGGCCTCACTGATTGGCATTCGAGGGGAACCATGCGTGAGCACGCCATCAATTGCCCTTTTGGAAAGAGAGGTGGCATATCATCTAGCCAGTTGAACCTCACTTGTACCAGATAGCTAGCTTGACACCAAGCCTGATTATTTCATCCTTGATGTAAGCTTCCATGGCATACTCGGAGTGATATCTCATCCTTGAACGGGTGCATGCTTGCAGCCAATGTTTTTTCCGTGTATTTAATCTCATGTAATAAATCGTACCTCAGTTGATCGTCAGTGCTCTAGGTTGCCACTTCTTCAGTCCTCGTCCCTGCGCTGTTTTTAGTGTGTGGCTTTGTGTGGTGGCTTTGTCAGGAACTTTGTAAATTTGAGAAGTCAATAAAGGGTCACGAAGACAAGATATAAGTTTGGGTCACTACAGAGACCAATTTGTCCGGACAGTAACGATACCAATTTTATCACAAACATGGAACAAATAACCTGAATATTACGGAAAACATGTGAAGCAGTCGTGACTGCCCTGCAACTCTCTAACCATTTTTCTACGGTGTCCTGGAATCCTGTTTGTGTCATTGGTGGCCACTGACAAAGCAACCGCCAAGAAACATGACTGAGTGATTGTAGTGGTGTCTCTAGTTCCCTTTGATTGTATCGTTTGAACGCTAATGTGAAGTTTAATCACTGACAACTGTTTTTAAATGTTTCCCTCTCTTGTGACCGCTGACATTATTTAGCATAAAATTGAAGCATTTCTCAATATTTCTGGCATTTTATTTGTCTAAAAAATGTCTTTCATGGCTGCAATAGAGCCAAGGGAGTTACTGAGGGCTAGATCTCTCAAACTGCACAAACCTGTATTTTGTCTCCACGAGCCCTTTAGTCCCACTAAAAACTGCGGGGGAACTCCAAACCTTGTCATTAATTCGGGAAATCGTAAATTCAAGATTCAAATGCGTGTGGTTATGATTGCATGACGTAGCCTATGCTCAGTTTATTAACGATTTTTCGTTTCCAAATTCCTCATCTTTTACTCCCGATTTTCCCTCAGCCCTTCATCCGAATTTGCGTGAAAAGATTGGTGTGTTTGATTAATAAAAGGCACAGCAGTATCTCAGTGCATGCATTGTGAGCCAATTGTTTTACGTTTTTATCAACCAACCCAAATCTTACCTTTTAAATATAACAGAGTACTTTTTTTCCCGCATGTTCAGAGCTTTTGGAATGACGAATTGCCGCATCGGCCGAAAAGCCCATGTCCGGCAAAATACCTTAGTCTCTCACCCAATTTCTCATAAACACTACCAACCACCCGTTTTGAACCAAGGCCAAGAATGCGATAACTCCCCGCAAAATTCCTCATCAATCACCCATACAGTGCACTGCAACAGCACTTCTGTCAGTTTTGGCCCTCTTCACTGGCGGTAAGTTTAGTGCAAGTTGTTCCAACTTCAAAGCGTACAAGCTTCAAAGCCTCCAGGAACTGTATCAACCATTTTTAAACCACTTTCCGAAAGACAATTGCTTCTATTTTGCAACGCTGACGAGGCACTCGCGATGCCCCTCTCCCACATATTTCCACAATGTCATATCGTTATATATAGTTGCTTGCGCCTCCCCCACACCCCTAAAACAAACAAAAATTTGGGGGCGGGGGGTGGGGGGGTGTTGATGGCGGGGTTTAACCGTGCCATACGCTTCACAGGGCGATGAGGCACACCCGTAGTGGAGGGCTGCAGATTAATTTTGATCCCCTGGGGATCATTAACGTGCGCCGAAATCTCGTACACACGGGCGTTTTTGTGTTTTGCCTTCATCAGAAAGGCAGCCCGTGGCCGGTAATCGAACCCGCGTCCTCGTGCTTAGCAGCACAATGCCTTAGCAGAAGGGGGGGGGGGGGGGGGGGGGGGTGAAATGCGACAAAACTACACCTGGGCTCTGAGGCACAATGTAATTAAGCACTGGATTAATTTTGACCACCTGAGGATCTTTCATGTGTGCCAAAATCTAGACACACCAGTATTTTTGTGTTCCATCTGAAAAGCAGTGTAGTTCCCACCGGGGAACTGAATGCCACAACCATTTTTTAGTGGCAGGGAACATTGCTAAAGCGCAATCCTGGAGCTGCATCTTAGGACAAGCATTGTTAGTGCAAAGCAAACAGGAACCCTTTTCAGAAAAATGCAGCATTCAGACTATTGCTGAAAGGAAAGCAAGGTACCGAAAGTGTCTCAACCCCCAAGGCTGCTTTTTACATGCAAGGTTTATGCCAAACAACTTCCACCTCACCCTTACCATCACAAGACACACTGACGACAATTTTTCCAGAGTTCTGCGCAGTGACAAGTGTTGCTCACGTCACAGTAACATCCTACTTCAGCGGCCCAGTCCAAAGGAAAGCACCAAAACACAGGCATGCAGCATGGCACCCAGCAAACGAAGGAGGGAGGGTTAAATTGTGTTGGCACTTTTATTAGCACACGAACAATAGAGTCACACACGTCACAACCAGCTTAGGCAGCCGTCTCGCAATGTGCTTCGTTTAAAAACAAACAAAAGAGAAAAGGCATGCCGGAGAATGCCCATGTCTTCGTGCTGTCAAATGTACCCTCTCTATTCTCAAGCAGCCCAAACCAGAGCCTAGCATGTGCAGTACTTTCGAAAAAAAAAAAAAAAAAAACACTTTAACTCTTTCACTAAGATGTTGAGACATGCCAAACAGTCGACCACTCTAAGTGTGAATATGGAATTCGTGTATTTTCAAAGCAAACGTGTTTGGGAGCTAAACAGCTTTGAACTCCACAAAAGCGTGTGCCTGTGACTAAAGGTTTCGATGGCAAAGTATACAAATAAAAGCTGAAAAAACTACAAGCTATGCTGAGCAACCTTCTAGGTTAAACTCACTGCAACAAAACGCGTAACTGCTTCACGGAAGTCGCTTAATTAAAAAGTTGATGCGGAAGAACACCCAATTTAATGAGCTCAGCAACATTAAAAGGAAGCTGGACTGTATTTTATCACAGGAAATAGATTGTGAAACAAGTTCAAGTAAAGGGGTTACATTCACCAAGCTTTGAGAGAGGTATTTTGAGTCTAGTTCCAATTCTGTTTCTGTTTTCACCAAAGATCACGAGAACCCAGAAAACTGAGGCACTGCCTTAAATCATTATATCAGGTAACCCTACAAAAGTAAAAAATTCCTCCCTGACTTCATTGATTAGTTAGTATATAGATTGCAATTTATATAGTCTTACATTGTTCCATGTTTCACTAGTAATTTTTGAGCAACATTTCTAACATTCATGCACTCACCATGAGCTTAGAGCCAAGTGTATAAAGCAACGAACTCTGCACCTCTAGTAGCAGTGCAAAATAAAAATAAAAATAAAAATACAGGCTTCAATTTAGTGTTCCGGCTTCCACAAATATATATACTTTCATTTTTAAATTCCAATAACTGCAGTCAAATAAACATAATTATTTCCCAATGGAATGTATTTCCTATGTGGCACCCAACTTTGAGGAGCTAAACTTACCTCTTAGCAAACCAAACACGCATAAATTACCAAGTTGCTGCAATGGACACCACTTGGCCCCTTAACTAGATGTGCTGCCCAGCGAAAATTGGTCACCGATCTTACAGCAAGCCAAAATTAACGCCCCAAGCTAAAATCTCCCACATTTGTACTAAAGGTATATATGGCTAAGATTTTTTTTTCTCTGCACAAAAAAGAAAAAAAAAAAAAGAAAAGGAAAACGCGAGAGAAAACCCTGAGAACATCTTACTGGCACATAATCCACACTACTGTAAGGGAACATTCATGAATCATATTATAACCGGTGAAACACGTTTCAAGCTAGCATTGTATTTTCAGGTCACAAGGAGGCACAAATTGTTGACAGCCTCGTAACACGAGCCCTTCTGACATTCCTAAAAATTGATGTGCCCACACAAAAAAAGAAAGAAGGAAGAAAAACGAAAGAAACTGCAACATGAACAAAATGGGGACTTATTGTGCACTATGAAAGAAACGTCAGATCATTTAATGCACAGTTGTTGCAGCACCTTTAACGTTTAGGCATGTCAATGTGTAATACAACATCATAAAGGCCCGTTGCAAACACGAAACGGGTATTCATCCTGTCATTAATCCTTTGAGCCATTTAAAATAAAAATAGTAGTAAAGTGCCAAACAACACACGTCAATAATGGACAGCGAGAAATACGGAATGCCCATGCAAAACATGCTTCTTTTTTTCGAATTTATCAAGGAGCATAAGAGAAAAAAAAAAAAACAGGAGAAAGAACAAATCAACCGTAATTAACTTTCGATTGTATTTAACACACTAGAATCTAAAATGGGTTAATTCTCAATGCCAACAATGATGACAAATATGCAAACATGACTGGTATGTACATGAACGATGAGAATGCACTAGTACACATACCCTGCCATTTTTCTTAACAAATCTAACCGAGCGGCGCAACAACGATGCATCACAGTCTGAACAACGTCTAGATGATGTGTCCTCAGCGCCATTAAAAAAAACACTGGTAAAGGAAAATATGTGATGAACAAGGAACATACTATACAACTTGTCACTATATCGGACGACCTTTCGCTCACCCCAGCACACACCGAAGTCACCGCTCACACCCACACTTTTTGCCGATGCATCACCACAGCTGAAGGGAAACACTGGCATCGACGAACGCTCTTGCAACACTTGGCGCCTTGAAGCACACACGTCAACCCCAGAAGGTGACGTTTCCTTCCCGGTCACAACTTCAAGCCTCCAACAAATAACTCCCCCCTCCCTCCCGCAGTCATGGACACAGCTGGTCTTCTGAAGATTAGAGCCAGGAATGATTACTAATCCCGATGAATTGATGGGAATGCAGGACAACTCTCTCATCTCCCACTCTCTTGCCCATCTTCTAGCTCTTCTGTAATCACTGACGTGGCAGCATCTGGCACAACGCTTTGCTCATTGTTGAAAAGGCGAGACAATCTTGGTAAAAGGCTCGTCAGTTCAGATGTTGGCCCTGGCTTTCTCACCCACTGTTTCATAGCCTAGTTGTGGAATGTTTAAAACAATGTGCTTGATCAGCCGAGCGGCCCCTGGATTTAACCCACCCCTACATGTCCCAAAATTTTAAACCAAGAAGATTCGAGGCTCCACAAGGAAGACGGCTATGTCTCAACAACTTCCTTCTTCTCTCACCAAACTTGGTCGCTGCACAACGAGCACCGACTGCTCTGCCACAGTTTTCAACGTCCCTCCAGTTGAGCAGTCCCCACACATCAGCAATGGATGCACCAGGCTGAGTACGGCTTTCAGCTTCACTTTGTTGTCCACACCACCACACAGTTTCAAAAGCTTCCTGAAAAACACCACTCCACTTGATGTGAGCCTTCACAGTTCAGCAGAGACGACAAAAATGCCACGCCATGAGAATTTCGCTGGTCCATTTCAAAACGAGCGATCTCTCCCTCACACAGCAGTCAATGCCCGGTCCGTTGCCAACATCTTGCAAGTAACCAAGCATCTATGTGGTCTCCGAGTTCCACTTCCGCTTTAGCGAACGCAGGGTGCTTGAAACAACGAGCTGGTTATGCAGTGAGGCACCACTTCGCAGTTCCAGACACAGCAGGCTTGGCAGTTTCGCTGGTCCACAGTAGAGTCGGCGGCCGGGAGGGGTCCTCGGTTACGCCAATGTCACACGAGCATCGAGGCATGAGTTAAGGCGGAGGTGGCCACTTACCCACACGGTGTCAGTCCCAGGGTGAGGGTGTGGCAGTGATGTGAGAACTGGTCCACGGCTTACCAGCTCGCAGTGGAGGTGGAAGGCCTCGGAGTGCCAGTCGCACTGCAGGGGGGAGCGCACGCCACCACGTAAGTGCTCCACGAGTGCTTGCCTGCACGCAAAAGACGGGAACTTTGGACACTGCCACAAGCCCGGGTGCGTTGGCAGGCGGCATAAAATGCGGTCTAATCGGTTTTTCGAGAGACCAGAGACGAAACAGGGCCGGGAGTGTCAAAAACAAACGGAAGAGGAGCAAAGTTGGTGACAAGGAAGCCCCTTCTGCTCAGCTGTTATTGAAAAATTAAAGCTGTTCCGCTCAACGTGAAAGCTGTCGGAAGTGCAAAGCAGTGATTCGCCATAATGGGCTGTGGTGCCGTTATCCGCTCACTGCCACCACCCGTCACGCTCTTTGCTGCCATGTCTCACTCCTCTTCTGATGAATTCAATGCAAGGTTTGTCCAACACATTTCAAATTTCCCGCCTTCGCAGTGCTTGCACGCCCCCTACCTGAAACAGTGCAAGCGGGAGTTTTGGTTTCTTTTTTTGTGGCTTTTCATTCCGCACGTGCCGGCGCCTTAGTGCGCGCGCAGTTTGGAATGCGCCTTTTTTTTTTCTTCCATTGCCACTTTTTTCTGCTTACTATTGTACAAACCAACCCAACGAGCATTCCTAACTGAATGAATGCAGGCGCTGCTGGTTAATTACGTACATTTCACCTCAAATGTACCCCCAGTTTTCGTTGCACTAAACAACGGGGAGATGTAGGACAAGCGCCAGCGGTTCACGAGTTTCGAACGGTTATGACTAATAAACCGCTTGTTTTTCGAAGCTTGTGTGGGACGCCATGACGACGGTACACTGTGGGGTGAGCTATGACGACAAGGCAAACCCCTAAACTGCTGTGCACTGAAAATGGGGCGGTACCTTTACGAAACAGCCAGCAAGGTTGCCCATGGTAACGCCGCCCCTTTCGAATGTCACGCCTTCTTGTGCATACCTGGTCGCTTTCGGGAGATTTGACTGAGACTTCTGCTCAACACAGCCTGTCTGGAATCTAATCACACACATCCTAGAAATACGTGGTGTGCTTCCCACAAATGAGACAACCACGTGAAGCTCATCAATCATCGTGTGGAGTTAAAACCAGCCCTTTTTATTTGTGGAAAAGTAATTAACTGGGCCAATTATTACAAATTTTCAGTTACTCGTTCAAATGCTAAAGTGCAAGTAGAAAACTGTCACTTAGAAACAAACGATTTAGGTATGTTTACAACTAGCTGCCACTTGCCCAGCTGCGTACGTAGCGTTTGAAGAGACATTGAAAAGTAGAACTTTTGCACGGTCCTTTCTGCTCTTAATGTCCATTAACAGCTTCCCTTTCGTTCAAATTCCAGAAGCTCGGGTCAGAGTTCTACACTTACACTTTTTGCACGACTATTCGAAGAAGCCACTGTCAAAGGTGAGCTCATCCAACTATCCACCGCACACAATTGTAGTCACAACTGGCCAGCACGAAGACACACAGCAAGCTTAAAAAGCCTCACTATTGCAACACAAACCTGCACAAGACAGAAGTATCACCTGTGTATAATGCCCACACCTTGATGAGTAATAAGCAGCGTTAACATTCTGGGACCCCTTGAAAAGCAGCCTAATTTAGCAATGTAGGCTGGCTCATAAAATGTGAAGCTCTGGCCAGCCCCTTTTCCTGCTCTGGCAGCTTCGGAAGCATTGCCCTGAAAAAGACAGGCCGGCTGCACACAGACCAACCACAGCACCCAGTTGTCTTAGCAACGGAGAGACGGTACTGGGAAACAAACTCTCCAGACAAAGGTTTAATGGAGAGCTGAAAGCAAGGGCAACACTGATTAGTAAAATCTGGCAGCAGGTGGCTGAAGAAAATACGATAAGCACTCGTCACAACGCAGTTGCTTTATTCGAATCACTGCTACTATTATTGAAATGTTACGCCGTCCAACCAAAATGCATGCAATATCGCAAGGCTACAGTTGTCATGAAGCACCACTACGTTACCACAATAGCTCAAATAAAATAAGACAATCGACATCGACCTTCCGGACCATCATTATGAATTGCCATCAGCAGGTAAGAACGAAAACAATGTAAGAATCCAGGAAAGCAGGTTCACATTCACGATGGTACTTTGCACGCACTAAACGGGGATACAACAAAAAAGACACACTAGGGCCACCACAATTAGAGGTCTTTGTGTTTCTTTTTCGTTGTGTGCCCGTTTAGTGTGCGCAAAGGTACTGTTGTGAATGTAAGAATCTAAGCCAGACTCATCAAGACATATAAAGAGGGTGACCATTCCACACCTTCAAAATAGTGGAAGGACAGTTGTCCATGAAGGTGAACATGTAGGACTTCATTTAATTGCCCTCCCATCATTCCACCCCTCTCGTTTCATTTCACCCTCATAGTGTGCGTTATTTTCACAACATTGCCGTTCGACACTTGTTTATTATCCTGTACTTCGTAATGTACAGTCCAAAGCTACGTAAACATTACTTCGTTCTTGTTTGTTACCACAAGGCTCCGCCTTGTTTCCTAGCTCATTTGTTAACAGTTACATAAGCACGTTTCTTAACTCACAGACGACTGTCCGATGCTCAGCAACCAGCAAAATCCAAGCATCTGATGATGTCCCACCCCTTGTCACTGGAGTTCGACAAAGCGGCTTAATTTTCCCCGCAGACACTCTTAACAGTGACGTCGATCAACCATGCGACAGACGTTCAGTTTTTAAGCTACCGTAAACGCATACAACACACACCTCAAGAATGTTGGGACCCTTCACACTCAAGGATTCCCTCTTCCTGCCCCTCAGTTGTGCCCTGTCCAGATGGAACCAATGCTCCTGTAAAAGACCAGTCCCATAGGGCAAGGATATATACAGAAGACGAAAAGCCCCACTCCGGCGAGCGAACAGATAACGTCACAATAAAAACGACCGCAGACTAAGCAGCTTTGTAGCTGCGACGATGAATGAGAGGGTAGCGGCACCTGATGGACGAAATGATAGCGGCCACATTTCATTCCGGGGCTGTGCAGTGAAATGCCAATCGTGGCAGACGCGCGGTTTCTTCTCCCATGACAGAAGCCACTACCTTATCCTGGGTGAAGAGCTTGCGACGTTACCTGGCCACCCTAAGAAGCATCATTTCCCCTCCCATCTTGCTCTTACTCCGTGACCAGTCCTAAATGCATGCAGATCCAAGCCCGAACGACAAGAGACCCCGGGGCCCCTCCTTGCCTGTGCGCAGGCGCTTGGCCGAGCTGGGGGTGATGGGGCTGGCCGGCCGGGTGCTTCTGCTGCTTGCAAACCCACTGGAACACGCGGCAGTGCTCGATGGGACCGGCGTGCCCCTTGAAGGTGAGCACAGCCAGCCGCTCGGCTGCACTGCACTCGCAGCTGGGATGCTGCCCGTCGCTGTCGTCCAAGGGCTCGTCCCAGCATTCCATGGGTGTACCTGCATGTACGAACAACTGTCATTCTCTGCTGCATGCCTCGTGAAAAAAATCTCGGGCCATCTCCACCAATGTGAAACCTGGGGAGGGGCGAAGCATGCCGTGCATAAGTGTAATCTTGGGGCCTTGGCATTTTTGCCAACCGAGGTGAAACTGTTGGGGGGGTAGAGGTATACAGCTTTGCTGTAAAAGTCTCCTGTCTTTGAAGCATGAAGCTCTCTATCGCGAGGTGTAAACAAGTGTCCCAGTGTTTTAGTACCGTGACTACATGAGATTACAACGACGATAACAGGAGATGCCAACAGCCCCAGCCCCTAAGGGACTTCGCCCCTAAAAGGGGACACTAACCAAGGTGAAGTTCAATTTTCATAAATGCAGTAGACTCTCGTTAAGACGAACTCGGTTATGACGAATTTCATAGTTATGGCGAGCAAGACTTCCGCTCCTTTGTAAGCACACACAATACCAAAAATGTCTTCACAGGACGAACTGCTCATAACAAGAACAAGTCTTCCCAGTCCCTTTGAGTTTGTCTAAAGGAGGGTTTATTGTAATACGGACAATCAAGGAAAAAACAAAGGAAGTCAGACCTAAATTTCGCGCGCCATAGCTACACGTGGGGAATACGTAGCTACACATTAAAGGCTTATTTAGTGGCTCTAAGGAACAACACAGTGGAAAGCTACATGTTTAGTTTGGCAATCTGGATATCCCTAATGTGCATTGGAATCATGTACGTACAATATTTCTTGCTTCACCTCATCAAAAAAACGGACAAGCAAAAAGTTGTTCTCAGTAGGGCAAAGCCTTACATACAGAGGTGCCTGGGCAAGAAACCATACAATCCACAATCTAACATGACAACACTGGAACGTACTACAGACACAGCCTTTTTTGTGCTCTGGCATGCAAAAAAAATCCTGGGCCACCTCCACTAACGAGAAACCTGGGGAGGGCAAAGCATGCAGTGTATAAGTGTATAAGATCTTGGTGTCTTGGTGTTTTGCCTACGGAGATGAAACCCTTTGGGGGGCAGAGGTATGCAGCTTTGCTGTAAAAAGTCTCGTGTCTTTGAAGCCCGAAGCGTTCTAGCGCGATACGTAAACAAGTGTCCCGGTGTTTTAGTACTGTGACTACATGAGACGAGTTACGACGACGACGACATGAGATGCCGACAGCCCGAGCCCCTAAAACAACACCTGCACCACTCGTGCATATAATTATAGACAAGGAGCACTGCCTGTTGGGGAACACACCCCTGAAAGCCCAGCCCACTCTCCAACAATATAGTTCAAAAGCAGCTGTTAGTCGCTCTGGAGTTTCCCGTTGCCATTGCAGCTGCCTGCCACATCCACGGCTGCGATTTCCACTTTCATGCAGATCGGAAATTTTTATTCACGTGGTGCAATAACAGCGCCTGCAAGGAACGCGTGATTTACGAGAGTGCGAAATATTTCCGGCACAATGTGTGCCACTTTCAGTCCATAAAAGCCAGCATGTGATGTTAAGCTGAGCGCGATTCCTCGGCCCTGATGCTTTGTAATAACGACTTGACAAGTTGCGTGGTGTACTCACACGGGCAAGGTACAGAAATGTACTTACATAATCAAGTATAGCACTTATATTGCACCTTAGATACTGACTGACACCCTCGTCGTTCATCTATCACGACAGTGAATGAGCCACTGTTGCAGGTGATAATGTGACAAACTTCTTGGAAATTCTACAAAAATGTTTGGTCAGACAAAGCAGAATGATATTCTGGGATGAACACTTCTTAGAGCGAGGTCGGCTGTCTCAGACAGGTGGCAGTGAACATTCCCCGTGTGCGTCTAACAGCTTTTGGGAAACACCGCCACATGCACACACAGCCCGCACGGACTAAAATAAGACAGCCTTGCGCTCACTTCTACCAGTGCTGTTTCCCAGTTGTGCACCGCACAAATATGCTGAACTACACGAACAGGTGATCCCAAAGAAGACACAGTTTTTAAAGGGCCCACGGAACCGAAATACAAGTTTGGTTCATTAAACGACTGCTGTGTCCCGGTGACGATGACAACAATTTTATCGCAAACTTCAAACAAATAGTCAAGATAATCTGGAGAACAGATGAAGCAGTGGAGACAATGGGGCTCTTCAATTTACAGTCTCGGACTCACCGCGGATAGCCCGCGGGTTAGTCCGAGGACTCCCCCAAGCCGTAGGGATACATGGGAAAATCGAATGCCGGGATGCTTCTCTGGGAGTCCACGGTGAGTCCGAGACTGTAAATCGAAGCCCCAATACATCACAGAATCTCGTTTGTGCAATTAGCTGCCACCAATTGAGGCCACTGCAAAGAGACATGGCAGGGCGATTCTTGTGGCACTTCCATATTTGTTCTATCGTATCACATCAATGCTATGTACAGTGAACACACTGATGACTATGCCTTTAGTGCTCGTCTCTATGCATCACCATGTTACGCCACCGTAGCACAAAATTTGAAAGTTTTTCAATATTTCTTGCGTAATTTTTTGTTGAATAAATGTATTTTGTGGCTGGAATGAAGCTGAGTGAATTACGAAAGGCCAGTTCTTTTAAACTGAGCCAAAGTGCTACTTTGTATTCATAAATCCTTCGTGTCCTCCTTAAGATCAGGTGTTTGTTCAGGTCAGGTAAAAAAAATAGGGAAGGGGGGGAGCATACGCACAGCTACCACCTGTAACAGAAAAAAATACGTATTTTGCACCTAATAAGTTTTTTTGTGCCGTGCCCTAAGAGCAGCGCTAGTATTAAACGAAGAGTGTAAAACATGGAAAACAGGTATATTAACTTTTTTTTTTGGTAAGATGACGCGTCATCACCCTGCTACAAATGGGATACCACTATCATCATCATCATCATCATCCCCACCACCTGAATGAGCCGGCATAAGTTATTCCGTTCCGCACGCGGCCGCAGCGATAGTTCAGTGCCCTGCCCATGCTCTGAAATTGAAGTGAGATCCTGCCTGGCCAGGGTGGAGACAAAATACCTTATCATTTCCGGGACTGAATGTGTTTTTTTTTCCAACACGTATAAGCGTTTGTTTTCTGACTCGACGACACTTCATCCTTGAGAAACTTTATTAACTGTCATTGCTTTAATTAAGGTGTGCCTGCTCCTATTTAACTGAGTATACACGTATTTACTGACGCAGAGCCTTGCACAGTGTACAACTTTTTAGGATGGCTCACATTCACCGAAAAACGTGCAGCCCTGCCAGCTGACAAGTCTTCCAATCTCTGCGATTTCATACGACGGTAACACATGTTCTGAACAATGCCACCATTGTTACAACTGAGTCGGACATGCGCCACAAGGCTAGACCAACTCTTTTCAGACTGAATAACCACTTCTAAATGATGCTACACTAAACCTACTCCTGTCTTAGTCCAACCGGGGTCAGGTGATGTCGTTGGTTATGCTAGTGGGGGCAAAACATGTAAAATTTTCATCTCCAGAGACCTCGTTTTGGCGTTCAAGCCCTGTAACAGGCTTAAACTGTTTTTATACATCCGAAGGGTATAATTTACAAACAGAAGAACCATTACATATTTTGCAGTGCCCAAACTGACAAAAACAAGCAAGAGAAAGACGAAAGACTGTACAAGTGCCTATCAACTGCGCAGAGGTATCCCTGTACGCACCATGGAACGGTGGCAACAGGCGATGCAGCAGTCCGCAAGCTCAGTGCCTGTACCAAGACACGTTTTTGTGACAGCAACTTCAGTGGCTACAGCTCAACATCATGCCAGGAACTGAAGCGGTCATTTTGCGTGGAAGCAAAGCAAAGTGAGTGGCACAGCGGGCCTAGGTTGCCCTTTGGGCCGTGAAATCCCAATGATATGCCCCTTTACTTTGTGCAACAACTGCGGTGGACCAATGTTGTCAAATAACCTTGTCCATGCTATGATGGGTGGAAGAAGAACCATCACCTCTTGGCGGCGTTCAGCCTAAGGATTGCAGTGTGTCACTAGCCACCAAACCAAGCAGCTTGTTCGTGCCAGGACATTGAATCATCACAACGTTCACAGGCCTCAACAAAATGTCAAGTATGCAACACTAGACTTGAGATCGCATCATGGTAGTGCAACCTAATTCCTGCGGGGGAATAATCAGTTTGGTTCATTTCATGTCTGTTTCAAAGAGTCCACTTTGAGAAGCGAGCCCTGACTGGCTGAAAGCAGACAACCAAATGTGACGCAAAACAAGCAAGGTGATGTCATTGGTCAGAGGCCCCGCAAGTGCAATTACGTCATGACTGAAACAAACGCGAAATGGACATTTTCGAAATGGACACAACTCCGAATTCTGCCCCTGTTCCATCATAATGCCAATCAGATGAGGCCTCCCAGCAGCATCAAACACATTCCCCTGACTCCTCTCTGCCTCAAACATCTTCTGCTATCATACGACTAATATTTTTATTACTGTATCGCTTGTTATCATTAGGTGTCTTGCTTACATTTATCTTGATCTGTTTCTCCATGTGTCGTCACGGTTTTTGTGCCTTAGGTTCCCTTGTGTCCTCACCCCCCTTCCCAGTTTTTCAAATCTACACCTTTCGTTGCAGGAACACGTTCC
Organism: Haemaphysalis longicornis; assembly: GCA_013339765.2. Classification (NCBI taxonomy): domain Eukaryota; kingdom Metazoa; phylum Arthropoda; class Arachnida; order Ixodida; family Ixodidae; genus Haemaphysalis; species Haemaphysalis longicornis. The sequence continues at coordinate 7,505,165 of CM023451.1, forward strand.
AAGTTTGTGAGTTCACGAAACTTTCGGCCAGGGCCCGTGACATTCTATCCCATCCTGAACAATACTTATGAGTTCCTGATTTAAAGTTTCAAGCAGCCGAACAACAGTAACCTTGTAAAGCAAACGCACGTTTTCGCAGAAGGAAAAAAAAAAAAAAAAGGAAGAACATCGCAGCGTAATTAGACCTTTCTGTTCGAAAAAAAAAATGTGCCATTATGTGATAAATTCGTTGTAAATTTCACAGATATGAGACGACATATTTTAACGAGAAAATGAGGAAGCAAAATCAAACGAGATAAGCGTTTACAAAAGCACACTTCCGCGTACTACGCGCGCCAACGGGACCCTTGTCAACAAGGCCACACGCTCGATAAAATACAAGACGCCCTTTTCCCCCCCTCCCGCAAGACCGTGAATCCCCGCCCTCTTTCTTTTTTTTTTTTTTTGTTAACTTTGGTTTCGGTAGCAGTAACCGGTATTGATATTTACCTAAGGCATGTGCCCTCTCTAGCCGGAAAATATCCTCGCAGCATTCGACATGCGAACGCGAAACTAATGCAGATTTCGTGAGCTAATAAGGCATCGATTTCGCAATTTGTGTCCAGGTCAAAAGACAAATTGCCGCTAACTCAGTTCGATTGTTGATGGGACATTTGAGTCATGTGACACCGCGTGCCGACCGGTGCACGATCACACGACTAATTTGCGACCGAAGCAAGGTCAAAACACACGGAACATGTCATGTAAAAGCGACGCAAGCGTTCCATTTCGTGCCCTCGAATGACAGTCGGTGCCGATGAAGCAGCAAGGCGTCTACCGAAAAAGATGATACCGAAAACAAAAATGAAAAAGAAAAACAGCAAGTAGACGCAACCTCGTTACCGCACTTCCCAGCGATCGCCTAGGAAATTACATGCTTGCGAGTGTGCGAAAGTTTCCTCTGCGTTCATACGTAACGAAGCACGAGCGATGTCTTCCGTTCGTCACCCCCCCCACCGCCACATGTGAGCTCGCTGGAAAACACGGAACTTACCTGACGCCCCGACGGGCACGAAGATTGCATTTCTGCAGTTTAGGCTTGGTCCTTCTTCGCAATCGGACAGATAACTAGAAGCTCCGCAGCACCAGGAAGAAAATCGCAGCGAGTAACAACGGAAGCAAGTAGGCTACCGGGTGAACAGGCACGCGGCACGTGAACGAGAACACACAAAGCTGGAACCCCGACTACGCGCCAAAAAGCTGGCTCCGAGCTCTGAACACGAGAACATCGTGCACTGGACGCGCTCTCAGTCAAGCTGGTCAAGCGCGCCGGCAACAAAGCGCTTTCGGGAGCTCACTCATGGCAGGGCTTATGCTATTGAGAGGGTTTAACTTCTCGTGCATTTAGGGGAAACTTGATGGGTACGCTTGTATACATGCGTGCACATTTTTGCGTATTTTTTGTTGACTAGAAAAACACTATAACCCTCACTAGGCGGCGCTAGTAACAATACCGCTTTTTTTTAACAGCACGACACGCTTTTGCTCATTTACACGCTTTCTAAACCGGTGTGCTAACACTGTTCGTAAATATTTTGTTTAAAACATATACTTTTAATTTCAGTTAACAAGAGGTATCAAGATGACTGTTTTTTGCACGCGAACGCAAAACCGAAACAGCGCCAAAAGGACTTTTTTTGATTGGCTTTAAGTTCTCATTACGGCACTAAAAAGAACGACATGTTATTGTTGCCAAAAACGTTTATTGAGAAAAGAGGGGGAGGGAGTTCGGTTAAGAAGCGGAGCACTGGGTGGCCATCCTATTCCTGTAGGCCACGGGTTGTACGTGGCTGCAGTCTTCGCCCGGAGAATCATGGCTTCCTGTTCTTCGAGCTGGCTGCAGCGCAGCACGCGCTCCCGATGCTCAGGAGAGGGGGCGGATCACACTTTTTTTTACAGAGAGAGAGAAGAAAGAGAGAGAGAGAACTGTATTTCAGGAACAGATAATGGTGATTCGGGCAGGCCTAGTCGAGGCTGTCTTCTGAAATGCAGAGACCGAGCGCCTTCTTGATGTGGGTTACCAGTAGGAGCTGGTTAAGAAAGAAGGCAGCCTGAGTCAGCCAGGTGGGACTCAGAAGGATGCACTGCTTTGTTTTTTTGGGCAAAGTGACCATATTCTTCAGAACCCAAAGTAGAACAGGGTGGGGGGCAAGGAAGAACGTGGCACATGGCTTAAATTACAAATTGAACTTTGTGTTACTACATCTGCACCATGCGGCCTTCCTGGTCTTCGAAGTTTTTTCCTGGTCCGTAACTGATATTTCTTGCTTGAATGAATTACCCTCAACAGTTCTTCTTTGCTTATGTGTCTGTAGTACCGCTCGCACATCATGTGCAGACTCACCTTCATCGATTTGACTGCGATCAAATGAAGATGCGCTTTCTCTGCAGTCCACATCTTATTGTGCGTTTGTGCCTGGCAAGTACATGGCGTACTCGACGATTGTCTTGATATTGTTGCAAGGCTCGAATGTGTGATGTCCGTCCACCCACCGTTTTCAGACGCAAAAGGCTGTGCTGAGCGGCTTGTTGGTACACTGGAACTTCAAGAGAACAGCTCAAACGTTGGGAGTAAAGAATTAACACAGCCGCTATGTTGTGTGTTTTTTTCTTAGTCACGTCGTCTGCGCTGTTTTCTTGAAGTTCTTCAAACGGTTTCTTCGGCTTTTCCATTGCCTCCAGCTTTTCATTCGTGACACAGGGCTTGATACCCGTCTTCATACTTTACGGCTGAAGGCGGAACAAAACGCCGTCCCACAAGCAGGCTGCCGGGACAGCGGGACCACAGTCGCAAAACCGGGATTTGTCCCGCCTAAATCAGGACGTCTGGTCACTTTTTGTGGGTAGATTGCCGATATATGAGAAATGACACAGCGGGTTCCCAAAATACGTGGCCGGCATTTGGACAGCCTCTGCAGTTGTTGCAAGGCGGTGGTTCGATCCTATGAAAATTAGGATGTGTGATCTGCTCAGGGTAAATCGGGTGTTTGTTTGTACCTGATGAAGTAGCGTGCCGTGTTTTCTAGTTGGGTCGAGGGGTGGAATAGGAAACTCTCTTCTATTCAGTTTTAACTGTTTAGTATTTTCGAACTACAGCCCACGTAGGCATCCTCATGCAGAATATATGGTGCCCAGATTCTCATCTCGCGGGTGAGAGTCTGCCTTTTGGATTCCAAGCCTTCCGAGTACATGCCCAGAATCCATAAGATGTATGTAAGTTTGTTACGCTCATTCAATAGAATTGCTGTGCTCTTGTGACTGTGTTCTGTATATAATCCGCGACATGCTTCCCGTGAGTCTGTGAATATGATAAATGGCATAACCTGTGTGCTTGAATATTCTAGAAAGTTTTTATCCTGGTACCCCATGGCACTGGATATGGCCTGAGCCTCCATGTCTGTTACTGTAGCCTCCATGTCTAGTCACGTCCATATATGGACGTGCCTAGAACTAGCTGATGGGTGGATATTCCGATTCAGGACTGCGACGCTACACTACCTGTTGTCGCATCTACATAATGTATTGCCCGTCTAGGGTCCGCTCATTACCATAACTTCCCATGGAAGATTGCTCTTTGCCTCAACCTCTCATCATTTCTTTGAATGCCCATGTTCCTAGGCAGTAATGCAACTTTCAGGTTTTCTCTTGTCCCAGCGGTAAGGTAAGTTCCCCTAGCCATGAAAGGGTCAGGGAAAGGCTTAAGTAATAATTAAGGCTGTCTAGAACCCACCTGCCCTGAGAGGATGCACGGAGGCTTCGAAGGTAGCTTAGAAGGTGAACTGTTGTTATTTCGTCTAGGTGGCCGTTTTCACTAACGCCGCACTGTTAGCAGTAATCGGGAAACTCTCGTGGCTTTTCGAATAAGGTTCTCCAATCGACTTTTTCTCCTTTAGAAAAGGGTAAGGTATTAAAACGTGGTATCTTTATCTTGAGATGAGCATCGCATCCATAACACGCAACGCTTTTGCCTCCTTAAGGTCAACGTTATTATTGGTAATCCTCCTGAGCAGATGAATAATTTGGTTACTCTGCTTCAAAAGCGCTGCTTTCTCCCATGTTGACTTCCCGTTACTTTGAACTCTGGGCACTAGAATCTTAATCTGTTCTTTTTTGTGGTATCAGCGAGCCATTAAAGTAGATTTGGATCTTTTCCTTTTCCTGGGTTTCGTAATGGTTTGGTATACAGTCAGAAGTTCAGAACCTCCGATTTAGTGTGGCAGCAACTCAACCCTTTCTGAATTCCTTCCTACTGTATTGTGCTCTCCGTAATGTGCTTTCGATATGGTCCAGCGATCCGCTTGGGATCTATACTGTGATGTCTTCGGCATATAAAGAATATTTGACATCCAGTATGTTACGCAGACCCCTGGAAATGCCAAACATAGCAATATTAAAGAGTATAGGTCACAAGACCGAGCCCTGGGTTGTTTCTTCCCTTGGGTGTTGGATTGTCTGGGAAGTGTGTGTGCCCAAAGACAGCTTGAGCGTGCGGCCCCGAAAAACGTCGCATACGTAATTGTACCTGCGCCGCCCACAGCCTGTTGCCTCACTTAGAATGCCATCGTGCGTCACATAATCAAATCTGTCAGATTTGCTGCTAGTACACCTCGAACTTGCGCTTTACTAGGCTTATTCAGCAAGTCTTGCAACACTTGCAACTCTGGAGTAACACATCCTGTGTGCTCCAAACCCGACCATCTGTTGGGGTAACAAATTGTTTTCCTCTAGGTGTTTGACCAGGCGCTTAAGTACAATTCTTTCCATGACTTTTCTGATGCATGATGACAGCGATATTGGACTGAGGCTTCCAATTTTCACCGGGGCTTTCCGGGATTAGGGATGAATGTGACTGTCGCCTCTTTCCATTGTTTTCGAAGGATTCCGTCTCCAATGCATCGCTCATCACTGGAGAAGCCGATAGCCCGCCTCACTGAGGTTTCTCCGCAACCCATTGGTAATTTGATCCGGGCCTGTGCACCTGGACCTTATAATTGCCTGTATTAATTCGGCTCTCTTAATTGAACCATTAAGGTATTCATTGTTATATGGATATATGGAATATATGGATAAGCGAGATGAATGTCCTCATTATCAGCGGTACAACGTTCGCGTGCACTCACCCGTGCACCATGGTACTGTTTTATGCAGAAATGCATTATAGTCGGGGGTTGTCGTGCGTCCCTTGGCCGGCGTGCGCAGCGCGTCTGATGATGATTGTGGCATGATGCTCCTAGGGATTGGCCAACCAACAATCCATCACGAGGATAGCTTCGCGTTCAACCATCATCGTCATCTTCCCGTAGGGAACCGCTGAAGAAGAAGAAGGAGAAGAAGACAAAGCTGCGAAGAGGAGGTCTGCGTGAGTTTTGGCTACCGTTATCCTCCTCGGCCGGCGCATCTTCCCGATCTGAACCCGGTCGAAGAGCGGCTCATCACGCCTCGACTCCCCTTCATGAGCATCAGGCGGCTGACTCGAGGCAACGGGCAGTTTGGAATCAAGGGACAGGCGGTGAGCGTGCCCATCGACGTATCGAAGGTTGTGCGGTGCCTTCCTCGCATGGTACCGAGGACGTTGCGTTCGACGTTCACATCAAGCGGAGGCTGATGAGTCCGGCAACGTACAAGCGCGGGTTTGGTGAAGCGCTGGCAACATCCTGGCTTGGCTCAAGCACCTGGAACACACCCCGCTGTATCGCGCCATCAAACGTTCGGGTCGATTGGAGTCGGCTCGATCACTTCGATGACGGCGGCGAACGAGAGGAACCGCGGAAGACGACTTCGATGATGCTGACGGTGAGTTCGAAACGATTCCCGACGACTTTGACGTGAACGATCCTCTGCAGTTGGCGGTTGCGTTTCAACGCGGTTTCGAAGGCGCTTCTCTATAACGAAGCGGAAATGACGGGTGTGGGAAAAGAAAAAAATAAATGATTACGCTCACACTCTCGCCTCTCTCTTCGCCATTAATCGCATCACACTCATCGGTGCACCCAATGCATTTCTGCATCCTCACAATCCCCCTCGGGGAGGTGCGGGGATTTTTTTACACATGGCACCGCTTCGTAGTAGCGCGCTCGACTTGTCAGGAAACCGGCTGGGCATATAACGCTACAATGTCCACGTTAACTGAACGGGAATAAACCCACAGGTTGAACTAAGCACGGTGTATCAGTGCCTATTTATCCGTGCATCGAGACAATGTTTTAAGTGCAGACCACTTTACGGGTCCGCCTTGTCGCCGTAGCTCGTTCACTGTCACAATGAACAGCGACTGCTGGAATCAGGCGGCGCAGCGAAATAACGGACCCAAGTAGAGCCCCACGGCGTTTCGGCGTAACGGACCCAAACAGAGGCTTCGAAAAGCCAGTGGGTTATATAGCCATAACCGTTCGAAACTCTTGAGCCGCTGGCGCTTTTCATACATCTCCCCGTTGTTTAGCACAAAAGAAAACTGCAGGTACATTTGAGGCAAAATCTGTGTATATAACCGGCAGCCCCCGCGTCCATTTAGTTAGGAACGCCCGCTGGGTTGGGTTTTACGATAGTAAGAGAAAAATGTGGCCGCCAAAAACGACGCGCTCCAAATTGCGCAGTAAGGTGCCGGCACGTGCGAGATCCCGCTCGCGCTGTTCCAGGCAGGGGGCGCGCGATCACTGCGAAGGCAGGAAATTTTAATTGACGTTGGACAAATCTCCGTTCAATTCATCAAAAGAGGAGTGATACAGGGAGGCGAAGAGCGTAATGGGTTACCCCCATTACGCACTTTGGTTACCACCCATTACCAATTGCGCATAACGGCGCCACAACCCATTATGGCGACTCGCTGCTCGGCACTTCCGACAGCTTTCAGGGTGAGTGGAACAGCTTTAATTTTTTGAAGGCCGCTAAATTACATGAACTGTCCGATCGCGCACCCTTTTGTCTCTGTACCGCGATGTACGCGATGCATCGCGAAAGAATGTTTCAGGGATCAAATTGTTGTGTGAAAATGGGCCCATTGGAACGTTCGTCCTATGTGCCTGCTGTAGTCCTTGTGTTTTTCGCCGCGATGTAGTCGATCATATACGCGTGAGAATTCATAATAAAGTTTTCTACTACTACTACTACTCATCGCGCTCTCTCTCGAAGTGTCTCGAATCTAGAGCGTGAACAAGTATCCCTGTGGCTTCTCCAATCCATTCAAATCCCCACAGTTCGCCAGCTATTTCGTTGTGTTGCTTTGAAACGTAAGATTATTTTTAATGGGTAGCATTCTTTGTCGAGTATACCCCTACAGCCGGGACGGTGGAACGCCCTGCATTTGCGCAAAAATTCATACTTTGCTGAAGTAACGCATTTAATCGTAGCTTCAATGAAAAAAAAAATGCAAGGAAGCTGAAACTAACGCGTAAGTCTTGAAGGTAGCTGAAGCTGTACGCAACCTTCACGACCATCACGACGGTTTAAGTGCACGATTGCAGCCGATTTGCTTCTTCTTCGCTGCCGCAATGACCTCTACGTCTTTTTTGTTGCTTTAGGGAGGCTCACAGTAATAATAATCATTGGACAATGGAAGGTATGTATGAATTAGAACTTTTCACCACATTGACATCGTTGAGTTCGAGGTGCGCTCATTAATCATCACCGCGTGTAGGTGAGTACTCTTCATCTCCATTGAAGACTTCAACTAACTCTTCTTCTCCCTCGGTGATCACTTCCATTGCCTGTGGTGGTGGTGGTGGAGGGGATGTTGGAAGTACACCTAGGCGTTCTGTTCATCTTCAGCAGTAGTGCCTTGTGATCGCTATTGCAGACCGGCAGTGGCTGACACAGATGATCGATTTGAGAGCTGCCGAAGTTTTCGAAGACCAGATCGATGCAAGTTACACGAACCGTAGTGGGTAGATACCCCCTTTCTTGTTAAAGGGACCCTGCAACACTTTCGATAAGCGCTTTCACTCTTTCCTTCGCGTCTGGAAGCACTGCGAAAGCTATAGTTAAAGCCGGCGTGGAGCTGCACTGCGTGATTGGCTCGTCGTACCAGATACGCCTTCCGTGTCTGCTTTTTTTTCTGTGTCTTTATTTTTAAAGTTGCTATCCAAAAGCGTTCTTTGCTGCAACTGATGGAAAACCGGCCAAGAGCCGCTACATGGCTTTAGCGACGTAATTCGGGCGGTTGAAAAACGCCAAGATCAGGAAAGAGGGAAAAATCTTTTGAGCGAGTTTCGAAGTTGCCTGATGGGCAATTTAGCAGTAATTTGTGGCTGAGGTGCTTCGCGACCCCTAATTTAAGTACTGGGTGTGTTGGGTGACTACGCTCTGTAACCATTTAAGATTTCAGAAATTTTTTTTTAAAAAAAAAAGTGTTGCAGGGACAGCGGCAGTGACAGTTCCCTTTAAGGCAACTCATACAGAACGTATCCATCAGGTATACTCATCCAGCCTCGTCTCCTCCAGCTTGGCGTTCATGTTGAAGTCTCCCACCACCCGAACAGGTCCACGTTCTTGTTCGTACATGTATCTGAGTTTGAATCGGATCAATCCCTTGACTTTCTCTTGAGTAGCGTGAGGTGCAACGTACAGTATGACAACTATAAAGCCGCCCGACGTACGATTTCAGCGCCAACGCTTCGCCCGGCGCGGACCCATCGGCTTTTGGTAAACCCGCTCTTTGTAGTTCCAGTAGAAGGTCTTCGGTCGTTTTGACGTAGACGCTGACTCCTCCGGCGTTTCTGTCCGCATTCTCTTCGTAGCCGACGCAAGTCAAGTCATCGATCTGCTCTCGGGCATCGTTCCAGTCCAATCTCCCTAAGTGGGTATGCTTGGCTTGACCCTGGCGGTCGTCGCGTGGCGCGCGCACACGAGCGCTCGACATTTTCTTGTTTTTTTAGCAGTGAAGCTCTTTAGCAAATTGTTATTTTTCCTGTCCGTAGTTAAAAATACCAAGAAAATGCCGAGCGCTCTCTCGTGTGTGCGCGCCACGCGGCGAACGCCCAATGTCCCCTGCGCGCGCTTGTCAAGCCATGGCATACCCACTTAGGGAGATTGGCCAAGATTAGCAAAAAAAAAAAAAAAAAAACGAATGTGCACATTTGTTCTGGCGAGGAGTACGTGGTCTGCCTCGCCATGCCCGTGCGCGCGTGAGTTGTCGGATCCTGGTAACCGCCGCCGGTAGTCTCGCGTATACGCTAGCCGCCATGCTAAAACCTTCTCTTTGCGGAACAGGTTTTTCCCGCTTGCGTTGTCCTGCAAACATCAAATTCATCGATTCCAAACGCTTATTTCGTAAATCCTTAAAAAATCACTTGTGGTACACAGTTTGCTGTTAATGAATGACCATTATTAACCATGAACTTTGTTTTGTTATGTACGACCGTGAAATGTCTAACCCGTTCTTTGCATATATCTCGGTTTAATTATGTTCTATTGATATTATGTGTTTTGCTATCTATTTATCTTTGCTAATATTGCTTCACTGATCTGTAACGCTCTACTTGCCTGTGTGTACCTTTTATTTTGTACTCGGCACAGAAGGTTCCTTGGAAGTGTAAACTCTGGGACCTCCTTCTGTAACAATAATTGCCATTGTTCGGTCTTGTATGCAAATATTTTTCAATAAAACCTGAAACCTGAAGTGAGGCCGTACCATAATGGAAACCTTCCCCAAACGGGAGGATAGGAAATAAACATGAACGAGCCCCCACTAGTGAAATAGAAAGTGAAATTTAAGTGCCAACATAGGTGTTGTGCAAGAAGTGGAGCTGTAGAACAAATTTGTGATCGTAACCCCGGAGGAGGAGATATACGGAATGACGGCCAATAACGTATGACATAATCACGTGATGAGCAGTGGCTGTGGGACGGCGAGAACCTGGAAAACAAACACGTGTACTATCTCCCTTTTCGGCGCACGTTAAAGATCCCCAGGTGGTCAAAATTAATCCGGAGCCCTCCACTACGGCACACCTCATCGCCTGCGTTGCGTCGGTGCGTTAAACCCCACAATCAATCAATCACGTGTACTATCTCTGAAAAGCGAAGGAACTTACTGAGAAACGCTGAAATATGAAGATGTCACAAGCGGAACAGCAAATTCCCCAACAAAAACAAGAAAAGTGCCATTTGTGACCGCAACAAGGCAAATATGGCAGAGACAATAAGACGCTGCTGGAGTTAGAAGCTTGCTCTTTGCTGAGCTAGAATGTATACGGTCTCAGAAACGAATCTGCAGTAAGCAACACCGATGAGGTAATGAAAGGACCGGAAGTGTTTTATCTAGCTTTCGATGGTAGCAAAGTACGCCAACAGCTACTGAACAGACTGACTGGGAATCGGGAGGTTTCCGCAGTAACTAAAGACGATACGAGAAAAAAAGGACATTCTAATCCCCAAGAAGGGCTTGAGAAGTTCACACGCATCAGTGCGTTCTCTGTTTCGCTGGCGTACACTAGAATGTGTCACAGCCCCTCCTCCGAAATTTTTTTTACCGTGTGGCGAAGGGGGTAGGGGGAGGGGAGAGGCCAATTCCACCGCCTATCAACAAATAGCGACTAAACTGACAAGTATTTTCTTGTCGCAAGCGACCAATCAACACTACGCGGCTTAGTGTCTGGTCTTATCACAGTGATCAACAATTTTCAGTCCCTAAAGAAACACAAAAGTGAAGACGAAGTTTATCTTTTATTTTAATTTGACTTTTTCACTCTCTCTTTTTTCGGGGTCCGGCCCGCCCTTTCCCCTGGGAAATCCGCGTACGTCGCTGTTCGGTTGTATACAACTTTCACCGAGGTAATAGTTAACGGCCGGCATATAACTGACTATATTTCGAGGGACTGAGGGAACAGAGCAGCAGAAAGTGTCAAACCCAAGTCCAGTCATGGCATATCATTATAGGCTTGTGTTTCCAAGCTTCGCAACATTGTGGTCGCCATTATTGGCAGGAGTTTGACAAAGTCGGTAAGCGTACACTTGGCCAAGCTCTGGGAGGTAGATTTCGCAGTGCTTGTCAATGCATATTGCTATGTTAGTGCCTCTACCTTGAAACCACGTTAGTTTAAATTTCAGGCTCGTTTTCCTGTTTTTAGAGATTATTTTTTATCACTGCTATACTGCGACTTAATTTTTCTTTTTATGCATGCAATGATCGAGAAAATAGTTTAACGCATGTGACATTGCATGAAGTATTTCTCAGTGAAATCTTTACTTAGTGACTTAAAGTGTAGATGCATTCTGTTACTACGTAATATCCATATGCCAATGAATAGTTATAACTTGAGAAATATCTCCAACAACCTCGGCTATAGATTCCACACAACCTCCATTCGTCTGTTAACTATTAAACCAACATGTCGACAGACTTACGTCGCGTATTACACTAAAATTGACCTAACAAATTTAAGCTTAGCTGACTAGCACACTTAATTTTGTGCTGAACACCCGGCACAGTTTTTTGGCGTGCAGGTTCATAAGGGCAATGCGGAAAAATAAATGACGGGTATGCATGCAGGAAGTCAACCTTGCCAATAGTGCGAGGACTCAGTTTATTCTGAAGTAAAAAGTTTGCCGGAATTCCGTTTGGGAATGAAATAAAGCCGCAATGCTGCACACAGAGCCACTCCAACGTTGGCTTCACCACTACACACACAATTATTGCTAAGAAGACATGTTTATGGGTGCCCTATAAGCAGTCTGATCGGTAAGTAGGAAATCTCTAGGGCCATTATTAAATACCTTCTTATGACCCATGCATTATCCCTACAGGACGCTACACGCCAATCCCATTTGAATTAACACTGACACGAGATTTCAATGCTGACATAACTGCGTAAAGGGCTTATTTTGTGTACGGAGGTAACTCCCTAGGAGTTTCAACAGTACCGCTCAGTATAGCGTATTTTAAATCAATTTTAATTTTTCACGCCGCGGAAAGCCCAAAACGAATACCCTTTCGACACCGGCATCAGCATGAAGCGTTGAGTTCCTTGCCATGAGCTTCGCCCCAAACTGCCGACGACAGGGCTTCCGTGACTCAGCCAAGGCACTCGCTGCTGTTTGCGCGCGCTGCTGCAGCATGTGCACCGCGTCACAGTTTTGGGACTGACGTCATGCTGCCCGAGTGCACGCGACGACAACAGTGACGTCAAGAGTGCTTTCCTGTCATGGCAGCCGCCTCAGTGTTAGCACCGTCGAAACCGCAACTCACACAAATAAAGGAAGCTGTGAACAATTATTTACGCCGCAGTCGACCTTCTAATCTGCCATCCTATGATTACTCGGCTGGTAGGAGGTCTTAATGTAAGAGGTCTTATATGGAAATATGAAGGTCTTAGGACTTTATGTGAAATATGCATATATCTTTATGGATAGGTTTGTGTAGTCCGCTGCACAACTACACGAAAATGCATTCCATGGAAGACATTTTTTTTTTTGGGGGGGGGGGGGGGAGATTATGAAATCTGATATTGAAACAGAGTGACCCAAAGGCCTTTGAGATCGAGTACCCTCATTGAGACCGCACGGGTCCCTACGAAGAGCTCTACGCCTCGAGCTTCGCGATCGCTGCGCCGCCTGCCGCCGGTTCTCCACGGAGTTTACGGTACCAGCGCTGCGTGGCTGATAGGGGGTCGTGTGGTGTTTTGGTTTTCTTTCGCTTCTCTTGACCTTTCCGCGCACTAAACAACTTGTTATGGTGACGTATGTAAGCAAATATTACGTTTGGGGCACTTAAACAGCCCCCTCGCGAGGGGCACGATCAAAATCAGAGCATTTCCGCGGGGGGCGTGCCTGCCAGTCTTATGGATTACGTATTGGTTGTTGTGTTGTAATTGTTGTCTTCCAGCGTAGACATGTGCGATGAAGTCGATGGTGAAACGTGAAACGTGCCGTGAACCACCTGCCGCGGCTATTACGCAACGTGGAGAGGCTACGACGCAACTTGGCCGCCGCTATGACGCAACACAATCCAACACAATCCACTTTAATCCAACCCAATCCGAATCCAATCCAAGCCAAGCCAAGCCAATCCAATCCAATCGAATCCAATCCAATCGAATCCAATCCAATGCCCTTCGCGAGAGAGTGTTATAGCGCCGAAATCTCGCCCACCACATGAACGCGAACCGAACGCGGGCGAGAGAGGGTGTTGCGAGCGGAGAGAAGGCGAGGAGGACGCGGGGGGAGAGGGCGCAACCTGTGGCCGACGGTTTAATGAGTCAAGGAATATAAGGCGCGTGCGTAACCTTCCATTCTGTGTCGGCTCCGTGGAGCAGTCGGTAAAGTGCCGTGTACCTTGCGTTCCGCCCGCAGAGTCGTGGGATCGAAACCTGGCGCCGGAAGGTATTATTTCTTTATATAGTGTAGGGTGCTGACTACGTAGTGATGCGGACTACGGACGCCAACGCGGGTGACATCGTGAGTTACTAAAATGCTCTGCATTTAAAAAACATTGCGTCTTGTTAGAGTGCTCGAACGCCAACAGAAGCTACCCAGGGAGGCGGTTCTGCGCGCTTCCTGGCCGCTCTTATCGTCCGCGACAGCAGCAGCTTATCACCACTGTCAGCTTCGAACACGTCAGCAAAGGGAATTCTATTTATTGACGCCTCGTTTAGTTAGACCTGATAAAATATTGGCACAGTGAGAGGTTGGTTTCGTTTTGCAGAGCGGACAACACATGCGGCTTTGCTTCGAATGTGTACGTCCTAGAAAAATATGTTTCGGGGATGTGATTACCCAACACCCAACGATACCCTGTGCCTTTCGTGTGAATATACGCCACGGGAAAATGTTAAATATATTTAGAGGCTGTGCGTTGTAAAATATTGTTACGCCATCAAAGACGATGAAGACAGCAGCCGCATGTGGCGTCACGCACAAGTATCTGCGACGACGGCGAAGCTGTGTGGGGCATGCTGCCTGGCTTACGTGTTCCCACATTGCTCATCTGCGTCACCATCGTCACCGGGCTGCAGCTTCCACCAGGACGATCGCCCTCGACCGGGGGGTAATATCACGGGACACCTAGGCGGCCAAATGCCCCATACTGCCATGGCTCATCAGAGAAGACGACGAGGACGACGAAGAAGTGGCTGGGCCTCAGCGCGCGCTGTTATTGCCGCATTCTAAATTCTGTAAATGGATTGTTGCTCATCCTTCAACCATCGTTCGAGTCATTGGCTCTGCCGCCACGTTACAATATGTGCCCACTCACGCCTTATAGCAAGAACCAAGGTAAAAATGAAACCACGGGGAAAATGAATGGTCTGCAATTCCGGAAGAAATAGAATAGTCGCACGGGAATGAAAAAAAAAAACAGTGTAGCTCCGGAAAGGCTAAAGACGTTCGTCTCAACTTAAGCCAGGTAGGACTCGCCAGACCAATTATATGCGAAATGCACTGCTATTTCATAAAACATGGAGGGGGAGAGAGGGGACGCTTAACTATCGTTGTGTTAAAATGCGGAGCGGAATAAAGGAAAGTTTTAGTAATCGCAAACAAAAGCTGCGCGTTCCCTTTCCTTTTGCTTTTCGACCTTAAATGAACGGCTGATAACTCAGCGGATGCATTTTTAGTGAAGAATACAGGGTAGGCAGTTCACAGCGATGAAAGGTGTCGTTGGAAGAGTGTGGTATCTGATAACGCCCTCTGGTATCAGTTAGTGCTAGATCTGGGAGGCTTCCTGTGTCATATGACGATTCGATGAAGAAGTGCTTAGTCGCGCACGCGGATTTCTCTATAAGCCCGTCTCCGCGCTTCTCGTGGAAAATAAATGTATCAAATGAATGTTTGCGAGCGCTCACCTCCCGACAAGACGAGCCAGCATTAAATTTTTCGTCTTCATCAGGGTAGTCTGACGAGCTCGGACCTTGGGATCCAGCGTGAACTGGTGAAGAGGGCCTGGACCGCCAGCCGAGCTCAGGGTATTCCGGAATAGGGAATTCAGCCCCCCACCGGCGGGTGCCCTAACATCTGCACCAGCTTGACAAATAAAGATTTATTCATCATCATCATCTTGTGCTGATTCCCGGGTAGAGAGAGAGAGAGAGATAATAGTCTTTAATGATACTGGTGAGGTTAGCCTGGCCAAGGCGCCTAGCTGCTACACCAGATGTATAAAAAAAAGAGATCGATGAGAGATGATGATAATGACTGTGATGAAGATGACGCGCTCATTTAAGAGAGTCCTTGTTTAAAGAGTCTGATCAAAGTCCTGTGCTTCGCAGGAAAGACAGTAGAGCGTTTTGTCGCTCGAGATGCTCGTTTAGAGTTCGTCCAAGGGCCTAGCACGTCACTGAGAGTTAGGCCCTCTAGACAGCGGAAGACCCAAGGACACTAAAAGGGACGTTCTGGCGGCTCTATACCGGCGTACACTCACATAGCACGTGGTTCAAGTCCTCGCGCACGTCACAAAGAGTGCAACAAGGGGGAAGCGGCCTGTTTCGTCTGGAATCGAAAGTAATTGGTGTAAGCGACATTTAGCCGCACACGGTGAAAGAACCGCTTCGTCATGCTTGGAAAGTCCTTCAGGCATCCTAAAGGTCCCGTGCGGGTCTATGGAGTGAAGCGGCGCGTAATTATGCGGCGCAACAGCCCACATGGATCGCTGAAATCTCCAGGCAGCCTTGGACGCAAGGGCAGAAGCATCTTTTCCTGGAGAACGGTATCTGTATCACTGGCCCGTAGCAGATCATGCGCTATCGATGCCGCAGTGTCCGTCCTTGACGTTCCAGTTATACCGCAGTGGGCAGGAATCCACTGAAGCTCTACATGATGGTGTGCATTTAGAGCTTGTAAGTGCAATGCATGGATTGTCTAAAACAAGCTGTTCTTCGGGTACGATTTTAAGCACTGAAGGGCCGCCCGAGAATCCGTGAAGATTGCCCACTGACGTGCTGGTTGCTCGATGATGTAGGCGAAAGCAGCCCGCAGAGCGGCAAGTTCGGTGATCATGGATGTCGTCCTGTGGCTAAGCGTTGCGCTGAAGGCGGTACAGGAGGGACGGGAACCAGATTGCATTATCCATCGTACTTCTTTCGTAGAATTTTCGTGAAATTTATGTCACATTGGCTTGTCCAGTGTAGTGATCAATATCTGAGGTATGATACTGGCAAGCGTAACTGGCGTGCTGTCAGGTGCGAGTGCTCCTATACAATTATGTAAGCGCACAAAGCCGATTTACATCATAGTGTATGGCCGTAACATGACCATCGGAGGAAACGCTGCTTACGGAGACACAGCTACTAAATTTCAGGGGAGTGGAATTGTAATCAGCTGCATGCATAGGCCGGCTTCGCGACGCCGGCCTGTGACACACACCTGGCGCTCATACAGACCGAATGCACCACACTAAGATCGCGTCAGAAACATTTACACTTTCGTAAACACACCACACTTGCAAACAGAGTGACTACTCCACATTAATATGTATTTAGAACGCGTACAAACGGTAAATAGCAGTCTTGAACGTGCCCCAAAAGCAACGGCGACAAGGGGGGAGCGCACCGGAGACTCTCGCGGCTGCTTTCGAAACGGGCCATAGGGGGATTTCAGTGGCGCCCCTACAGGCAGCGGTCGAGGCGTATACACTGAAGCCCCTTAAAATTTGGCTTCACTACTACAAATGCATATCTGGGGAGACGTTTCTCTGCGGACTATATACGGCATCTGGCACGAGAGTATGAAGGTCACAGTGCCTTTTATTAATGGAGTCTTCGTATGGGGCAAAAGTGTGACAGTCAAGCGCAACAGACGAACAGGCAGGTTTTTTCGTTGAATCCACATAACCTACACAATTAATAATGGCAAAGCGCTTCCCGTTGTGCCCAATAAGGTCAAAAGAAGCTCCTCACTGTTCCCGCGTAATCGGATTCATACTCGAACTCCCGTATGGAAACGGCGCGTCGGCGGCCACAGCCGGCCGGTGTATGCATGCGGCAGGCGCGAGAAAGTTCCTTCTAGGTACAGTCGAACCTCGTTATAGCGAACACTGATATAGCGAAATTATCGGATATAGAGAACTAAATACGAAGTTTGTTTGGTCACGCTTCATTTGAATGATTCTTTTATAACGAAACCGAAACCTCGAGATCAGCGCGATATCGGTTATAACGAAGAAATATCTGGTTCCCGCGAGGCTCTAAACGCGACAGCTAGCATAATAAAAGCAAAATCTAAAAAGTGAGACAAAACTACCGTTTTTAGTAGCTTAAGGGCCTTTACTGCGTGGACACTGCGAAAAACTTCATTCCGCTCAGACGGTGAAAAGCCACCACGCGTAGGCCACATCCTCTTTCAAGTAAATAAGAACGCACGCCTGTTTTGCCGAACGAAGTTTGTTCTGTTGTAATTTCACGATCTCACGTTCCGGTCTGTTTAGTTTGAAATGCCACAAGGAGACACATAAGGACTTCCTCGTTTATAGTGGGTGCGAAGCCTAGAACAATGCATTTTTTATCTATGATTGTTGCGCGAGCCAGATTGCCGATTGATTAGAGCCGATTTTTTACCGCTATATGGTTATAACGAATATCGGATATAACGAACTAATTTACTGCCCCGATACTGCTTCGTTATAACGAGGTTCGACGGTATTCCTGGATTTCGGCGTTGAGGTGTCTTCACACGCGGAAGCACGAGTATCGCAGTCGCCTGTCTTTCCAAGATAAGCTCGAAAGGAGACATGTGTGTCGTTTCCTGGACAGCCGAATTGTACGCGAACGTGACACGAGGGAAGATTTTTGCTTACGTCTTAAGTTGACGGTAATGCGCATGCACAGCATATGCAGTATATTGTCGAGGTGTTCTGTTGGTCTGTTCGTTTGGAGGTGGTATACGCTGTTGTCCTACGCTGTTCCCTGTCGCATTATCGTAAGTCTCCTTTCGTCGCGTCAGCTTTGCGGTGAAAGCTGTTCTGCGGTCTGTGATAACTGCTTCAAGGGCTCTGCGTTGCAGCAGAACATGGTATAGAAAAAAATTTCGCTGCTTCGAGGGCTGTCCCGTAGGAAAGAGCGGCCGTTTCTGCGTATCGCGTCACGCAGACCGCAACGATCATCTGCTCTCTGTTCGTGACGTAGGGAATGACCCCCGATCTGCCTCCCAAAAACGTGAAATAAGATCGAGTGCACTTTCGATTACACCAGGCCGGTCTAGGTGAGTAACGAATGGATTACACTCTTCGCCTATCATGTAAAAGAGCCGGGCACGGCCTAACGCCGAAAGAAACAAATGCGGGATAAGATAGCCGCGCGTGGCCACGTGGTGGCAGCGTAACGTAAATGAACCATTCCCACGTTGTGGTTCACGGCTTCATTCTTCCCGCCCTGATGCTGCCGACCCGCACGTTTGCCTTATTATGAAACGCAAAGCATGCTTTCCGCACTGGACAATGGACAAACGAACCATGGGCCTGGAAATTAATATGCAGAAAACCAAATTAATGATCAATAACCTCGGGACAGCACAGCGGTTTGAGATAGATGGCGAGGCAGTGGAAGTGGTAAGCGAATATATCTACTTAGGCCAAGTTATGACCCCGGATCCCAGCCATGAGGCAGAGATAATTAGAAGGATAAGAATGGGGTGGAGTGCATTCGGCAGGCACTTTTAGAATATGAATAGCAGCCTACCATTGTCCCTGAAGAAGAAAGTGTATGACAGCTGCATCTTACCGGTACTCACCTAGGGGGAGAAACTTGGAGGCTCACTAACAGGGTTCAACTTAAATTGAGAACGACTCAGCGGGCAATGGAGCGGAAGGTAATAGGTGTAACGTTAAGGGACAAGAAGAGAGCGGAGTGGGTCAGGGGACAAACGCGTGTTAAGGACATATTAGTAGAAATTAATAAGAAGAAATGGACGTGGGCAGGGCATGTAATGCGAAGGCAAGATAACCGTTGGTCATTAAGGGTAACAGAGTGGATCCCTAGAGAAGGCAAGCGTTGCAGGGGGCGGCAGAAAGTTAGATGGGCAGATGAGATCAAGAAGTTTGCGGGGATAAATTGGTTGCAGTTAGCACAGGACCGGGATAATTGGAGATTAATGGAAGAGTTCTTTGCCCTGCAGTGGGCGTAGATAGGCTGGTGGTAGTGATGATGACGATGAAACGGAATCGAATTTCGTTATTCTAATCACAGCCCATTAGTAAATAACTGCTCATTGTTTCGGTTGCAACCGACTGTATTCAATTTTAAAGGTACAGACAACCGATTTTTCTAGAGGGCATATCGTCTAGCTTATATGAAAGCCAGGGTTTTATATACTGGAGAAACCGTAAGGAATTTCTAAGCAAACAGGCCGATATAATTTTATTTCGCACTAAAATTTCTGCAGCCTGAAAGGTGGCGCCACTTAGCGTCTAAACATGGCAATACCGTACGTGTCAAAAAAAAAAAAAAAAAAAAATCCTCGGCCATCTCTACTAACGTGAAACCTGTGGAGGAGCGAAGCATGCAGTGCAAGGTATTATTGGTGCCATGGCGTTTTTACCAACGGAGATGAAAGCGTTTGGGTGTAGAAATATACAGCTTTGCTGTAAAAGTCTCTTGTCTTTGAAGCACGAAGCTTTCTAGCGCGAGGCGTAAACGAGTGTCCCGGTGTTCATTTTTAGTACGCGTTACGTTCTAGCGCGAGGCGTAATCGAGTTTCCAGGTTTTATGGTACCGTGAATTCATGAGACGACGATTACGACGACGATGACGACGACAGGAGACGCCTACAGCACCAGCCCCTGAGGGGCTTCGCCACTAAAACTCTGTCGGTTTCAACGGGTGATTCGAAAAGCGCATGAAGTAATAGGAATGGTTGCACATTATTGCTGTTTTTGCCAGAGAGAAGTGTTTAAATACCTCTTTTAATCTCACGTGCAGTAAAAGTGTGTTGCCGCACGGCTCACTGTAATGGTTGCCAGCATTCATTTTGGCGGGCCACGTATTTATTTATTTATTTATTTATTTATTTATTTATTTATTTATTTATTTATTTATTACAATACTTTTAGGGCCAGGACGCACTACAGAAAGGAGTGGGAGGGGGGGGGGAGGTACACAACTATGACAACCAACAATGGTAGTACATAGGTGGGAGTACAAAGTATTACTACACACTGTAAAAAATTAGGTTTTGTAGGGCTGTCTTGAATTGGGAATGTTCTGAGATGGCAGCAGTGGAGGCGGGAAGGTGGTTCCAGTCAACGCTGGTTCTTGGAATGAAAAAAAAAAAACAATATAAAAATTAGTCCGACAAGAAGGAACGCCAACTTTGTTTGCATGGTCTGTGCTGGATGAAATATATGTAGTGCGGAAGCATCAGCTGTTGTTTCAGGTGAATGATGTGGAAAAATATTTTTTGGAAAAGGCAAGGACGATGATATTTGCGACGTGCCGACAAGTCAGGCAGGCCAAGAGCAGATTTCATTGAGGTGACACTGGCATTACGGCTATAGTTCGATACAGTGAAACGAGTCGCATGATTCTGGATGGCTTCAATGGATTGGGCGAGCGGGATTTTTCCGGGGTCCCAGATAGCGCAGGCGTACTCTAATTTTGGACGAACTATAGAGACTTATAAAGTGTTAATTTAACATCCGACGGCACGAAGTAGAAGTTCCGGCGCAAATATCCAAGCATGCGGTTGGCATTGTTAGTTATGTATTCTACATGCACATTTCAAGGGAGATCTTTCGTGATAAGAAGCTCGATATATATGCAAAAGTCAACGGAAGAGGGGGCCGGCATGTCCGTCAGGTCTAACAATCCCGATTTCAGAAGTTCCATAGCGCTATCAACAAAGCCGTTTCGCGTTAAGTTGTTTTAAGTGATGCGCTTTCATTTGGGATACCGAAAATACATTCGACAAAATTCGGCTGTCTGTCCCTTTAAGAGAACCTCTGTGCCACGAGTTCTTGCGGAGTACCATAATCACCAACACTTGTCCTGAGGAAGCTGTCCGGTCAATTATCGGGAAATCGCGCTTTGCGCCTCACATCGTTACCTTCCATTTTTTTCTGGAAATCTCTGAGCCCAAGCTCTCTTCTTCTGGGCAAATAAAGTTCTCTCTTTCTTTCTCGCATGAGCGCCTCTTCTCAAACGTATGAATGGGGTCCCGTATACATGAAGCCGGGAAGGAATACAACGACTCTTAAAGTAACCGTGGCGACATGACGCAAATATCAGATATCATTCAGGAATCAGAAGGTCGCGCGTCGGCGTTGTGATAAGATGGTTAGTGTTGAGCCACCGGCGATGCGTTTATCAGCAAATGTGTATAGAATCGGGGAAGCCTTTTGAGCCACTTATCATTCGCAGTTATCGGCTCGACGGGAGAGAAGTTGCAGCATGGAACTAGCAAGAAAGGTTATTAATTAAAGGAGCCATGACGACAAAATACAGGCTGGATTCATTAAGAAGACGGATTTACATAACCACGATGCCAATTTTATCGGAAACCTCAAACAAATATTCCAGAGCAGTGCTGACTCTTCAAAACTTCGTGGAGATTTCTCTATGTCGTCTCGGAAGGTTTTTTATTTGTGTGTGTGTGTGTGTGGGCAATAAGCGGCCGCCGACATACGAGACCGCCAAGAACTATAACTGGGAGGTTGTAGTGCAGCCTCTACTTCCGTTTGATCGAACGTTGACGTTCACTTGAATGTTGACGTGCAGTTAACAAGCTGATAACTGTGCTGATAAATCAGTTACTGTGGTTTCGTTTGGGGCACAACCTCGAAGAATAATACAGACAACATATTCTCTATTCAAAAGAAAGCGCTTCGAAATGTTGCAAACGTTTCCTACGATATGTCATTACACGATTATTATAATTCCCTTAATATCGTACCCGTCCCACAATTGTACAATTTTATTTTGCTCGCTAGTTATAAAAAGAACTTAAGAAGTAATAATACCGCATTTATATCCCTATGCAACCTGAGAAAGGTTCCTGATACAGGATATACATTTCGGAATGAAGCCACTTGGTCGGTTCCTTTCTCTAGAACCAATCATGGGCTAGATAACATTGATAACCGTATATCTCGACTATTAAATGACATGATTTTAGAAGGTGTTAACATAGACAGTATTTCTATATCCGAATAAAGCATTATTTTATAAATTGCCATTCTTGAATTGTACATAAACATTGTGGTTAAAAGCGTAGTGACACGTGAATACATGTGTGTGCTCAAATTTTGTTGTATTTTTGCTCGGTTTTCATTTCCAATTCACAGCTTTATTTCGCTGAGTCGTAGACTGCTCTCACATTATTTCTCGTTGAACATGATACGGTTCGTATTTCGTACATTATTGTGTTGTTTTATGTTTCAATATTTCGGACTACTTGATTTTTTTCTTTTTCTTTCTTTTTTTTTGCATACTTGATTTCTTTCTTTCTCTCCTAAATTGTGTCACTGCAGTAATTTGTTAGAAATATGCAAGTTAGCAGTGTTTTTACCGTGTTTTTCTGCATTCCTGTAGTTGATGTTTTCTATTATTGCTGTTTTCAGTAACGTTACACAATCTGTTACTCTACTGTACAATGTGAATTTCATTTCATTAACAGCTCCACTCTGCCCTAGCTCACTGCCTTGTAAGGGGGGATGGGACCCAGTCAAGCTAATATAGCATCACCTTTCTGTCCCCTCTCCCTGCATTTTTCGCTATGTAAGAAATGCAAAATTAATTGAATTTGAATTTTTAGTGCTGGCCAATATTACGTCACTCCTGCCTATCATACGTGACCGTATAGCGCGAAATTTTGAAGACGTCTGTTGTGTCTGGAATAGAGCTGAATGAGTTAGAAAAGTCGAGCTATTTCAAAGAGAACAAACTTGTATTTCGCCTTTGTGGCCCCTTTAAAAGATCGTCCAGAGCGTGGCGATCCAATTTCTAAGTTCGCCGCAAGTGCGTTGTACTTTTCGTGTTAGTTGCCAATGAAACAATACGCGAAAAGTTCTTGTCCCCCAAGGACGACATTCAGGATCCTCCGGCTGCGCATTTACGGCGTTTCGCCACCCTAATGGACGAGCCGAAGCAGTACGTTGACAATGATCGCCTTCAGGAGCCGAATTTTCAAAAATGACGGATGTCATTCTGACGCGACGCGGTATTGGCGCGATAGATGTATTCCTCTTTCGGTGGTCCTGTGGAAGGGTGAGATACCAGAAATCAACCGCGTATTCCATTTCGGGGACCTGGTCCGGGGCGCAGGTCCACTTTAGGTCCCAAGAAACTTTAGCGATGATTGCTAAAGATTGTTAGCCACAATGATTGTTAAGAAAAAAAACATACGAACTCCGTAGGGGCCAGAGAAGACAAGTGATAGCACGGATCAGCGCAGAAGTCTTCCAGTGGCCATGATGAATTCATGAAGGAGAGAGTAAATTTCTTTTCTTGCTTAACCTAGGCTGCTAGCGCCGAATGAGAGCTTTGCTGTCGGCGTCGTCGTCATCGTCGTCGTCACAACACCACCACCACCATCATCACCATCACCACCGTCGAGGATTTCCCCACCAGAGGTCGGCGGACTCACTCATGAGTCTCTCACTCAGACTCATTTGGACTCAAACTCACGCGTGAGTTTGAGTTTGAGTGAGCACGAGGCTAGTGTGGCTTGAGTGAGTTTGAGCCGACTGGGTTTGAGTACGCCTGAGACCGAGTGAGTTCTGAGTCCATTCTGAGTTCTGAATTCATTTCGAGTTTTGAGTCCATTTTGAGTTTGAGTTTATTTTGAGTTCTGCATACATTTTGAGTATTGAGTCCAAGTGAGTTTTGAGTACATTTTGAGTTCTGAGTTCATTTTGAGTTGTGAGTCTATTTTGAGTTTTGAGTGCGTTTTGAGTTCTGAGTACATTTCGAGCTCTGAGTACGTTTTGAGTTTTGAGCCCGAGTGAGTTCTGACTGTGAGTTTTAGTGAGCGAAGATGTGCTGCTCAGCAATGAGTTTGAGTTTGAGTGAGTCGTGATTCCGAAATAAATTTGTGAGTGCGTTTTAGTGAGCCGCGCCAACTCTGCTGCGGTATGTTCCCCACAGCAAGTGGACCTATGGTGCCACGGAGGAAGCAGATAACAGTCAGGAGCGGTGAATATTACAGCATTGACTTACACTTGTAATAATTTCGGATTGTTATATTGACACTTTACGATAAGTTATGCATAAGAAGGAGGAAGAGATGAAGCGATACAACACTCAAAAATCGGATTACGTTCATTTGTTTTTGTCGCCTCAACCTACCCTAACCGTCTGAAGGCAATGCCGTGTGCATGAAGCCTTGATAGCGAAAAGGATCATTGGTCTATTTTTTATATTTTATTAGTGACATCAGATCGCATAACGTTTTTTTTGTCATAATTTTTCTTCGCCGTTATCTAGACATTCACACGGATTACTCGGAATCAAGGAGTCTACCTCAGATGCCCCTTGATTAAGCACAGAAATCGTCTGATATCAATGTTTCTGGTAGAGACATCTCGCTCAGGGCACCGCCTGCGCAACCACCTTCTGCTTAATTAAGCTATGCTTATCACAATGGGGACTTGCTCATGTATAAGTGGATGGCAGTGCCATAAGCTCTAAGTGGAAGCGTATTGTTCTTTGAAATGGCGGCTATTTGCGCCAAACGCTGCGAGTTTATCGAATCTGCCCAAAGATGCCTTGATAAGTTGATAAGCAGGATACTCTTGCTCAACGCTGTATACTTAAGCCATCAAATGTTCACTATTCGTCCTCTTCGGACCCGAGGAGAAGAGATCACACCTGAGGTAGAAAACTCGGCCTTTTTGGATGCTGCCCACTGAGTGAACTCCCTGTACGCAGATTTTAAATGCAGTTGCTCATTTATAACCATAACTAGCTGCGGATTTGCCATTAGTTGTTACTTTGGTGATTGGTATTTTCCTTGTTTTGGGTAAGTGTTTGATATAAAAGGAATTTCTCTTCTAGAGCACTCGGGGATTGTGAATGCAAACTGTTCTACGGCAAAGTAAAATAGTGGCAGTCTTCTTAAATGTTTTTAGATCATATCGCCAATATTGAGCCCAATGTTGTGAAATTTTCGGCAGTATTACGCATACACCACGTTTAACTATATTGTTTATTAGCCTACACTGTCGCAGTTGGAATATAAACAAGCGCAGATTCGCATATTAAGTAACACTACTTTAGTGCACTATCATAGCAAAGTACGTAAGGTTCCTGCTTGTTTTTTTTTTCTTCCCGGGACGTGCCGGTATTTTTGGCTCCTGCTTTAGAGGACGCCCTGCTGCTATTAAAGGTGGGTAGTGCAATCAATGATGTTTCTCCACACTACGGCTGCCGCAAACTGGAATAGCACCTCAACAATCACATAATATAACGGAGGGTCTAGGTTACGCCACTTTACCTCATTTAATTTCCTTTGCGCTGCGTAGTGGGTAGTGAGGGATCTTCGAACTGGAGCCTCAGCAAGCAAGTTTGAGGGATGGTTTAAAGCTGGGTCTATAAAGCATTGTTAAAAAATTAGTGCACTTAGCTTGTCCCGTCAAGGTTGTTTCTCCGCCATGGCGGCACAGTGCCAAGATTTTGCGCTACTGAGAACCAGACCTCGGATACAATTATTAAAGGGACACTGAAGTGAATTTCTCAAGCTCCCGTTTTTGCTTGCACTGCGTAGACTGGCTCAAATTAGCACACTTTTCATCGTTTATCCGGTTGACAAATCGGTAATTATTTTACAAAGCGCGAAAGAAGAAAAACTACCATGCGCGGTTTGCGGCGGCCGCACCAACTAAGGCTGTGACGTTGAGAGGAGGGGCGCCGTGATTGGACGATGCCCAAGGTTAGCAATCACACAAGTTTCGGTTTTGGTTTCGGTTCTGTAAAACATAACCAATGGCTTTGTTGGATGGGCATTCTCAATATCTCAGTAATCATCGTACCGCGCTTCTGCCATGTTGTCGGCTGTAAAATGCACAAGATAAGCCTCCCAGGACGGCTTGTAGTCGTAGCATTCACTAGCCGAGACCTACGCAGTGCATGAACGCCCTCCGCGTACCCGCAGACGCCCAAATGTCATGCGCTTTTCCCCCATATTTGGAGCTTGCCTCCCTCATGCCGTGTTCGCAAAAGCGTGTTCGCACCAGGCCAAGGGTCTGTTCATTCTGGCCTGTGCCCACTGCCTGCAAGCAGTCGGTGCTTATGGCAACAGCACGCCAACGAGAACTCGCTAGCGCGCCAGTGCCAGCCTGCGCGCGTTTTGTGAACTAGTTCGTGTAGCCAGGAACGTTGCGGCCCCAAAAAAGGTGAACTCAATATAGAAAACATCGGCGGAAAACAAAAAAGTTAACTTACAAAAAAAAAAGCACGTACCCGCGGGGATTCGAACTCGTGACTCGCAAAACATTTGCGGTGAAATCCTAGCACCCCAGACTGCTAGGCCACGGAGCGCGACACGAATGCCTTTCTAATATAGGGTATATATTGTACAACCGGTTTACACTTTTATTTAGTGTTGGCATTTCAAGCCGCTTAGGTGACTATTTGTTGTACTGCGATCGTGCAGTAAGCGTCGCCCGAGTTTCCACAGTAGCTCACGTCTAGCAATTGCATTTCGTAGACGGACAAGCGTTCGCAGATGCGTAGTCGTGCTGCTGAACGCTGTGCTTATTCGCCCAGCGCAAAAAAGTACTTCCCGCGCCCTAGTTTTACGCTGTACGGTAAAAATATCAGTTGATTTTATTTGCTTAGTACCTATATTGACTTCGCTGACTCTTCTCCCGCCTTCAAGAGGCCTTATATTTTCCTACTGGCGTACCAGTCAGCGAAGCGTCGCATGTGCAGCGCTTGTGTGAAGCGACCTTGACTTGGAGCTAGATACAGTGTACAAACAAACCAAGTAAAGAAAGGCACATTCTTCCATTCACAAACGTGTCCTGGCTTCGTTTCAACTAAGCGAACGAATTGCGACCAAGCAATTTTTTTTTTAACCTCCTTGATTGCGACGACCCGCCGGCGGCCGGCGGACGAAACGCTGGGCCGACTGACTCTGTCGGCCGGGGAGCCGTGCAGTAGCGCAGCCGTGGCGCAGCCAATTGCCAGCTCATCCCCTCCTGACGTCACACGAAAACGCCACAGAAAATGGGCGAGCGTAAAGAGAGGAGGACAGCGTTTTCGAATTAGTTTTTCTACTAAATAAAATCGCGTAAACGCGCCTAGAGTGGTCGAAACATGGCCTGGGGACTCCGGACTACAATTTGCGCTAGTAATCCCGCAATGTTTACATATCTCTTCAGTGTCCCTTTAAGTGCGAATGCACTTTATAAGCGACCCCAAACCATCCACCGCCGGCGGCGGCAGCGGCGTCCGCAGTGCTCCTCTATATTTAAAAAAGAAACAGCATCCGGCGCCAGGTTTCGATCCGAGGACTTTGCGGCCGCAGCGCGACGCTCTACCGACCAAGCCACGGACGCGAACGTGATATCAGTGTTAGTGACGCGCCTTATATCTTTAACGCATTCAAACTACGTCGTCAGCGGCGTGCGTTGGCGACTCAGCGGCGTTATAGCGGCTTGATAACTGCGTGGTGTACACGTGATACTACAAACCCGATGGAAGAGATGGAAGAGAAGGCGGAGAGGCGGTGGGCTGCGGGGGCCGAGCGCAAGCGCCGCAAGCGGGCCGACAACCGTGCATTCGCACTTTCACATTCTCCCCCTCGGGGAAATGCGGGGGAATTTTTAGCCTTGGAGGCTTCAATTTTATAATGTAGGCGGAAAAGGAAAACTCTGGTGTCCAGATTAGGGTTCACAGGTTGTCTATATTAATTTGTAGCCTTCCATTACGGCGCATCTCATAGACCAAGCGTAGCTTTTGCGAGTTAGGCTGCAATTTCCGAATCTTTTGGATACATTAGCTTTCACTTCCGGTTCATATTGAGCATGACGAATACAAATATGAAAGTCAGACGTTGGTTGGCCTTGAATTGCAATGAAGCAGCAGCGCAAAGAAGGTTGGTGGAGTGAGTGACTAGCAAACAAAAAAAAAAAAAAAGAAAATTGGCCGTGTATCTGCTTACCGTAAAAACCCGCGTATAATACGAGGTTTTTTTTCCAAATTTCACTATGTGAAATTTGTGCCTCGTATTATATGTGAATCCCAAAGTTTTCAGCCTAAAATTTACACTTTCAGTTTCACCGGAGGGTGCGCCACCTTGCGGTGGAGTAAGCTGGCTGCTGCTTCTCTCAGCCGGCGCCATTTTGATTGTTTTGACCACGTCAAGGATCTCGGCACGTTCACCGCAAGTCTATCACGATGTCGGGTGCTCGAAAATAGTATTCGGTTGCAATTAAAAGAAAAGTTATTTTATGTGCGGAGACCATCAGGAATTGCGCGGCAGGACGGCAGATCGGCGTCACCGAAGGCAGCATTCGTGGTTGGAGAAAGCAACTGGTGCTTGACTGGATAAAGTCTGTGTGGTGTCGGCGGCCTGGAGCACTGTTGGGGATTCCCGTCAGTGCTCGTGTTGGACGCATTTCGCTGCCACCTGGCCGATTCCGTGAAGAAGTTGTTGCGCGAACCACGCACCGAACTCATTGTCATGCCAGGAGGAATGACATCCCAGCTGCAACCGCTAGACGTTTCATCAACAAGCCTTTCAAAGGCTGCATCAGGTCCTGCTACCAAGAGTGGATGAGGTCAGGAGACCCGTAAGTGACAGCTACCGAATGGCTGACGCGGGTTTCTCCAGCGGTGCTTTGTGGCTGGATCGCGGATGCGTGGGCCAGCATCCCAGAGGAGCTCGTCAGTCGCTCTTTTAAGAAATGCGGCATTTCAAACGCCCTTGATGGCACTGAGGACCACTTTCTGTGGGAAGACATTTCCGACAAGGCGACTTCAGGAGACAGCGGCAGCGAACCTGACGATGACTAAACTCAAGTCGGGAGACAGTGCCAGGGAAAACTGACAATGACTGAACGGTAACTGCAGTGCAAATAAATGTTTTCTGTTCTCTTTACCTCGCATTATATGCGGATGCCAATTTTTTTTTTCTGATTTTGCTGTCCCCGAATTACACCTCGTATTATACGCGGGTCCGTATTATACGCGGGTTTTTACGGTACTTCGTTGCAAATGTCGTCGAAAGATAGTGCCGCCTCTGCCACGCACACGGCACTCTGTCACGCTCTTCTCCTCCCGTCTTGGCTCCTAACAATGATAAACACGGTGGAGATTTGCCCAAGTCAACTAAGGTGTTCCACTGCTCGCGCACCATCTGCTGGAACCTTTCGTTACTGGTGGACCTCTGGAATGCCGCCACGAGGTCTAGTGTCCGAGTGATCACTTTTCGTATTTTTGTGTGCAAACAGTCTTTTCAACATACCTTTTCTTGCTTGCTATCGCAAAGATCAATCAGGCATGTATTTTAAATTAAAAGACCACTGCAAATACGACGTATGTGTTTATGCTTTGCCGGTAAAATGCCTATTTTTTACGTTTGGCTCACCAATGTTGGTTAGTATGAACCTTGCCACCAGGTTTAGTAGTTTAAAATACTTTGTATACAAACGTATAGTTCGAGAATTCTTTTACCTTTTAGCCGGGCGGCTGAATCGAGGGACAGAGAGACAGAAGAAAATTTTCTGCGTTTAATTTGTCCAAGAGATACTGCGCATGTCGTCTTAAAAAAAACTTTCTAAAGCTTATAGAGGGGTGGGGGGAAAGGGGGTGAAAAGTGAGCAGTAAATACTAAGGTCGTTACGCGTCTTTTCAATCGATTATTGCTTATGTTGGCGCCAAATGCAGGGGGGGGGGGAAGCAGCGCTGCTGGGCGTTAATTGACAAGGGGAATTGTCGCGGAGAAATTCAGGTAACCCCCATTCTCCACTGGTTGTAGCACAGAAAAAGTAAACTTGCACTCGGCTTAAACTAAGAAATTAACTCCTTGAGATCAACTCGAGCATGCCAAGGAAGATGCCTGCAGCGAAAGAGGCCGCACAACCACTGTGTTTCATAATGGTGCTTCAATGAATTTTGGCTGTCCCATCGCGTGGAATTCAAACTTTTGCGCCTTACAAAACATGTACCCGTATTGAGCACTCGGAAATGCTATTTCGGATTCTTTACGTTGTAAACCCAGCAAGTTGCTGTCTGGTACTAATAATCTACTGGGGTTCCTTCCGTGATTACGAATTGATCACGTGTTAGTAGAAAGTTCGGTTCAGAGTTAACTAACCTCCAATGTCTGAGCCGGTGTTTGTACGGGACAAGAATGCCAACAAAAGTTGTCTATGAAATAAAAGCGCCCTCTAAAAAACGAGGCTGGGAACTCGTGTCAGAAAAAGTGACTTAGAACAATTTACGCAGCAGAAGTCGAGCACATATTCCACGGTACGCCTCACCAATAAAATGCTTTTTCTACCCGAAAACAAGACGAGTTAAGACGGTGGGCGTAATATGTGTGGCACTGTTACCAGAGCGGTGTTCATTGTTCTGTAAACTCAAGACGCAATCTCGGAGGGTTTCCTTGGCCTTGAAGGAAGTCTCCAAAATTTAGCTCCGGAAGCGGCTTAAAGCAAGGAGGAAACGGGAAGCGGGTGATGTTATCCGCGGAACATCCGTTCATAAACACTGCACGCGTCGGCTGAGAGAGCAAGAGAGCCAGTTACGGCAGGGTGGCGCAACTTTCGCGCCATAACACGGAACACGCGTCTTCACTTCGTCTGATCGATGGATGTTGCCACTGTTCGCGTCATTTTGCCTCCGCGTTGACAACACGAGAGCGTTGCTTCCGCCGTGTACTATTTAAAGTTGCGCCAAAAGAAAACCTGACTGAGAAAGCGTGAATCACAGTGGCGTCAGACACGCTCGTGAACGCAGCTTGCTCGAAGTGGGAACTGGTGGCACAGCAGACGATAGTTACGACACATTTGACAGACGTTTGTTTCTGGAGAGCGGCTGACAGGGGCACCAGAGCCTGGCGACATTTGTGACGGCTAACCACCAGTAAGTCCGGCATCGAAACCAGCGAGTCCAGCATCAGAGTCGAGCATCGAAATTGCGAGGTAAGAGTGACTACCGCGACGTCACTGAAAAGACCACGCGTCATAATTTCCAAATTTAGGACTACTTCGAAACTGCCGATGGAGTGGGGAATGTGCAGCTGGGGCGTGGAGGAACTGAAAGGCACTCAACCACTTTTTTTACACCTGTAAGAATTTCGTACCCTGGAAGCCCCATGCTCTTCCCTGCACCTTTTTTTAGAGTCAGCTTCGCTCTCGTACTTTACCGTCGTTGTGTGGTACAGGTTCACAATGTTACCAGTAAGAGTGAATTGTTATAACGTTGTGTTGAATATTTCGGTTTATGTATACAGCTGATGCGGTCGCGGTTCGGTAATGATGAACGCAATTTAATTTTTTGCATGCATTTGTTCTTGTACGTCAAGCAATACAGCACTCGTTCTTCGTCCCGCCGGTATATTGGCGCCACTTCATATCGATTGCAACGCTCTCGGTAAAAGGAGAGATCTGTATTCACATTATAATACAACGGGGCGCACGCCTCCTCGAAGTCATCCTTCGTCGTTTCCTCTCATATTATTCTGCCCTGATTACTTTACCCTCACAGGAACGTTCTTGCAACGGATAGCGTGACCGGCTGCATTGAGCATATAAGGCGTTTTCTTTGAAAATGAGCCACATACAGAAACCGAAAGTATAGGTCGTGTAGAACTGCAGTGACAAGAAAAACTCGACAACTTTCCCCGAAAAAAGGGGTGGCAAGAAAATAGTTGAGATAACGCCCTGAAAACGCAGATCGTAGTTCGTATTGAAAATGAGCCAGAGCCGGCTGTTTCAGCGGATCAAAAGTGAGCTAAAATTCCATTTGCCCGAATGGGCAGTTTGCTTTGGGCGCGACATGTTTCAGCACATGTTTCGTCGTAGGTTTTTTCTCGACAAATGCACTATTTTTTTTGTGTTTTCGCGGAGTTGGCTTATTAATGAATTCAGGACGGAAATTTAGGAGAATCAGCGAAATATCTGTCCTCACCAGAGTCAACGGAGGAAGCGAACGGAAGAGTGAACGAAATGAAACTGAGAGATGTGAACAATGATTTCATTTCGTCTTACCGTACCCTACGAAATAACTTTGGGTATATTTATTTTTTACTCCATATTACCATTTAACTAAATAGGCCACCGCTTAGTAGAAGCCCTGGCAATCTTCCCGCCCTCTGACAGTACGAACCAATTCATTAGGCGAAGAAGAAGATATGAGGCACAGCGTTCTTGTTAAGCGTTTTGGAAATTCATGGCAAACCAATGACGAGCTTGCTTACTTCCTTGAGTGCCTTCAGGCGTGCCCAAAACATTATCCTAGGGAAGAATTTGAAAAGAGCTTGCTAATGGTTGCCAAGAGGCCTCACCTGCTTCTTCGTGCAATAGTTTCTACTGTTCTTGAGCCCTGTTGCATATTGTTAATGCCTCTTCCACCAAAAACTCAATGGCAGCATGCTTAAAGTCGATTTAAACATATGATTTTCACAAGAATGCCGCATCAAACTTGAGCGTTTCAATTCAATACGATCCAAATCCAAGCTTATCACCTCGTATTCACTGCTAGTTTTTAATTACTTGTGGGCATAAACTTTGCCTCGCTGACATGTAAAATACCATGCACAGTAATACCTCGTTAACTCGAAGTTGTAAAAACCGGGAAATATTTTGACATAAGCGGATTTTCGAGATAAGCAAAGTTGCGCGAATTACCATGAAATGTCGAGTTCCTTGCAAAAAAGGCACTACTACTTGCCAGCTAGCGCTCTTCAACAGCAGCTTTTCGTAAAGGTTTAAAAGAGAAAGAAAACCACGCAAGAGACGTTCGCCGGCTGGGTTTTGTGGCACTGCAATTTTACTTGCGTAATGCTGGTCTGCTTTGCGGTCGCACTAGGGCCTAGTAAGGAGTCCTTATTTATTGCCCCAAATAGTCCTATTTTTTATTTTATAGCATAAAGGTTTATAAAACCCTTCAATCAACTGTTCAGCTTGGATTAAAAACGTATAGGTGGCGCTGGCTGCAACAGGAGTTCTCCGGTGAACGCCTGCGCTGGTCCATACATTTTTTTCCATTGCAAAAGGGACCCGCGCTCTCCATTGGGTTTTTCTCCGCACGACATACCTCTATCTTCTAGTACACTGCACCTCTGCGCATGTCTCTACCATCACATGACGTGCCACAGGGTTCCTTGACGAAGTTGATATGCCTCTAGGCTCAGACTTCACCTTTGGTGAAAACATCGGCTCTGTGGTATTGGCGGCCAAACGAGAAAAAAAAAATCAAGAGACTTAGGCGGGGCAGCTTCACGCGAATCTTGTAAAACGGTCCGCGGCGGCGAAATTTTCATTCCACTTGTCGTCAAAATTTCAAGATATCCTCAGTTTGGCTCAAAAATACTTGGCATCAAAGGGCAACAAATGCATGGGACGTATAGGAAATGGTTCGGTGCCACAGAAAATTTCGACTTAGCCGACTTTTCGAGATATGCGAGTTCGAGTTAACGAGGTATTGTTGTAAAGCTTTGACGGCGTTGCATTTAGTCCGGTAACAAACTTCCGCTTGTTTCATTGCGAACAGCGCTCTCTCCATTTCATGTGAAGGACACTGGATGCAGCCTGATCCGATTTCGTTTCGGTGGTTCTGCGCAAATTGTTGGCTCTGTGTACGAGTCTATCCTTGGTAAGTTTGCGGTCAGCTCTCTACTGACCACCGGTATTCATGCTCGCATGAAGAATACGCACAGAAGTCAGTAAGACGTCGTTACCTCGAGCTCGGCTAAGGCCGTGTTCAGACTGTTGCCGCAACTGTCGTAATAACTTCAAAGAATGCCGTCATTCACGTCTCAGCAAACCGAACTGCGTGACACGCTGTTTTTTTACATCCATAGATCACGATACGTCTTTTGCGTCGGTAGTCGGAACATAGCCTAAATTAGCTAACCTGACGATTTTTGGGCATCGCAACATATGGGCTATGGTCTCCATATATTTTGTCACACTTATTAGGTAAGGTCGTCCTGGACTACTATGATCACAAACATCGCTAGCACAAGTCCTGCAGAACAGTTTCACGCAGAGGTATATTACAGCTGAGTGTGGAAGCACAGTTTTTATCAGTGAAGTACTTCGCGTCGTGACAACGTCCCAGATGCAATCGAATAGCAAATAAGGCGATACATGTAAAATGTATTCTGTTCCCGGCTTCAAGTGGATACGGCGATAATCGCGCCCAATACCACCAAATGGCTAGCAGCCGCTTATCGGCACCTAATCAAGCGTCTCTGTGTCCAGTCAAGCGTATTCCAGCCTCGTGCTTTCTTCGCCTTTAGAGACGGCATTGTCACGTTGAACTAACGGGGATGTGTTATATTGTTTCGGCTATGCCCAGTTTTTTTAAAGCTAAAGATGTTTTTATAAAAACTGATCGGCCGTGTTTATGCAGTTATAAGAAACCTTTTATTAATCTTTGCTGTGGTTTTTGGTCACGGAGTGTTACGGATGCTTAAAGGGAAAACATTAGACAATAAAATCAATCAAACATTTTGCAAATGCAAAATAAGAGAAACATCACACCGCTATGAGACCACATGATTTGCATGCATGACAACAAAAATAGGCGAGAATGTGCTTCCCTAAGCAGTACTTTCGGATGAGATGTTTTCTGCCGAAATGCCTACTTAATTTACATTTTTAATAATTCCGGCAGCGTTTCAGTGGCAAAACAAGGTGTATTTTATTGGCGTCGTTTTCAGTTGGCAACAACATCTTTGAAACGCCAGACATGTATAATGAAGTTTCCCGTATTTTGTCCTATGCCGAAATCACGCTTCAGTGCATAAAAAAAGGGAAATTTCGTTCATTGAGGCTTTCTTTAAATATACTTGATTACAAATATGGAGTTCGGAAACAGGAATAAACTAGATTACGACAAAACATATTACACGTTTTAACTATATAATACAGTCCGTTGGTATAACATGGAATATTTTGTTATACAGTTATAACTATAATATAATCGCTGGATATCGGTTATGCGTTAAGCAGAGCAACCCCTATTTGAGGTGTGTACTGGTCGGCAGAAATGAGCGCGCCCCGCTTATTGGGCACGCTCATGTACTGGACAAACTGGGTATACTGGGCAATAAACTGGGCAAATACAGTTTTTTTACTCACTCACTTGAGTCCGTCAGCCATCTTCGCTGAGACCTGACCGTCTGCCTTGCCTCTCCATTTAGGCGGTGCGCTTAACAAATAGGTGCATCGTCGCACGGCCTCATTTCCCTGCGTCTACCAGGACACAACAACACATAATGATGTTACAATTTACCCATGAAACTCTTTGCCACTCTATGCTTTGATAGGAAGAAGAAAAAATCACAGGATTTCCGCGGGCGCTCCAAATAATGTCCACTCTTTCCACTATGGCACGCCTCGGGAAAGTTGTATCTGCGGCACGGAGATCGAATTTGAATCACGTGCTTTTGACTTTTGCATTTGTATTGCTCGAGGTATACTGCTTTTCCTGTCAGCACTGCATTATATACTACAAAGAAGGCATTAGCCTTCGTGTCGATTGTATGGAAGCGAATGTTGGGCTTGGAGGACACATGGACGAGCCGCAGAAGTTCTTAACGTTTCTTGAAAAAAAAAGAAGAAAGAAACCCACAAGATGTGCGTGAATTCATTCATATGTGCCTGTGTGCGCTTTCTTTGTTGGTGACAGCACGCTCGGCTCTCGATCGTATAATGTACTACAGATCCGTCTGCGTAGGCGGTGTTTTTAATAAGAATATTTTATTGGCAATTTCTACACATAAACAGTCATTGAGTAAAATTCATTATAGTTCTTTTGATATGTACGTTTTCGGCCTGAAGTTTTCTCATATATCGCTGAAGGTTCTCCTGGCATTTAAAAATTATAGAGAATTTTTATGCAATACTTTCATTGATTGATTCTGGGGTTTAACGCGACGACGCTTCACGGGTGTGAGGCGCCGCCGTAGTGGAGGGCTCCTATGGACCAATTTTGACCACCTGGGAATCTGCAACGTGCGCCGAAATCTCGTACACCACACGGTTTTCGCTTTTCGTCTCCACCAGAAAAGCGAACCGCCGCGGCCGGGAATCGATCGCGTGCGTCCTCGTGCCTGTAATACTTTTAACCAGTTTATCTTTTGGTGTATGTAATGGCAACGAGGTTGAATGTTGACACTGGAAAAGCTGCTGAACGGAAACGTCTGAAAAAAAAAAGGATAAATTTCTTGTAGCGATGACGCTGAGGTTGATAAAATGACACGTGCAACTTTGTTGGGGTGCGCGATCTAGAAACCACAAACGGTCACACAGGGTCACGGAGCAATGATATATATATGTATATATAGGGGACGAAACCATAGAGTTGCTTACTATATACACTAGAGAGGGATGTGGCGCTAGCGTCTATGCGACTCACATCAAGGCCGCCTGTGTCGTCATGGGGCGCCATTATACCGTGCGCTCGTTTTGCATTTCTGATTGGCTGGGACTGAAACGTGTTCAATTGCCGTAAATTTAATATAATGCCACGAAAACGCAAAGAACAGTGTGTCATTATTTAATTATCAAATAAAACACTGTGTTGTAAATGTAAAGAATAAAAAGATAAAGCTAGTTCTTACTGAATGTCTGCCAGAGCGGTTATGTCTGATATTCTGCACACCCAGCAGTAGGTAACAATAATGCAAATTTTGGTAGAAACTCATTGAAAACCCTCCTTTCGCAAACATTTGAAGTGAAAGATTGTTTTTTAGACAGGTTTTTGGCGCGTACCTACGAAAACATCGCCTGCGCGGTGTTCCTGTTCGTGCTTTCGTAACAGACCATCTCTGCTACAACTTTCGCGGCGGCAAATTGCCCGCTCGGTTACGATGTGTCCGGGCGCTGCTAACATATGTGTTGTAACTGCAAAAAAGAACCGGTAAGCGCAGTCCCCTCACCAAAAACTAGCGTGTTTACATTGTCGGCTTGTACTTATTAAAATATGTACCAATGGTGGCTCGGCGGCACTAGTCCTTCCATTTGCTTTATTATGAAGCACAGCTGTCTTAGCATGAGCGAATGGATCAAATTTCGAGTTTCCAAGCGAACCGAGAAGAGCGAAGCGAGTTTCGGCCATTTCAGTCGGAGCGACTACCTCGTGGACATAGCAATGCATAGTTAAGAAAGCAAACCAACGAAGACGCTTAAGAATCTGATAGACATGCCAAGCCAGCAGCTGTGGTCTTCCCATAAGGCCATAACCGCCCCATGTCGACATGCATAGAGTTAATACCGACATGGATTCCCAGGCGCAGTTTCCTAATTCATATTTAAAGCGCAGACAGACGATACACAAGAAGACAACACGAACACGAGTTTACTCTCTAGTATACTTACTAAGAAACTCTAGGGGTGATATGGCCCATTGCGGTAAGGTGCAACGGCGAAGGAGAGGGTAGCGGCACCTGATGAATGAAATGACAGCGTCCACAATTCATTCCGGGGCTGCGCAGTGAAATGTCGATCGCCGCGTCCGCGCACTTTCTTCTCCCGCGACAGGTGGCGCTAGCTTAACCTAGGCCAACCTCTTGTGACATTATCTGGCCGACCTAGGAAGCACCGTTTCCCCTCCTGTCTTGTTCTTACTCCGTGTACACAACCCAATCAGAACCGTACGCTTTCAAACAGACGACACTGAAACTCGTTTGGAGCACCCCATGGTTTCCGCCGAGTATGGGGAAATCCTGGCGCAAGAACAGTTTCGCGAGCACGCACTTTTGAATTCACATGGTGAGGCGAGGCGCTACAGAGGAAGATGGGAAAGGGTAGTGGGCTCCGTGGACATCCTGACATGGCGGGAGCGGCTACCTGATTCCGCCGTAGGACGCGCCAGTTTGGGAGGCGTTCAAGCAAGGAGATTAGAAACAGCACGCCCTTGCGCCGTTTTCGGTGTTGGAGTTGTGATAACTGTTGCGCCGAGTTTTCAGCCGCAACACCGTGATTCCCGGGGAACGATTGGTTAAGTATCCGCGGTAAAATATGCGGATGCTGGATATTCCGCGTCGTAGCTAACACAGGAGAATACGGACCTCTATTGGGTCTTTGGTATTGTGTGCAAGTCACCACATAATGCTGCGTTGTGTTGCGTATGTTGTTGACCCAATAAATACGCTGTTAGACGCGGTTCATTTCTCGCAATAGTCCCATATGACTAGAAAAAAAAAGTCCTCGTGCATAAAATTTGGAACACTGCAGAGGAAACTTTGCGACACTAAACTGCAATAAACAACCCACTGGTTCTTGTACAGTGCGCCGCTGCCCACATTTTGTGTAATGGGCTGCCAGCCTGTCATTACGGTCAGAGGTGAAAAGCGGTTGTAAACTATTGTCTCGGCGTTGTTCCGTCTTGAATGTTGGGGGGACTTGGCAGAGAAGCAAGATAGCTGTCGGTCGACGTCACCGGTGATTGTCTCCGAAGGCAGTCGGAAAAAGCAGTCGGCGTGGGCATGTCCACGGCCGCTGTTGTGGGACACAGTGAAGGTATATTCTTGCCAACGCATGTATCAACGTCTAGTCAACCGCGAGGATCACGAAGGTTGACGAGACAGCATAACGAGTGGTGATCGGTCGCAATGGTAAATGGGTGCCCATATATAGAGATAAGGTTGAAATCTCTGTGTTGCGAAAACGACAGACGTCCCTCTTCTGTTGCTGAGTAGTTCCGTTCCGAGTTTCTTCGTGCTAAACTAGGGTAGGCAATAGCGTGTTGACTGGGACTTGTTGCGTCGCAATGAATTTTTGAGTGAAGGCGTCAACGAGTCAAAAGTATTGGCTCTGACGTGAAAAGATGCTTCAGTTACGGGAAAAGCTATGCCGCGCTAAGAAGTACACCAAATTTTTTTTTCTTGCGCCAGAGATTTTACGTGCTCGCTGTGTCGGTAAATCCAGGAAAGAAACGGCGAAATTAGAGCAGAGCCCGAGAAAAAATCCGAATGTCCTTGACAGAACGCTGTTTCTTGAAATGGCATGCGGTTTGGATCTTCCGTGTCCTCATCGACATGTTTAGAGAACAAAGATATCAGCACAAGCGCTTGACAGTCTCCAAATCGGCATGCATGTTCAGAAACTTAGGAATAGACCGGCCACTTTAAGCTAGTCAGGTAGGGAGATAAGCCGCTGTTTGGCTTTCAAATTGTTCCACCAAAATGATGACATCGTCGAGCTGGCATATGCAAGGATGGTACGGTTCCTGTATAACGCCATTCACCGGTGGTTTTTGCAAAGAAACGCGCCATGGCTTCTTTCTAATCCCCCATTCCTCTACGGTATATGTTTAATGGTGAGCCCGACTGACCTAAATTTAAGAAAACATTTCCTACGGATGAAAATCGAAAACTTGTGTGCCAGGGAGAACCTGGACAAGGGCGTAGCGTTCATTGATTAGAAGTAGTGGAAGTGGTTCGCTAATCATGCCGCGGAACTTGTCGAGAACACGAGCAATTGTGAACGGACCAGGCGAACTCCCGTTAAAATTGCGATAGGAGACGACGCATGCTGGGTACCCCCGGAAAGTTTTACACGGAGGGTGTTTTACTACGTCACTTGAATAGTTAGTTATTGTCAACTCAGCACCGACGCAAAACCTTAATGGCAGCAAAGGGGACCATAATGCAAAACTTTGTGGAATAGACGTCACTAAAGCGTGAAGGTAGCGGCTCCAGAGGGCACCAGTGAAATAGAGCAGACCGCTTCGGTGTGACTGCGCCGCAAAAGTCACACGATGTGCCTGAGTGGCAAGAAAAGTTTGCAA
The DNA here is from genome assembly GCA_013339765.2 of Haemaphysalis longicornis. Lineage (NCBI taxonomy): Eukaryota > Metazoa > Arthropoda > Arachnida > Ixodida > Ixodidae > Haemaphysalis > Haemaphysalis longicornis. Next base: position 7,545,028 of record CM023451.1, read on the forward strand.
GTGTTGATGAAGCACTCCAACCTACTAAAAGGTCTCCACTTTTCCGGCAAATTATCACTACACTTGAGAATGTCAAGACTACGATCCCGTCAACCGTACACTGCGGGAGCACAGTAGCTCCGCTAAGAAACATGGCGTAGAAATCACACGGTCATTACAAAAGGGCACAGCGACTCCCCACTCCCAGCACAAACTGTAACAACTTTGTTGCAGCTAAGCGCCCTTTATCGCAGACACCATTTCTCCCGTCAAGTTTCGAGCGCCATGAGCAACATTGTAAACGTTGTTTTCAGCGTCGGTGCATACGAAGGAAAGTTCAAAGAAGACAGTCAGATGAAACACGGATTTGGCTTAGGTCGCTCAGCACCATAACGTCCATTGGCTGTGCCATCTATAGTTCTCCGGCTGCGATACGTACGCCAAAGCGAAGGCGAACTTCGCTGCCACAAGGTTGTCGGCGGAACACTGCGGTCGATGCTGGTGCCTCATGGCACTCCGACGCTTGTTACGCTAAAAGGAGCTTCTATGACGTGATTAGCTGTCAAATCCAGTGTTTACGTTTATTTAAAAAAAAGTGCCATATCGGTTACGTGCCTTTCTCTTTCCTCAAATGGGCTTGCGTTTCTTTCGCGCTGAATAACGTTGCGCTGTTTCAACCAGAGTGGAGGTTATAGTAGCTGGGAAACGTGTTTGCCCATTTATTTGTGATATGGAGGCGTACAGGTAGGACATCGGAAACGATATTCGGAAGAAAATAATGGTACGACTTTAGAAGCATACGGCAGAATAGGCACCTCTAACTGTTTCTGCGTTTAATCGAGCCAATTTACGCATGTATAGGTTGTGCGCAGCGTTTGAAAGAATTACGCTTCCTGACGGAAGGTTGTTATAGCAAGAGAAATCCATCGCTGTTGCCTGTTGCCGGAGTAGTCTCCAGCTATTGGGGAGACGTTTCTACATAAATATGGGGTTATAACTTCTAGTAACACAAATTTTCTTGCAAATAGGCCTCTGAATGACGTCTTGTTCATAGCCAGTAATCGGCGAGTGTGTGCATTTATCAGAGGCTGTTTCCAGGTACTGAAGTTTATTTCCTCGGTGGTAATTATCAACCACGCGATGCTGCGGTGTTGGGCAAGAAACGCAGACTGTTTGAATCGATGGTGTGGCGCTGTCTTGCAGAGGGATGCAGCCCCTTCCAACGTTCCTCATTGTGGCACTGTGCTGGCTCTCCTCCGGCCGGGCACTCCAGATCAACAAGGCAACAGGGGCCTACGAGGACATCGTGGTTGCCATCCACCCGTCCGTGAAGTATGACGAGCGCATCATCGACAACATCAAGGTGCGGTGCCATAGCCTGGTACTCTAACAAAATCTTAACTGCGAAGTTGTCTTCGGATATAGTAGGAGTAAAAACTATGCCCTTCCGCCTAACTCATTAGCAGTGTACAGTCCCCAAGCCCCAAAAGTGTTAGCAACAACAAAGAGGCATTTGAACAGAGCGGAAGCTTACGATAGTGCCCGGGCTAGCCAGCGAGGTTTTTGTGCGCATGTGCTTGAGCAATCTAGTGCACAAGATCAGCTTCGTATGCGCCCATCACGAGCAGCCTAGTGTCACTAGGTAAGGTTACAGAGTATCGGCACTCTTTTCTCCTATTGTTTCGTGCTGCCGCCATCATCATTGGCCACTTCGCATCTAGTGACATTTGTTTACACTGCGACGGTTCATGGACGCCGCCATTTTGTTGTTTATGCGTTGTAGTCGATGAAACTCTACATAAAAACCATGAAATACATGTTTCCTTCACATGTTTTATTGTATATGTTTTCGCTTCCACTGCTGCTTCTGTAACCTTTTTCGTGTACTTCATCATCGAGGGTCCCAGTGCAGTCGCTGATGTCGGGACCCTTGTCAGTAAAATTTTTTGTAACCGTTTTCTTTAAAAAAAAAAAAGACTAAGCTTGTCCACCCTGCTCTGAGGATGCGTGCCGCTGACGCCGTTCCGAATGCGTATGAAAGATAACAGGTGTAGCAGCATTTAGCAGCAGAAGTGTGTCCGAAGATGCCGTTTTGCTGCATCTCCGGCAGTTTTGTTAACATACGACCCGGTCGAAGTTCGCGGCAATCTCGCATCACTGATAAACACCGAAATGGCCGCCGTTGCATACTTGCGTGCCTCAGTGGTGGTACTCTGATACCTTATCTAGTGACACTAGAGCACCCGAAGATGCGCCAGGGGCTATCGTACGCTGCCGCTCTGTGCATAGGGTGGAACTTGTTTCTTTGTTAATGTTAACATTTTTTACGACTGCACAGACGTCTAAATAAAACTTCGTCCTGGCCAGTTCTGAAGGTTAGGCTAAGTGTGGCAGTTCAAGGAGGCTTCCGTTACCACCTCAGTCAAAGAGTATTTTCAATGCAAGAGTCAAGTGGCTTGCCTTTGCACGATTACAGGAAATCAGCGAAAAAGCTTTTAAGATAGCATTTCAAGCGTTTTGGGACATTGACAGTGGTGAACACTCACCCGTTCGCCATTAGCCACACCCCTGTGTGGCTAATTGTGAACGGGCATGGATGCAACTTAACGGAGAGTAATGAAGGATTCTCGAGCCGGCACTAGCGCAGTGTATTCCTATGGCAGCAAAGAATAAATAAGAACGAGAAGCAGGAAAAAAGCGGGAGGAAGCGCTCGTCCGGTATTCTTCCTGCTCGTCGTCCTTGTTTACTTTAAGCTTGAAATATTTATAGCACCAGGAACTCTCTAGCCCCACTTTATGCTTAAGGCCGCCAGTGACGTCATGTGCAATATAATGCTCAATGACTAACGCCTGGATTCTTTTTGTTGAGTAAAAGTTTTTGTTCTCCCTTCCCCCATCCCGCCATTTACTCAGATTGACTACCTGATCAATCGGATTGTATGATGACACGAACTCAACCCTGACTGGTCAGCGAGAAATCTTAGCGCCGAAATGTCACTTCTGATTGATCAATCCCAAAATTAACGCTATAAAACGTACCCAAGATGTTCAAAATAGTTGTCAGGTCGGTGACGTCACCCTCTGCGTGCACGATGGCTCTTTTCAAGGTTCTCCCCAAGGCGAAAGAGATGCATACCGCAGCGATGGCTCAGAGGTACAGCACTCGTCTCGTATGCGGGAGGTACTGGGTTCAAATCCCGGTACCGCCGGGCACCCACCGGTTTCTTGAATGGGTACAGGCGCCCCTGGACGAGTGCGGACCCTTGAAAGGGAAATCCACGCCTGGAAATCTGCGTTTACCCTTGCGAGGAGCCCCTGACCCTTGTCCATCTGGCGGGGCCCCCGGCCATCATGCGTTGCGCCATTGCCGGCGGTGAAAGAGTCTGGCGGCATATCCTGCCACAGGCGGTTGCGATTTGAGCGTCCACCGTGGCTGTGGAAGGCATCATGTGCATTAGTGTGCCTTGGTGGCGCCGGGAACCTACCGGTAAAATAAGTACAAGCGTCTCCCCGGCCAGGCACTCGGCCCTTGTGTGGGACTACGACGCTTGCGAAGTTCACCCGGCTTGCACGGGAAATCGCCCCTATGGAAATTGGCGGCTGCAAAAGCGCTGGAACCGATTCCAGCCGAATGTGTTGCACCTGACGGGGCTGGCTACATTGAAAATTTCTGAATACGCTCTTTTGTCAGCAGTTACGTAACATGCATTTTTGTCCTACGCCACCATTTGTTTCGCCCTACATGTAGTTTAAACTGATGTAATCGCCCTTCTGTACTTTATTTTTATCTAAATGTTGCATCGGTTGTAGAACCACTGCAATATATAAATTTCAAGGTACTAATTGTTCGAGAACCCCTCCAGCATGTGCGGATTACGGGGGCAGTGAAGCGGTGGTATTTCACCGCTTCGTCGTCGCCACCTTCATTTTTTTACACAAGGGACCGGAATAAAGTTCTGATTGATTGCTTCAAATACGCAATGTTCTGAATAAGTGACTGACTTAAGGCAGCACCAACACTCACATTATGCTCTCTGAAGGCATACCAGGGCGCGAGGGCTGAGAGTCGGATTAAGGGCTTGGACAGGTCCTTTCTGCGAAATATAATTGAGGGATTTATTTATTCTGTTATGTTAAAATGTTTGTTTTGCGTTTCTGCGAATAATTGCTGCTCCAATGTATTTGCACTCATTGCTACCATCTGTTCATTGCTACCATATGGAATGCGGAAAAGTAATGTAAAATAAATACAAAGTAACTTCATGTATAACTGCATTCAAAATGCATTAGAAGTACGGCTTCTTTTCGCTAAGGGCTGCTGTAGTTTCTTTGGGCCTAAGGCGATAAGGCCACAAGAAACTGCAGCGTCACTTTTTCATAACAAAGCTGTGATGGCCAAGTTTTGATGTAGATGTTAAAGGAAGAGGGCTTTATACTAAGTTAATCTTGGTTAATATGAAACAATCCGGAGCTGTCACGTCAGGGTTTGTCATAGCCACAGTTTGTTTTAACGCACTAAGGCGGTTCCTTCCATATACCCCTCCCCCCAGGCCTTGTTCCGGTCTGCCTCGTCCTTCCTTCACCAGGCCACGCGCGGCCGGGTGCACTTCGGCAGTGTGACCATCGCCATTCCGGACACGTGGCCGGCGAGGCCTCAGGCGACGGCCACAACGGCCAGCTTGTTTCCGGTGGCCGATGTGCGCGTGGCGGCTGAAAACCCACAGTACGGGGATGCTCCGTACACACTGCAGCCCCGCGGGTGCGGGGAGCGGGGAGAGTACATCCACCTGACGCCCCGGTTCCTGTCCGAGATGAACGACACTATCGCCGAGATGTACGGCAGCCCGGGTGAGAGACGGCGCGCTTTACAAGGGAAAGACGAGAAGTGACATGCTTTGTGAGATTGGGCATTTATTAACAGCGACGCCGTTGAGCAAATAGTTTGTGTATGCTGTTCGCGTATGGTGTATGTTGTACGAGTGTATGGTGTAAGTACAAGTTGGCCAAGCGCGGGATCTTCAACTGCCGCGGAGTTGCTGAATGTGAAGGGGCCGCCGCACCCAGTGGGCACAGTGCGGGGCACACAACTGGGCTGAATTCCCTGAACCGACGACCGTCGTTTCGAACTTAGGAGGATGAGGACGTAGCCTTTATTGTAGCAGGAAGACCCTACTTCAAGTGGGGGAAGTGGGAGTAGGAGTGCCGCGGTACTGAGGTGCAAAGGCATGCATTCCTCTGTGTAGAAGTCGTGTCGGCGGCCGAGGAACCATAGCAATCACGAAGCGCGTTCCCGTGTCCTGCAGCTCAGGAGGACTGGAGCGACGCCCACAACGACGCGCAGTGTGTGCATCGCTTTGCCTTTCATTTTGCGCATCGTTTCGCGCGTATTGGGCGTAGTGATTTTTACGGTTCCACGGCCGCCCGCACGACTTCCGCACAGAGGAGGTACCACGTCACTTCGAAACGGTGGCCGTCGGTTCAGAGACTTCGGCCCCTGGTATCCGCGTTCGCGTCACTTCGAAGCTGCGGTTGGGAGCTTCGCATAAAGAGCTACCACTGCGAAAAGTTGGGGTGGCCGGAAAAGTGGCACTTGTCAAGTGTAGGGGAAGACTGTGGTGCAAGACCGAAGGATTTCAAGCTTAGTTACAAGTCTTACACGCCTCGCCTTAAACTGGAGGTCCCCGAAGTCCTCCGCCGGCTTGGATGAGTGTATGCGGATATGTTGCTGTCGCCACTTAGTGGTTACAAGGGCAGAACACCTCTTAAATGTGACATGAATACAAAATACAACTTTGTTTAATCTGAAAGAAGTAGTCTTAAGTACCTCAAGCAGCTCCATTCCAGCCGCGAAAGCGGTTTGTTAAAGAAAAACCTTCATCTTGGGAACAGCGCGAACTAACAGGGACACAAATAAGAAAGAAGTGAACAGGACAAGCGCTGATACGCCTCAGTGACGTGGTTTGAGCCGGAGTGACGTGATATGGACCCGCACTAAAACATAATTTTCAATGTGTTAACTTCACGCTAGTATTCAAGAGATGCGATCAAACGAAACTTAAGGCCCCACTACAATCTGCAGCGATGTGTCCTAGCTACGGGTTAGTTCGGCGTCCGCCAATCGCGCACACAATATTCTGTGACGTCATATAAAAGTTGACCGAAGGTGGCGTCGGAAGCCGCCACTGCTCGCATGTTTTCTTGAATATCTTCACTGCTTTGTTCCGAGTTTGTGACAATGTTGGTACCATTTTTATCGGGACAAAGCAGTGTTTTTAGTGAACCAAAATTGTATTTTGTATTCATGGCCCCCTTTTAAGCAATTTAGGGCCAATAACAATGCAATAGCATAGCCTATGTGTACCACATAGTCCGAACGTTACTGCAAGTAATGCTTGAACTTAGGTCAATCGTGTCTTCATTCACAACCGTTCGCACGCTTTCCTCAACATGTGGTAGGACCGCTTGCCCGTGGGAGCGCAAGAAAGCGAAGCAGAGGTTGTCCTTATTAAAGGCGATAGTGTTTCTTGGGCTACTTGAACGCAGAAATTTTGGTCTGTCTGTCTGTCTCTCCCTCGATTCAGCCACCCGGCTAAAGTGAACCGGAGTTGCACAATAGGTTTATATCATCATCATCATCATCATCATCATCATCATCTCATCATCATCATCATAATCATCATCATCATCATCACCATCATCCTATCTACGCCCACTGCAGGGCAAAGGCCTCTCCCATTATTCTCCAATTGCCTCGGTTCTGTGCCAACTGTGACCTATTTATCCCCGCAAACTTCTTGATCCCATCTGCCCATCTAACTTCTGCCGCCCCCCTGCAACGCTTGCCTTCTCTAGGATCCACTCGTTACCCTTAATGACAAAAGGTTATCTTTCCTTCGCATTACATGCCCTGCCCACGTCCATTTCTTTTCTTAATCTCTCACTAATATGTCCTTAACACGTGTTTGTTCCCTGACCCACTCCACTCTCTTCTTGTCCCCTTAATGTTACACCTATCATTTTCCGCTCATTGCACGCTGAGTCGTTCTCAATTTAAGTTGAACCCTCTTAGTGGAGCCTCCAGGTTCTGCCCCGTAGGTGAGTACCGGTAAGATGCAGCTGTCATACACTTTCTTCTTCAGCGACAATGGTAGGCTGCTATTCATTATCTGAGAATGTCTACCATATGCACCCCACCCCATTCTTATCCTTCTAATTATCTCTGCCTCATGGTTGGGATCTGGGGTCACAACTTGGCCTAAGTAGATATATTCGCTTACCACTTCCACTGCCTCGCCACCTATCTCAAACTGCTGTGCTGTCCCGAGGTTATTGATCATTACTTTAGTTTTCTGCATATTAATTTTCAGGCCCACGGTTCTACTCTGTTCGTCCAGTGCGGAAAGCATGCTTTGCAATTCGTCAACCGAGTTACTTAGCAAGGCAACGTCATCAGCAAATATGACGTTACTGAGGTATCCTCCATTAACCCTTACTCCCACCTGTTCCCAATCCAACGTTCTGAATACTTCTTGTAAACATGCTGTGAATAACATTGGAGAGATTGTGTCTCCTTGTCTGGCACCCGTCCTTATAGGTATTTTACTGCTCTCCTTATGGAGGATGATGGCAGCTGTGGACCCATTGTAGATATCCTCTAGTATTCTTACATAATGCTCATCTGCCCCCTGGTTCCGTAATGCCTGAATGACTGCTAGGGTTTCGACCGAGTCAAATGCTTTTTCATAATCTATGAAGGCTATATATAGGGGTTCAGTATACTCAGCGCACTTCTCTATCACCTGATTGATCGTGTGAATATGGTCCATTGTTGAATAACCTTTACGGAACCCTGCTTGTTCTTTAGGTTGACTGAAACCTAAGGTTGCAAAAATTCTGTTAGCGATTACCTTGGTAAGTACCTTGTAGACGACTGACAGTAAGCTGATCGGCCTGTAATTTTTCAAGTGCTTCATGTCGCCTTTCTTATGGGTTAGGATGATGTTCGCGTTCTTCCAAGATTCCGGTACACTTGCGGTCATTAGGCATTGCGTATACAGATTTGCCAGTTTTTCAAGTACAATTTCTCCGCCATCCTTCAAGAGGTGTGCTGTTATCTGATCCTCACCAGGTGCTTTGCCCCCTTTCATTTCTTTCAAAGCCTTCCTTACTTCTTCGGTCGTTACTGGTGGGATGTCTATCTCCTCTGAACTACTGTCTCGTTCGGCATTATCCTGGATGTCCCGGCTACTGTACAGGTCCCTATAGAACTCCTCGGCCACTGTGACTATCTTATCCCTACTTGTGATGACATTGCCTTGCTTACCTTTAAGTGCACACATCTGATTTTTCCCCGCGCCAAGACGCCTCTTCACTGCTTTCAGGCTACCTCCGTTCTTTACAGCGTATTCGATCCTCTCCATATTATACTTCCGTATGTCAGCTGTCTTACGCTTATTGATTAACTTCGAAAGCTCCGCTAGTTCTATTCTGTCAGCTGCGGTAGAGATTGTCATGGTTTGCCGTTTCCTAATTAGATCTTTCGTCTCCTGTGAAAGTTTACCAGTATCCTGTCTAGCCATAGTGCCCCCGACTTCTACTGCACACTCCGTGATAATGAGTGTAAGGTTGTCGCTGGCTTCCTGTGTCGTAAGCTCGGCTTCATCGTTAAGAGCTGAACATCGGTTCTGTAGCGCGATCCTGAATTCTTCTGCTTTACGTCTTACTGTTAGCTCGTTTATCGGCTTCTTTCGTACTAGCTTGTTGCGGTCCCTCCTCAAATTTGGCCTAATTCGAGATCTTACCATACGGTGGTCACTACACCTTACCCTTCCGAGCACTTCCACATCCTGCACGACGCCAGGGTTATCGCATAATATGAGGTCTATTTCATTTTTGTGCTCCCCATTCGGGCTCCTCCAGGTCCACTTCCGACTCTCCCGTTTACAGAAGAAAGTATTCATTATGCGTAGGTTATTCCGTTCTGCAAACTCAACTAGTAGGTCCCCCCTGCTATTTCTACAGCCCAGACCATAGTTCCCAACTGCCTTGTCTCCAGCCTGATTCTTGCCTACTTTAGCATTGAAGTCCCCCATAACTACGGTATACTGTGTTTTTACTTTAGCCATTGCCGATTCCACATCTTCATAGAAGCGTTCCACTACTTGGTCGTCGTGGCTGGATGTGGGCGCGTAGCCCTGCACCACCTTGAGCTTGTACCTCTTATTGAGCCTAATTACAAGACCTGCTGCCCTTTCGTTAATGCTATAGTATTCTTCTATGTTGCCAGCTATGCTTTTATTGACTAGAAATCCCACTCCCAGTTCTCTTCTGTCCTCTAGACCCCGGTAACATAGGGCGTGTCCATTTTTCAGCACCGTAAATTCTTCGCCTGCCCTCCTAACCTCGCTCTAATTCCTCGAACAACACCTCTAGACTCGCTTCGCTAGATAAGGTTCGCGCGTTAAACGTTGCCAGGTTCAGATTCCATTGGCGGCCTGTCCGGATCCAGGGATTCTTAGCACCCTCTGCTGCGTCACAGGTCTGACCGCCGCCGTGGTCAGTTGCTTCGCAGCCGCTGGGGACTGAGGGCCGAGGGTTAATTGGCGTATTCATGGGAGGTTGTGGCCGTTACTACACCAGGGTGGCCAATCCTGTTCTGGTGAGGGAGTGCATCACCGGCAATGGTCGCCGGGGTTAGGCCGCACCCCAAGCCCCTTTGGGCAATTCCATCAATACGCGGATTTTTATTAATCCGGTGGGAATTGTCTGGCACCGGGATTCGAACCACGGTCCTTCTGCACGCGAGGCGGATGCTCTACCTCTACGCCATCGCTGCCATAAATAGGTTTATATATCCACAGCCAAATCTAAACGCTTAAGTCCGGTGACAATGTTCATACTTGTCAACATTGTTGAAGAAGAACAAGACATTACGGAAATATGAGGCAGAAAATCAATACATAAGTGATATTTGTGGTGGTTCCTTTATTAAAAAAAATATAGGTGCTGGATTTTTGCGATAGCAAATAAAATACTACACCCACTGCAGAAAAAAAAATGCACTTCGTCGCCTGCTGTTGCCCGCGCCACTATAGCGCCTGGGGGTGTAGCCCGAAACAATCCACTCCCGTTTTGAACCCGCCCCGCTTGAACCCATTCCCGAAACGCCCTTCCCGTTCGACCGCTTTCTGTTTCAACCCGTTCCCAAAACACCCTTCTCGTTTCAACCCGCTCTGAAAACGCCCACCTCAAATTGTTCAGATAAGTTTCTGAGCTCGCAGTGCGCTGTTAGCCTCCAAAAATTGTGCTGGGCAAGGTAGCGTAGGTTACTGAGTAATTACTACAACATATCTTACTCATTTCTTGCCTAAATAATGGCAAATTTTATTTTACATTGACTCTAACCCTACTCGGTAGATGGCGCCACCGACAGGTTTTCTTTTTAAAGCTCTTCAGGGGATGGCTAAAGTATTTTCAAAACAACTACAGCTATTGTGAACGCTTCACCCGAAAAGTGAAATATTCGAGCTACTTTAAACGAAAGCAAATAAATATGAGCAGCAAAATTATGCGTGACTTCCTTTGAGACTAATTCATCAGATGCCGCTACTTGCGCCGCGGCGGCCGGAATACGCAAACCGCAAACGGTGTGCTAAAACGTGTCCTACCGTTTTCAGCGACAAACGGAAACTCCAGCTACCATTAACAGGTCAAGCGGTGACGCAAGCACGGTAACGATATGCTAAAACTCTAACTACCTAAATGCTTTTCAGCGTACTGCGTGCCCGTAAAAAGTACACGCAAGAAAATACAGGTTGGGGTACGTGCTCTTAACGCCTGGATGAAAAATGTGTGCGAACCGTTTCCTCCAAGCAAAAATTTCAGCTTTAGACTTCAATGGCCATTCCTTTGCAGACATTTGCTTACAAAGTGACGGTTAGCCACATATTAAAATGGATCGTTCCACTTGCTTGGTCCATAATAGTTAACGCTTTCATAAAATACCTTTTTTCTGTAGTTAGAGTTGGTAATTACATTTCGCGAGATCTTCTTCCTGCGTAGAAATAAAACAGTATCCCTGTACTACCCCTAATAAATTAATAGTTGCAGTTGTTAAAACACCTAACTTCATTCTCGGCAAGAGCTACGGACGCCACAAACTGGCACTGCGACTGCGGAAAGGTTCGTTTGTTAATTCTCGTCATTTCTTTTGTGTATGTGTGTTGCATATAAGTGCATTTGCATTTGTATATGAAACCGTAGGAATTGGCACCATCACCACTGCCGCGGAGCGCGGAGTACGCATGCGAGCAACACGTTCCATACCTCTATACCAACGCAGAATCAGACAGAAGGGTGTGGTTTCAGCTGTAATTCACATACGCTGTACTGGTCGGACGTAGCGCAACAACCTACGTGTTGTTTTTTTTAATTGGCGCCGCGTATCGTAAAACGGACCATTGCGAAAAGGTTGCAGGTTAATAGGGCGTCTGCATACTTTGGTTCCGCGAGCCGCAACGTTTTTTACGGTGAAATACGTTTGACGTAACTTCAATTTATTTTCAGGTTAAGGCGGACGCAAGTAATTTTTGACTTTCGATTACGTCGGAGGTAACCCGAAACATGAGGTTAAAACACAGTCCGACGCATTTCAAAAATCGCATGCTTCGGTCCGAGTCACCCGAGTCGAAACTGGGTTCGTTATTCCGGCAAGGGGCTGAATGAGAAAATACGAAACGGGAAGGGCGTTTGTACCGGGTTGAAGCGGCAGGGCACAAACGAGAAGGTTCAAATGGGAAAGGGCGAAATGGGAAGGTCGTTTTGCGCCGGGTTGAAACGGGAGGGAACATGCGGAAAGGATGAAATGGGAATGGGTTCAAACGGGAACCTCCCGCTCCTGGCGGCATTTTAAGAAATTAAACGGCAGCAGTAACGAAAGTTTCCATTAGACAGGGTCCACGTTCCGCTTGGAACGCATGTGGAGCAAGGCAACGTGGTTCTATAAACGTTGTAGTAAGATGCCTCGATTCGCCTTCGTCTCCGCCGTACGGCAGCGCTGGCTGGCATTGAAGCACCCGGCATGGAGCGGTGGAACGCAGTAGATTTAAACTGACTTGAGCAAACCTCTAGCGTATTTATCTTGGGAGAAGCGAGACGGGAGAAAAACAGCATGAGAGCCGAGCGGGGAAGAGGAGGGAGGCATTTGCTTGGCAGGGGCTCCAGACGACTATCGACTTTCGTCGACATTTGCAACGAAAGGAGCAGATACGCAGCCAATTTTTTCTTGTTTTTTGAAGCCCTGCCGGGGAAGTCTGATTATGCTGTCTGAGCCTACACTGTGCCTCGCGCCGTTGCAGCATACCAGCTGGTGCACGAGTGGGCTCACTTCCGGTACGGCGTCTTCGAGGAATACGGGGACCCCGAGAGTTTCCGCTACCCGAGCCTCTACTGCGAGTTTGGAATGGTAAGAAAGCGATCAACTCTTTCCGTTTTTTCTTTTTGCTAAAGCACATATGACGCATTTATGGCGGCATAGAATGAACAGTTGACGCTTCAAAATGATGTCGGAGATGTGTACAGTCTTCCAGCAACGTGTTACGGTAATACAAGCACAGTGACATTGGTCTTGTCTTTTGGCAACGTATTTGAACCTTGTATATGGTTTGCGGGACGCCTCGCGAATATTAAGGACCTTTTCAAGCGACTGAAAGCCTGGCATGGCATCCGGCTGGCAACCGTGCACGCTACCAAGCGGAGCCGCCATTTTGAAGTTACATGAAGAAGTGGGCACGTGATCGTTCGGGCGCTGTCAGGAAAACTCGAGTCCCTAGTGTGACGGAAGCCTACGTCCTGTGCGTTGAGAATTCTCTAGTTTTGCGTAAATGTTACCGATGAGAATAATTTGGATTGTGGTAAATAACTTCCCTTAGTTTAACACTTCTGCCGGTAAAATGTTTCTCTTTGATGTAAAAAATTATAATTTCTTTTTTTCAATCGCAATTTTAATGACCAAACCAACATGGTAGCCTGGAAACACTGCTCGAAAGTCAGTTTTAACAGCGAAGCTGTTTGACAAATCTTAATTTTTTGTGTCCACAGCTAAAAATACCAAGAAATTACCGAGCGCACGGAACGTGAGCGCGGGCCTCCCCGGTGACCACCGGCCATGTTAACAAACCAAGAAATGCCTAGCGCTCGTCTGTGCGTGCCTCGCGGCGACCACCCAGCATCCGTGACACACGTTTGTCAAGCCAATCATACCCACCCAGTCTAAAATCACAGCAGGACTACCGCAAAAACCTAACAAGAATTTATGTCGTACGACAAAAAACTTTGTTGTGACAACAGAAGCCCTGTTGTTACGACAAAGCCGTCTGTTGTTACGACACACATTTCTGTCGTAACGACAAAGTCAATTTTCTCAACGACAAACATTTCTGTAGTCACAACAGAACTGCCATTTACGCAGCTCTTCAGAATGGGAAATAATATTCAAACCATGCGCAACTACTGATGGGACATCAGGATCACGAGAAAAGAGGAATTCGGCACGACGGAACATCAAAATCAGGACAGGAATACCACATACGACTGAGCATCAGAATCACGACATGACAAGAATACGACACGACAAAATGCGACAAAACTACAGAAATTTTTTCTTGTCGATTTTTTGAATGGGCACTTAGGCAGATTGACCAAGATTGGCAAAAAAAATCTATAGTTCGCCGTAATCGTGGTAATATTTGCTGGGATTGAGAAAGACACGTCATAGCGTACGCCCCTCCAAGGTAATGTCTGATGATCATCACCTCCAAAAAAATGAAAGAAGCTCACACCTATAGCACCAATGTAGGAGTAAAGGTCGTTGCGGGAGCGAAGAAGAGAAAATCGGCTGCAATCATGGACTTAAACCGTCGTGATAGTCGTGAAGGTTGCGCACAGCTTCGCTACCTTCAAATCTTACGCGTTAGCGCGAGCTTCCTTCTTTTTTGTTATAAGACGTGTGTGCACCGCTGTAATGAAGATATTCATAAAATTGTTTGCTGCGTTCCAGGTCCGCGCCAACACGTGCTCGGACAAGATCAAGTTCACGGTTTATACGGACTCCGGTGAACCATGCCGCATCTACAAGGGTTGCCGCGTCTCTTCGAAGTGCAAGGCTCAGTTTGCAGTCAATGCGCAGGACCCGGTCACGTCGTCCATTATGTTTATGCCCTACCTCGAAGGCGTGAGTCCCTGCCACAAACTAGAGACGTCCTCTGGTTACCGTATGACGTCAACCTCTGCACGTCAAATTTATGCTGCTCTCGTTGCGCGGCGTTTAGGAGAAGAGTTAGTCTTTTAGCAGTGTCTAAAAAGTGTAGTCACGTAAACTAGTTTGACCATTACCTAAATTTCGTGTTCCTAGTGCACCCATTCAATAGCTGCCCAAACGGAAGGTAGGGGGTTAATGATTGGATAATACGTTTCTGTTCCCAATATTAGAGAGACATTAAGTATTTACTTCCACAGAAAACAAAAATGTAGAACGTCCGTCGTTTCATGCAAATCTCCCTCGTAACTTTTACATTTGCACGACGAATTCTTCACGCTGCGTAAGTACGAATACTGTAAGTACGTCTCACTTTTTATTCACTGTCCCATATCCATTCTCACCATACACATCGATCCACGTTCACCCTCGCTGTTATTACTGTAATTTCAGATACCGCGATATGCCACAACTAGACTTTAACCAGCGTGAAATGCGCCGTTTTGTTCCGTAAAATGTTAGTTTTCCTGCGTATACTTTACAAAGGCGAAATTATGATAGCATTGTAATGTTGGGCTTCTAAAACTCGCCCAATAAAGACGGAGTACAACTAAATAGGCTGCTTTACTTTTGTCTACAGGTCTCAGAGTTCTGTGACAACGGAACTGTCCCAGCGAAAGGCAAGAAACACAACGCCTTTGCTCCCAACAAGCAAAACCACCTTTGCGACCGGAAGTCAACTTGGGAGGTTATCAGTAGCAACGAGGATTTCAGCAGGTTCGATGCACTTCTCGTTCAAAGTAGGAAATTTGGCTAAGCTGATCGTTCGTTTTATCCAGCAGCGCGGACAGACAAGGCTAGTAATGAGTGAAACAGAGGATAGACTCTAAAGCTGTCTTGGAAAACATTTGCTACTGCGCGAAGCGGTTGAAGTAAAAAAAAGAACAAATGTGGGAATGCAGAACATATGCCTGAAGCCTCACTCAAACACGTATATGCATGCGGAAAAAAGTATTAGGCGGAGATGCCAGCATGCACGACTGCGAAGTGTCTAAGTTTTGGGGCATAAAAACGTGGTTAAACAGGGGCGATGAGTATACTGGAGGAAATAAGAGAAGGGGCCCAGGCAGCCAGTGGTGCTATGCGCACAGTGTTGACAGATGGGTGATCTCAAATGACCCCTGGGGCCCCATTCTCTAAAAAAAAGGGCCGTAGTTTGAAGCGATGCGGTAGCGCTACGCAAATGCATGAGTTATCGAATTCGGGGGGCGCCGCTTAGAGGGCCGGAGGAGGAGCGAAAATCCCTGAGGGAGAGCCGTGTAGCAAATGCGCAAATCGACACGCAGTACTGCGTGTCGCTTGTATACAGTGCTGCGTGTCGTCTTGCGCCCTTGCTACACGGCTCCCCTCAAGGGTTCTTGCTCCTCCTCCGGCCCTCAAAGCGGCGCCCCAATTGGAGAACTCATGCATTTGCATAGCGCTACCGCATCGTTTCAAAACGACGGCCCTTTTTTAAGAGAATGGGACCCGTGGTAAGTGTCTGAGCACTTGCTAGGCGTTGTTTTTAGCGTGAATTGTAGCAGCACAAATGAACACTATTTTTTTCCTCGCACTTCCCCACTCTTGCATCGTAGTGGTAGGGAAAAAGGTTAAAACATCGCATGATTAAAAGCAGTGCGTAATTTATTTTTGCCCACCTCGCTTCTATATTGAACAGGCTACATTCGACAGTCCGGTTACTCTCATTTAAGGTCAGCCTTAAAAATTTAGTGAAACACGAGCTTCTGCTGTAACTTTCCTAGGTATGATTCAGTGAAGACAAGCAACGTAGGTGTGTTTTCAGGAAGTATTCGAGTCCACATGTGCATTGCGCACGTGGCATCTGCAGAAGCGCAAGAACACCAACTTCGCCTTTGGGTTGCCATCTGAGGCCATTTTGGACGCCGCAATCCCAATCGGTCCAACGTACCCTAGAGTCCAACGCAATCGGTGCGTTGGACTCTAGGGTGCAAATGACGCGAACTATGAACTCTAAATTTAGTCCACAGCATTGTACTGTCGGATGCTCTAAGGCTGCAAGTCAGCGCGAAGTCAGATGCTTGAACTACCCGCCGCTGTGGCTTATTCGCTAAGGCGTTGTGCTGCTGAGCTCAAGGACGCAGGTTCGATTCCCGGCAGTGGCGGCCGCTTTTATGATGAAGGCGAAAAGCGCAAACACCCGTGTGTTCGAGATTCCGGCGCAGGTCAAATATAACTTGGTGGTCGAAATTAATCCGAAGCCTTCACTACGGCGCGCCTCATCGCCTGTGTAGCGTCGGCGAGTTAAACTTTCATAATCAATCAATACATGCTTGAACTACCAGAGTGCTGCGGAAGGTCTGCACCCCTTGCCGGCATGATGACGATAAGCGAAGACTGACGATACTCATAGCTCATTGCGGCGAAGCTTGGCCAAGGCAACACCTGGCAACGTTTGCATTGGATCTGACAAATTATTGACCAGTTATAACGCACATACACTGCGCTACTGTAATAATGACAAACGTTTAATACACACAGCCACAAAATGCACTAGCCGGTTTGATGCATCAGGGTTGTCCTAATTTGGATCTTTCATGCCGTTGCTTAAACCTGATTCTTTTATTTTTTTCCCACGCTTTCCCTTTGTGCCAGCCTGCCTCCCGCGGACGTCGGAAAGGTCATCGAGGTGAACTTCAAGGAGGTCCAAAAAGAGAAAGGCGCTATCGGAAGGATAATATTTGCTTTGGACGTCTCCGGAAGCATGGACGTAAGTTTGAAAATCGTTGACATTGCACAATTTTGTCTACCCTGTACCGCGGCAGTTGTATACATAATGGGCCCAAAGACGACTGAGTTTGGTTCTGTTTTCAGACGGATTAGTCATGTTCGTCTATGGCAGAATGGTCTCAAGTGGATCACAAACAACAAGCATCCGTAAATTTGCTATTTTGTCAGTTGAATTCACGTTGTAGTTCCGGTATCTCCGGAAAACATCCTGAATACGGAGAAATGGTTTCGAGACAATATTTTGATCTTGTGGTTTGCAAGAAACTTAGTTAAATCAACCTTGTGCCTGCTGTCCTGGAAATGTCGTTAGTTTCAGCTTTTAGGGGGGGGGGGGGCGAGGTGTAAACGATACCCCATTTCATCGACGCCACAAACACTTCACAACGTAATTCTTGTTTTTCTTAAAGGTAGGCTCTAAAGGCCGGAATAGTGTAATGTAATTCATTCATAGATATCAAGCATCCACAACTACAAAAATTGGCCGCGTATCTGCTTCCTTCACTGCAAATGTCACAAGACGGCAGTCTTCTGCCACCCCTACCACGTGACACCCTCCTCTAACTCTCCCTCCCCTCAGGTTGCTCCCCTCCCATTCCCTCCTCCCACGATTAATCCAAACTGGATTTCGCTCAATTGAATTTAACTTTTCCATGTTCGCACTGCTCGCTGGAATCTGCGGAGGCATTTAGTTCCCTTTGTTCTTAGAAGAACAACAGGAAATTTCTTTTTTTATTGTTCACTCTTATGCCGCCTTTCTTCAAGACCGTCTGAACGCGCTTTTTTATTTGCCAGCGCAAAAACGGTGCTCACACGTCCATGTTCAACAAAACACTGTTGGTACTGCCAGTTATGTACGTAGGTTTTGCCTGAGATATGTGTAATTTTTTTGGTTTTGCTGAAAGATAAAGCCGGTTCTGTATTAGGTACATTACTCTTCCTTGTTTACATTAATGATTTACCCTGCTGTGTCGGTTCTCACATGCATTTATATGCAGACGACTGCGTCATTTATCGCGAAATCCGTAATGACCATGACAAGTTGGATCTACATGGAGCTAAATTCAGATAAATGTAAATTAATCCGCGTCTTACGTTTGAAGGAGGACCCCCCAATGTATAAGCTAAACAATATTGACTTAGAAAGCGTAAAATCTTACCGTTATCTTGGCGTGCACCTAACTTCACATTATCGTGGAAACCACATATCGAGACCATAACAAGCAGGGCGAACCGCATTCTAGGTTACCTGCGAAGGAATTTTAGCAGAGCCCCCGTTTCATTAAAACTACTTTTCTATAAAACGTTAGTTCGACCCAAACTTGAGCATGCCGACGCCGTATGGGATCCCTGTCACGCTAATATTCATCAAACCATTGAACTTGTACAAACCAACGCATGTCGTTTCATCCTATCAAATTATAACCGCACTGCCAGTGTCTCATCCATGAAATCTACACTGTCTTTACCTTGTCTATCGCTTCATCGGAAGGTTTTCGCCTTAGTCTCTTTTTCAAGATATATAATCATGCCTCACTTAAAAACAATCTTCTCTCGCTGCCTGCGTACCGCTGTGCTCGTATAGATCACTAACATAAAGTCGCGATAACACAATGTCGCACGAATACCTACTTTAATTCATTTCTTCTAAATACGGCAAATGACTGGAATTGTCTAACCAGCGACATTGCGCAGATGTCTGACTTTACTCTTTTTCGTCAGACTTTATGTGCTTTTTTCTTGGGCGACGATGCGGCATGACTAATTTTCATACTGTTATATTACGTCTGCGGATAAGCATGGCTTATGCTATCTTCTGGGTTGTTTTTGCAGTGACTGCTGTTCTGACAATTTTTGTATTGCCAGTGCAACATGTCAGCCCACGTGTTGTTTGTGTGAGTGCTTTGTTTTGTGCCGCAGTTATGTTCACTTACGTTTTCTGTTTTTTTCTGTACCCCACTCCCCTCTACAATGCGTAAGCGCTTGAGGGTATGTGAAATAAATAAATAAATAAATAAATAAATAAATAAATAAATAAATAAATAAATAAATAAATAAATAAATAAATAAATAAATAAATAAATAAATAAATAAATAAATAAATAAATAAATAAATAAATAAATAAATAAATAAATAAATAAATAAAACACTGCACATATTTTAGGCAAAACATATGTAAATGTCTGACAGCGAGTTATAAAGCAGAAAGCATAACTGTGGGGCTCAAAATAGATATGAACAAATCTAACGTTATGGTGAATAACCATGCTGAAAGTACCTTCTTCAGCATTTGTAACGAAACGCCAGATCAAGTATACAGATAAAACTACATTGAACAATTTGTGAGTGCTGACCCAAACCACGAGAAAAAAATCCAGCGCAGGATAGGTATGGGCTGGGGTGCACTGGGCACGCACTCACAAGTAAGCTACCTTTATCTACCTAAGCTACCTTTAAAGTAAGCTACCTCTATCACTCAAAAAAAGAATATACATACAACCAATGCATCCTGTCGGCGATGACATTTGGAGCTGAAACCTGGCGTCTGACTAAACAACGGGAAAGCAAAGTTCGATCGGCTGAGGGGGCTATGGAATGAATAATGATAGGAGCAACAATTAGGGACATGATACTAGCATGTTGGATCAGGAAACAAACTCGAGTAGATGATATCATAGCTCAAACAAAGAAAAAAATGGGCTTGGTATGACCCTGCAGTGAGGCAAAATAGTAACCGTTGGATCACCAGGGTAGCAGAGTGGATACCGCAGGACGGGTCTAGAACGAGGGAAAGCCAATGACTTCATGGAGGGACGAGGTGAAGAAGTTCGGAGGCGAAGAATGTATTCGAGCAGCGCAGGACAGGAGCGGTTGAAAGTCAATGGGAGAGGCCTTCCTCCTGCAGTGGAAGAAGAAGAAAACCCGCCACGGTGGCTTAGTGGCTAAGGCGTTGCGCTGCTGAGCACGAGTACGCGGGTTCGAATCCCGGCCGCGGCGGCCGCTTTTCTGATGGAGGCGAAAAGCAAGAACGCCCGTGTGTACGAGATTTCGGCGCACGTTAAACATCCCCAGGTGGCCAAAACTAATCCGGAGCCCCCCACTAGAGCGAGCCTCATCGCCTGCGTTGCGTCGGCGCGTTAAACCCTACAATCAATCAATCAAGACGAAGAAAGTCGATTGTTGGGGTTGGGGATGGGGAGATAGAGGACTGTAATTGTCTGGCGTGAAGCCGACACCTTAACGGGCCGGCCTGCAGTTGAACTAGCAAGAATGTTGATGGTGATGATGATTTATTTTTGCTGAACACTCTTGAAATATACGACGCGTGCCAACAATTTATCTGTTTGTAAACGTTTGGCCTATGGACATACTTTCTGATCAAGAGTTATTTGAACTTTTGATCGGGTGGATGAAACGGGTGGCGGGTTGACCGAGCAAATGTTTCGCGTTTAGGTAATTCAATAGTCTTTGACTAAAAGTGACTATTCATTAAAGCCGTCTATCTAAAAAAAGAGGCAGGATGGTAATTACTTTGGATCATCAACTGCCATAATCGTGCTGAACAGACTGAGGACAGCAAGTTGTTTTGCATTGCCAGTGACCAAGACGCGTTTTTGCAGGCCGGGCATGCCCTGCGATATCGCTTCTTGGTCGTGTACAGATAGTCTGCGAATCTGTCAGCCCATCAACTACACAGATTTTTCAAAGATTTATCTTCATTGACCACACTTAGGGTACCGAGGCCTCGTCAGGCTTAACCGCCTTTGCCTCGGTCCCCTCTTTTCTATGAAAAGAAAATAAACTCCACTTCATTTCACTTCACATTTAAATGCACGCTGCCTCACAAAATGCCAACAGGACATACTTTCACAATACCAGTTTTTCATTCATCAGCATTTCTGAGACTTCGTTATCAAATGATGAAAAAAGCATTTTTTAGTATACCGTATAATGCGTCTGGTTACTGTAATAGAGGGGCCTCGGCATGTCTCATGGCGACACAGTTATCCTGAGCTGCGTCTATCGGTCATCCTCGTCATCAATTGCCTAATGAACTACTAGCCACAATATAGCTTTGAAACAAAAAGATGAGCATAATAGGTGGTATAAAGAGTAACCTTCTAGAGAACGACAGCACCGCCAGTTCTCATTACACTAATTGCTTTCTTGGGTATAGTTTAGAGTGATTAATTTGATCTGCGGGGTTCTCATCACGAACACACTCATTGACCACATATTATATAATTTAGTTAATTCTCGAGATTGTGGAATCCTAATGAGTGACATCACTGATCATTATCCAACCTTTCTTCCACAGTGGAACGCTAATAATAACTCCAGTTCGTTTTATAGGTCTGTATTAAGCAAAGATCGGTATTTCGTGCACACTGCAAATGCCGACTGGTCGCGTCCGGCGCTAATGACCGATGCAGACTTCGTGTATAGTGAATTCGTTTCTGTCAAGAAGAGTGTCAGTACCTTTGTACCACACAAGTTTAATACCACAAAACGTTCGTGGCTCAGCACAGCCCCTGGCTTACTGTCATGCATCTGTGAACGCGACAACTTGTACGGAAAAACGGAACAGCGTCCTTGCAATATCCCTTACAAAAATAGATACAGAGCTTGCAGTCAAACATTTAACAAGCCCCAAAAGGAATTAGGGAGGTATTATGGATCTAAGGTTCGCTCAGCAGGCTGCAATGTACAACAACTGCGAAAAAAAGAAACATTTACGATGCTTGAACAGAGACCCTCAAGTTGTGTCCACCAACGGAATTTATTCCTCTGGGAAAATATACCACTCGCCAGAAGGAAGAGCAAACACATCGAACAATACTTTTTCCGAGGATCTAGTTTTGGTCAAAGTATATTTTTTACAACGTCTTCCTTACTGAATTTTTTCTTTTTCTGAAACGCTCCGGTGACTTCATTTCTATAATTAGAGATGAAGGTAGCTAGTGCTGGCCTTGACTACATTTCTGGGAGTCATATGAAGTGGGTTTTCGTCATTATTGCTTATGAGCTTTGGGGACATATAAATAGTATATTCAAATACGGTTTATGTACATAGCAACGTAAACAATCTAATATTGGGCTGATTTGCAAAAAAGGAGACCGAACATGAATTGATTACTATCGACCTATTGGAATCTTCTAATTCGTCAGTAAAGTAATCAAAATTATTTTACGCTGCGTGTAACTAAATACTTCACAATTTATTTATTGCATATTCATCTTGATTTCCGTTCTAGATACTCCAGTAACCTTGCTCTCGTTTCCTTTACAGATGAAATTAAGTACATGGTTGACACGGGAAGATACACTGGGGCTGTTTTTGTAGATGTTACGAATGCATTTGATTTGATTATTAGCTAAACAAGAATTAATACGCGTCGCAGGTCCCGCATTGGTACTTATGAAAACTTACCTGGCGAATTGATCACAAATCGCATTTTGACGTAACACACAGTCCAGTGTAAATGTAAATGTAAATGTGAAGTTATAAATGTAAATTTAAACTTAACAGAGGTGCACCGCAGGGCTGCATTTTTGTGCCTATTGTTTTTAAATATACACAACGGCTTATTTAAAAGCCTTACTTTTTAAGGAGCTTTTCTTTATGGCAATGACACAGCGTTACTAACTCATGACAGTTCAACTCATAATTGAATTGCGAAACTCACACCCGATCTCAAAAATGTATTGCATTGGTGTGAAAACAACATCTCCAAATTAACATAACTGAAACCACTTTCATGGCCTTCACTTCAAGCTATAAAAGTGTTATTTTTGACCTCGGCAGCTTAATGGTTCTTCGTTTCATAAAGTTAAGCAATATGAATTCCTAACACTCACACACGAGTCAACTGTAACATACACCAGCCATGTGTCGTATATAAAACAAAACATGGCCTATGATTTTCGGATCCTAATTAAAGCTGTGCATCCTTTTGTTTATTAACCTTAATATCACTTCCTTACGCTTTCATGCACAGTCACTTAACGAACGTTTGCGTCGGGTAACCCCTTTTGTACATATTACCGCTCCAGTTCACGTACGCTCCAATACAATTCACGTACCGCTGCAATAGCAATACTGCTCAGCCACGCAAGGCTTAAACACGAATAACATAACCCAATTAATTTAAATGAAGCTTTAGTATCCCTATGTACAAACAGATTTAAAACTGATTGCTTCGATCATATAAAAGGAGCACCACACAAGCGCTATGCAAATTTCGCCTCAAATAATGACTCCTTATTGCGAAATGTAAACACTCCCTATGGCAAACACGCTGCTTGTTTTGCGGCCGTTTCAGACTGCATCAGTCTCTTTATTGAAATTAAAGGTGGATCTTTTGTAAATTGGTCTGAAACTGGGTCATTTGTGATGTTTGCGATCGTATAAGCATTTTTACTTGTCTTTTCACGTTTCGTGTTCTACTACTTGCTTCTCACTTATCTACTTTTCCCTTTTCACTATTCTCCGTGCGTTCGCTTTTTATGACTTGTCAAACTATCTGCCCTTTCTTGTAACTTGTGGATGCGCTCACTTACAGCAGGTCGCTTAACAACTGCGTGCTCTGGGACTTCCTCATTTATATTTAACGGCTTATGCATTCCATATCTGACCGTAATAAACATCATTATTCGTATTCAGCGTATTGCCTACATCCGCTTAGTCATCAATATTTGTCTCGAAGAGATTTTTTTCAATTGTTGATCACGCAATTTCAAAGCAAATTCAATCACCATGTTTTGTCTGGTGTTGTTTTTCAGACTGCCAATCGCATTCATCACCTAAGGGTAGCCGCGGCCCACTTTCTTCAAGTTGTCATTCCCAAGTGGGCTGGAAGTAGGTCTCGTTGACGTTCAGCAGCACAGCCTACCAACTGTCTACGCTTACGTTCGTAGACACAGAGTCCCGAAGGATGCTCGTTGAAAGAGTGGAAAATTTGAGAGCTCATGGAGGCACCTGCATCGGATGCGCTTTGCAGCAGTGCCCTAGAGGTGAGAACAGTTGTGCTCTTGGTGAGCAACTCATCGTGTACTTAGGAACAAGTTAAGAACTGCAATAGCTCATGTACGGTATCACTCCAGCCTCAGCGATGGACCCGATTGTTAACGGGCGCGCGCGTTTTGAAAGACGATAGATATGAATGCGTGATACCGCCTGTCTTCTCATGATGTTTGTCGTCGCTGCCGTAATTTATAAGAATATTAAGTCCTCGAAATCACGAAAACAGCTCGTGCCATGTTCAAAACATTCCCAGTAACGCACTACTAGCGCCGCGCGGAGTAACTTGCGGCTGCAGGGATGAAGCACAGCAGCAACTTCCGTTGCCGTTCTTAACTAGTATCCTAGTATAGCATACGTGCGTGTGCGCGCATGTGAATGTGCTCGCGTGGATGTGTGTCTGTGTGCCTGCATGTAGTTAGCCATACTCCACCGCGAAATGAAGTAGGAAAGCGCCAGCAGTATCCCACTCTAAGTTCATGATTCGAGGAGACGGACTGTCTTTCGCAGATGTTTAAATATATAATACGCTCGCTACGGCTTTCCTGTCACGAAGGTCTTACCTTACAGTTAACCTAAACTGTTATTTATGGTGTTCAGCACAGGGTAATTTTAGCCGAGCCGTGGGCAATGACAGCTGGTACTTCATCCCCCTTTTAAACAGGCGTGGGTTACATAACTTTGGCGCAAGCATTTTATTGAAGACTATACCGCCGAGGTTTCGGCCACTTCCTCAGAGGTGCACTTCTTATGAGTCACACTGCTTCGTCCGCTAAGACCGTGTAGCAAGCAGAAGCCGCGCAGCTGGCGCCTCGCACTACTAAATATAGAGAGAACGAGGGAAGAAGCGTTATTGCGAAACCACCAAGTACGCAAGATTCCCTGCATTACTGTTCTCGGGTGGAGCGCATCACAGTTTCTGTAGGGATGGGGCTGGGTCAGTCTCGTATGACTAGGGCCAGGTTATGCGGGTGACTATGTTGTGTGTGTGTGTGGTGTGTCGTGTGTGTGGTGTGTGGTGTTGTGTGTTTGTGTGTGTGTGTGTGTGTGTGTGTGTGTGGTGTGTGTGTGTGTGCCGTGTGTGCGTGCGTGCGATGCGTGCGCAAAGGGCCAACGAAAGGTGGCTTTTTCTCCCGCCTCCTTGTGTACCAAAAAGCGTGAAATAAATGCAGACTTGAAATGAAATGAAAAATGAAATGATACGGAAATCCCTTCTCCTGTCAGAGGGATTCTTGGTTTTGAAAGGTGCTTGAACGATAGGATATAGATGGGAGTTTACGATCGTCACTTCTATGATATACACTAGTTAGGTTGCCGCACTTGTGTGAAGGGAACGAGGGAAGAAACGTCTTTCTAAACCGGCTGGACTTGGCCGTAGGCATTCGCAAACCGTCTAAGTCGGCCACGGTTGAACCGCTTCGGTTTGCATTGTTTGAACACAATTGTTACTTTCCTGTCTTTCTCGGCATTTTCGTGTTTCAGAGCAAATCATTACTCATCTCGTCGAGCGGTTACGCCATCGCGGTATATTTGAACATTCATTTGGCCGCAGCTGCGCCGTACCCTTGGCAACGCATTACGTGACTTGCCGGGCCAGGCCGCAGGCGGTCGCGTGCGCTGCTGCCGCCGCTGTCGGCTTGGCGCCTGCGCTCCCTGCAGCTGGTTCGCGCCTGCCCACGTGACTCACCGCCTGCATGCGAGTTTGGCCATGAATGAGAGCGAGGCAGGGCCGCCTTCTCCGAGCGTTGCGCGGGAGCTGGAAGCTTTGAGCCGTCATCGGCAAGTAGCGTCTGACCACCCCACAGATATACCGCGAATATTACCCGGCGAGCCGTTCGGCTGGGAAAACGCTGGAAGCGGGATCACAAGCGTAGGCACAAAGGCAGGCTTAGGAATAATAGTATAATAATTACAACGAAATCAAAAGTTAACCAAGTAAAACCAAGACTTAACCAGGCCAAGCCAAGCATTCGCTTTGCATATGCAAGATTATCTGAGCTAAGCCGCAGCCATTTTGTTTCCAACAGAATACTCAGGGACAACTTTCTGTGGCAATAGAGAGAAAGCTACGGGGGAGTGAGGGAGGGGGCTGGATTATGTTAGTGCGCCTAAAGCCCCTCCATACTCTTCTCGTCCGCAGCCTACAAAACGACCGTGGCCGTGATGGAGGGGCTTCGACAAAGTAGTTCCCGATAAATTGGTTTCGGTTTCACTTTCGCCGTGTAGATACGCGTTTGCTGCAGTAATAGGAGGATATGCTACAGATCATTTTTTTCGCTTGAGCTCCGTAAGCAAAATCGCCAGTGTGTATCATATATCGGCGCACGTTAAAGATCCTCAGGCGGTCTAAATTAATCCGAGGCCCTCAACTACGACGCGCCTGATCGCCTGCACTGCGTCAGCGCGTTGAACCCTGCAATCAATCAATCAATCAATCAATCAATCAATCAATCAATCAATCAATCAATCAATCAATCAATCAATCAATCAATCAATCAATCAATCAATCAATCAATCAATCAATCAATCAATCAATCAATCAATCAAAAAAGCATGAGCTTCGTGGTTGAGGGCGCTGAACCACAATCCCCGAGCCTGCATGCATACTGGCGTCTCCTTCACTACGTTTCATTTGTTTCTCAACACAAGCCAACGCTTTGACTCGAGAACTCGGACAGACTTAATACTTTACACCGAGTACGATAACGTCCAACTCTGTATCGTCCACGAATGACGTGAATTTTGTCAGTGCTGCAGTTTTGAGGGCATGCAGTGATATGTAAGCTCTCTGGAGCTGAAAACTGGGCAGCGCCACGGACATGTGTAGCGTGATTAAACAGCGCGGGCGCGGTATACCGAAAGAGCACGCACACACTACGGTGCGAAGTCGAATCCCATTTGGATTGCGTTGAGTGCGTTGAAGTGTGAAACTATCGTACCGCTGCAGTGTTGTCATTCCCTAAATTTAGGTGGTCTTCCAGTCACCAAACGAACGCTTTTTACGCTTTAAGGACTTCATTGTTCCACTCAGAAGTTATACGTGCTACAGTATCCTCACCTACGCCAGCAAGCTGGCTAACTGAACGAAATGCGGAAACGACGGATAGTCTCGGTTGCGTCAGTTTCACTTTGCGCACACGTTGCAGACCATTTCCTTCGTTTGTTTTGCAAGCTTTTCGTTCTCAAGTTTCTTAAAAATCCTTTGCGCGTGCGATGTGGCCATCTGCGGAGGGAAGGAAGGCTGCCGTCGACAAGAGCGCCATGTTTGCTTTTTTAGAAGAGAACCTATGCGACGCCAGTGGCCAACGCCGCAACCAGAAAAACGCGAAAATCTAAAAACAATGCTTTCTGTTTCACATATTCTGGCTAGTAGTTTAGTGGCATTGTCAATTCCTGGCTAAAAACTATTTGCTTTAATTTCTGAATTGCTTAGGGTACACCGAGCAAATTATTTTTGTCGAAATACTTCCAGCTGCACAGCGAAACGGCGTGGTTCGGCTCTTTAGCCTTGACTGCACCCAGGCTGTCGAGGCGACGAAAAGAAGATTAGAATGCTGGTCGACGAAATGCAGAGAGGGGAATATTGCCTAGGATAGTTGCCACCTGTAACAGGAAAAAAAAGTATTTTGTGCCTAATAAATTTTTTTGCCTGCCCTGAGCAGTGCTAGTATTAAACCAAGAGTATAAAACATAGGAATATTAGTCCTCTTTGGTAAGATGACACGTCATCACCCCGCTACAAAGGTGAAATCAATAGCAATCATCGTCATCATCATGCATTGCCACAAAAAGTTGTCTCCGACTGTAGTAGCGCGCCGTCCTGTTGTATTTGTCCATCCTCGTTGTCGTCCTTTTTTTCGTGCTTCGTTTCGCCAGACACCCTTGCCAACTCACCCAGCCTTCCTTGCAACGTCAGCGTAAAAACGTTGACCTGATTTCTTTTTTTCAATACCGGCCACAAAGAACTTCTTGCAGATGCAGCATTCGCCCTTTGCGTTCAGAGCTATACCCAGTCTAAAATCACAACAGGAATACCGCGGAAACCTAAGAAGAATTCCCGTCGTACGACAAATAACTTCGTTGTTAAAACAGAAGTCCTGTTGTTACGACACAGCCATCTGTTGTTACAACACACGTTTCTGTCGTAACGACAAAGTCAATTTTCTCAACGACAAACGTTTCTGTAGTCACAACAGAATTGTCATTTACGCTACTCTTCACAACGGGCAGTAACATTCAAACCACAGAACATTCAAACTGGTGGAACATGAGGATCACGACAAGGCAGGAATTCGGCCAGACGGAATATCAAAATCAGGACCGGAATACCACACACGACAGAACATCAGAATACACAACATGACGAGAATACGACAAGACGACAGAACGACGCGCGAAAATAGGACAAACTACAGATATTTTTCTTGTCGTCTTTTTCATACTTGACTTGGCTCAAACTGTTCCAGTCTGACTTAATTTTTGACGTGTTTGTGCTGCTGTTTTCTCAGATGTTCAAAGGGAACGACGACACGCGGGTCCAAGGTTCTGTCATCATGCTCATGACGGATGGAGAGGAGAACGACAGTCCCTATATAGCAGACGTCATTGACCAGCTGATCGAAGAGCACGTGGTGGTGAACACGATCGCCTTCGGAACCCAGGCTGAGGAGAAGCTTGAACAGCTTGCCCGGCGCACCGGAGGCAAGGCTTTCGCACTCCGAGATGGCCAATCGAACATTGCCGCCGCCTTGGAGTCGGCTTTCTTCGACGTCACTGTCTCCTTGCTGGACTGACGATAGAAAACCTGTCGTGGTAAGACTGAATGCATTTCCTTACTCCCCCACGCTGGCGTTAACGGTAAACATTCCGACAAGGCGAAATATGAACTATCGATGTTTCTTGAATGCCCATATCTTGATGCCTTGTAGTGAAGCAAACGGGTACACAGTCCTTTGAAGGAATGAATGGGTACCAAGTCTGTGTGGTTTCTGATTATATGGTTGATATAGAAATTAGAACAAGAACATCTCTGATAGTTTAAGCCTCCCTCAAGCTCCAGTGTCCACAAGTCACGCTCTCATGTTTGCTTCACTACACTTTTCCAACACCCGTGGGTGATGACGTCACTGGAAGCGAATTTAAAGTCACACCCTTATTGCAGCAGGAAGACGCTAGGTCAAGTGGGGTAAGTGGAAGTAGAAGGCGGGGTGTTTGTGACTTGGGACATATTCAAAACGGACAGTTCAAACCGAAACTTGTGGGTTCCTTGAGATGGCGGGACAGGCCGCCGGGGGGGGGGGGGGGGGGGGGGGGGGAGGAGAGCAGGCTCACGGCTCTCAACTGCTCGCGCTAGACCGCTTTCTAGAGAAAGAGTAGTAACCATACCACAATGTAACACCTAGCTTCCACGGGCGTCCACAGGCGGCGCTGCATGTACCACAGGCCACGCGCTCGCAGTGTCGCGTTTCAATCCGTGAGCACTGTACATGGCTTCCGATGATCCTCGTCTTTCTTATCTTCTTTTCTGTCCGCCGCTGGCTGCCCCATGACACGTGTTCTTCTACATTCCGATTATCGCTGTATGTCAAGCGCAACAAAACGCAACACCCTCTTGCCCATAAAGAGCGCTATTTGAATCTGTCACCTTGCAGTGGCACTCGTTATATGGGCTTCACAGTGGGTTCCCCTGACAGACAACCACAGTAGACATTGCGGGGTTTTCTTTAAACCAAGTTCGCAAGTTAAGCGAGTTGGTACGCATTCAAACTGGAAAAAGCAGCGCACGAAAACTGGGACCAGAACGGAGACAAACACAGCGCTGCACTCACAACTGACGTTTTTATTGAAAAACAAACATATAGAAAAAAACACGCATGTAGAATGAATTGAACTCTAGAAGAGGGCAATACGTATGTCTGCATCTCGTCAAGTTGCACGCTGTGCAAGATAAGAAACTTCACTTTTGTACATCATCACTGAAGGTTCGCTGACGCAAGATTCTTTATATTAAAGGGCCACTGAAGTGATTTGTAAACATTGCGGGATTACTAGCGCAAATTGTAGTCCGGAGTCCACACGCCATGTTTCGACCACTCTGGGTGCGTTTACGCGAATTTATTTGGTAGACAAATCAATTCGAAAATGCTGTCCTCCTCTCTGCACCCTCGCCCATTTTCTGTGGCGTTTTCGTGTGACGTCAGGAGGAGATGACTTGGCTTGACCGCGCTACTACAGTAGCGCTACTGCATGGCTCGCCGACCATACGACAGAGTCAGTCTGCCGCGTTTATGGTACAGCGTTCAGTCCGCCCGCCGCCGACGGGTCGTCGCAATTCGTTCGCTCAGTTGAAACTAAGCCACGCTGAATGGAAGAATCTGCGCTTCTTTAGTTTGTTAGTTCGTACACTCTATCAAGCTGCAGGTTCAGGTCGCTCCACACAAACGCTGCACAAGCGCACATGCGACGCTTCGCTGACTCGTACCCTTGTAGGAAAATCTAAGGCCACTTGAAGGCGGGAGAAGTCAGCGAATTCAATATAGGTACTAAGGAAATAAAATCAACTGAAACTTTTACCGTACAGCGTAAAACTAGGGAGCAGGAAGCACTTTTTGGGGGCTTTGTGAACAAGCACAGCGGTCAGCAGCACGACCACACATCTGCGAACGCTTTTCCGTCTAAGAAATGCGATTCCTATAGACGTGAGACAGTGTGGAATTTCGGGGGACGCTTACTGCACGAGGGATATACAACAAATAGTCACTTAAACTGCTTAACACGCTAAAAATAAATAAAAGCTAAACTGATTATACATTATATACCTTATATTTCCGCTGTCGACAGCGCTGGCCCGTGGCCGAGTGGTCTCGAGTGCTAGGTATGATATTTTACAAGTCGCAAGTTCGAATCCACGAAGGTACATTTTTTTGTAAGCTGATTTTTTCCGTTTTCGGCCGATGTTTTCTAAACTGAGTTCACTATTTTTCGGCCGTAACGTTCACTGCTCCACGATTGAGTTCGCAGAACACCGCGCAAACTGACACTTGACCGCCCCTAGCGAGGTTGTCGTTGGCGTGCTGCTGCCATAGCACCGACTGCTTGCGGGCAGTGGGCACAGGCCAGAATCAGCAGACCCTTGGCCTGGTGCGAACACGCTTTTTACGATAGAGGCATGAGTGAGGCAAGCTCGAAATATGGGGGAAAAGCGCATGGCATTTGAGCGTCTGCGGTGACGCGGAGGGCGTTCATCAACTGCGCAGACCCGGCAAGTGATTGCT
The DNA here is from genome assembly GCA_013339765.2 of Haemaphysalis longicornis. Taxonomy (NCBI): domain Eukaryota; kingdom Metazoa; phylum Arthropoda; class Arachnida; order Ixodida; family Ixodidae; genus Haemaphysalis; species Haemaphysalis longicornis. The sequence continues at coordinate 7,576,362 of CM023451.1, forward strand.
ACGATTCCAAGCCATCCTGGGAGGCTTATCTTAGGCATTTTACAGCCGACAACATGGCAGAAGCGCGGTATGACGATTACTGAGATATCGAGAATGCTCATCCACCGATAACGTCGGATATCAAGCATGTTGTTTCACAGAACCGAAACCAAAAATTGTTTGAATGCTACTCGTGGACATCGTCCAATCACGGTGCACCTCCTCCCGTCATCACAGCGTTTAGTTGGTGCGGCCGCCGCAGAACGCGAATGGTAGTTTTTCTTCTTTCAAGCTTTATCAAATAATTACCGGCTTGTCAACCGGAATAAACGATGAAAAGTGGGTTAATTTGAGCCAGTCTACGCAGTGCAAGCAGAAACGGGAGCTTGACAAATTCACTTCAGTGTCCCTTTAATATTAAGACACGTAAAACGCCTCTGACACTTCTCTTGTATGCTGACCAGTATGTTTGAATAACACAGTTGTGTCAGACAAAGCAGGTGTATAACCACACGTGTCGCAGTGGGAAGCCAAATTCTAAAATGAAGAATTCTGAATGGAGAGGCAGTGCTCGCGCAGTCGTTTACTGCTGCAACGTCAGTTGTGAGTGCAGTGCCGTGTTTGTCTCCTTCCTTTTAGTGTGTGTGCTTTAAAGCCTAGCTTTCGATCTTAATTTGGCTTTATAGCAAAGGGCTGTCAGACTGATTTTGCAGTAGACGTACATTCTCTGCAAAGGGCGCGCAAAAGATGTTTGCGAAGTGTCCTAAGACAGCCTTAATGCAACAGCCACGGTTTCATTGGTATATGAGGTGATCATGTCATCAAGATATGAACTAATGCAGTTCCGGCAGGACCAGATTTCGACTTCGCGTCGGAAAAACGTGAATGCCCATGACCTCGACGGACTGCCCTACTTAGCGTATATTTTAAAGTATACATTTGAATACATTCTCCTTCATCTAGAAAAGTTCCTTTTGCTGCGACGTTTGAGGAACAATTTAAACGTTTTAAATGTGCCCATTTTTGTTACAGCTACGTGGAACTGTTCTTCTTTATTTTTTGTAGATCTTTGAAGAATCGGCCATTCTTGTGGACGAGCAGAGGTTCAACGTCACCATCGACGGAGACGTCGGAAACGAGACAAAGGTCACGGTCCTGTGCAACAAGGCGTCCACTCTCAAGGTAGAGCTGCTGTACCCCGATGGAAAGCCCTGCGTACAGTGCCGGTGGTCCATGTCCAGCCCAAACGGGCAGCTACGTGACCCTGACGATTCCCGGCACAGCTACGGTATGCGGACGCATCAAGCTGGCTTGGCGTGTGCCTGATAAGAAATTATTTTTCACTACTGTCAACAAGCCAATTTTAAAACGTTAAATACAAACGTCAAATGCACGACGAAAAATGGTCTAGATAAGTAAGTGTTTTGTGAGCAGAACGATTCAAGAGTTGCGGGTGCAGTAACTGATGCGATGATTGGATTACGCCCCAACGTGTGGGAGGCTATTCGCGAATTTTTCACGTGGTCAATAGGGACTCAATCCCAAGCCACTGGCAGTGCGCAGCCGTGGTTCACTAAACCTGAATCAGGCGCACTACTTCACGGCGGTAGCGGCGGGAATTCCATGAAATCGCTCGAGATAAGCATCCGCCCCAAGCGGTGGCCCGTCATTCTAAAGCGGGACCTACACAATCGGTTCGGAGCGATGAGTTCCGTGGGGCATCCCTTGTTGTTTGCCATTGATCTCGGAAATGCGAAATCGCAGGGGTACGCGCAGTCGCTGAAGATTTCTCCAGAAAAACATCTTTTACTTCATTCTTTCCTTGCTTCCCTGAGGCGTCAAAAATTACTGAGTAATGTGAGGGAGGAGCGACTTCTCCAGTCAACCACTGCTCGAAGGCATGCTACAACGCGATGAACGAGGAGATTATTGAAGACGATAGTCCTTCTTAGGCTACTTGAACGGGAACATTTTGATCTGTCTGTATGTCTGCCTGCCTGTCCCTCGAATCAGCGAGCCGGTCAAAGTGAACCAGAAGCTGCACAATAGGTTTATATACTCACACCCAAATACTTGTCCGCGTTGTTGAACGCGAACAAAACATTGCGCAAATATGTGGCAGAAAATCAAGAGATAAGTGATATTTGCAGTGTTCTTTTATAAAAAATTGACGGACGCTTGGTTTTTGCGATAACAAATGAAATACTACATCCACTACAGAAAAAAAATCACTCTGTCGCCTGCTGTCGCCCGAGTCACTATCGCTTCTGGCGGTATTCGAAGAAATCAAACGGCAACAATTACTAGATAAGTTCCCCGTTTCGCATATAACGCTCGTGGAGTAGGGCAACGTGGTTTCTATAAACGTTGAAGTAGGGCGCCTCGACTCATGCGAGTCTTCGCCGTATGGCAGCGCTGGCATCGAGGCGCCCGGCCTGGAGCAGTGGAACGCGTTAAATTTAAAAATGACTTGAGCAAACCTTCAGCGTGTTTACCTTGGGAGGAGAGCGACGGGAGATAACAGGATGAGAGGTGAGCGGGAAAGCGAAGGGAGGCATTTACTTGACAGGGGCGCCGGTCGACTGTCGTCTTTCGTCGACATTTGCAACGAAAGAAGCAGAGGCGAGGCGATTTTTTGTTACAAGAGCGGGATTTTCTCACCTTAACTTTACCGCACACGCAGCCAGGCACGTGGACGCTCGTGGTGTTGGGCCGCGGAGGTTCAGAACACGTGTACGTGCGCGTGACGTCGGTGGCCGGCGGTGCGTCGGAGGATCCAGTGCTCGTGCGCGCGTTTGTGAAGCGGCCAGAGGTTTCGAGCGTGGACCAGGCCGTCATATACGCCGAGGTGTCCAAGGGGCCACACGCCGTGCTGCACGCCAGAGTTACGGCCACTGTCATCCGGCCACAGAAGCCTGGCCCCATTGAGGTGGAACTCTTCGACGACGGACTAGGTACGTGGGTTGGTGGGGTTGCATTTTCGTACCCGCTCCTGCGGAAATTATTTAAAACTAATTGCGTTTGAGTGGAAATCGAATAGATTCTGCTGAGTTACCTACTAAATCATTTCTATACTCGTGGAAGTAGAGGTAAGTTGCCAGATAAGCAAAGTAAAAAAAAACTTGTTTTTTTCTTCAACCGAACTTATGCACACGAGAGCTGCGTAGACACAGGAACATTTAAAACCTTTATAAATTTCTTCGTATACCTATGTGATAACATTTATATCTGCAACTTTCTCATTTTTTGATGCACTGTGGCAATATAACGCAATAATTTACCGTGGACACGCAAAACTTATAAAAAGTTGCAATGACATTTACGTTTAGGCCTTAAAATCTACGACGCGATAGCGTTACTGAGACGCCCAGGGATCGTTTTAGAACAGAGTTGCTGCATTTACCATTTATGTTTTCCAAACACCAAAGGTCCGTGATGAGAGCAAGACTAGCTTCAATGGTTTTAAACCGCCGTGTACAGGAACGATAGACGCCGTCTACGCTTGTGTGGCTTAATATGTGGGCGTGAAAGGTTGCGGGTACTTGGTGTTGATCAGTTTTAGCGAGCCCCGGACGCAGCAGAAAGTTTCTGCCCACTCAGTCAGCTGACGCTGATCTTTCAGGTGACAAGATCGTCAAAAGCTGCCTCCCATTTATCTACAGAAGTGGAATATTGCGTTGTTCTGTTGTGAGCATGCCCTCGGACATGGCTAAGTTGCGTGGAAGAGGGTGTATGTTTTCGGCATTTACACAGTTTCCAGTTAACGTCGGATGTTTCCTACCGATCTTCGGCCTATAGATTGGTTTGTTTCCTGCAAAGAGCTTGCTATTCTTCGGCAAGCGAAGGATCGTGTTGCTAGGCTTAGAAGTAAAGAGGTTCTGCCTATTTTTAGGGGAGGGGAGTGTGGCAGCTGCCTTCTTCAAGGCGCACGATATGTGAGTCCGCGTGCTTCTTGGTCAGAACCCTCAATTCCTTCCAGACCTTCGTGTCAGGGTGTTCTTCTGCAGTTTCAATTTCCTTCATTGTAGATAGAAGAATCTTACGGAAGCATTTAGATATTCCGTCTGTAATGATGTTTGAAATGCTGTGATGAGATTCTTTAATGATGTTTGTGCTTCTATTTGTTAGTTTCTCTAGTTGGATTGCCGAGAGGACAGGTTCAATTTCCTCTTGTTCCGTTCCTGTGTGTGAGCGAGGGCCATGTAGTTACGAAGAATGCCAGGGTAGTTCATTGCGGCTATTGTTGCCTCAGTGCCTTCACACGTTCCGGTGTCGGTGTATACTGTGCATGGTTTTGTTAATTTAAATGAAGGAATTTGACCCTGGCTGCTCGCTTGTGCTTGCGTACGTTTGGTTCCAATGATTTCGGTTGGGAAGGCTTTTTAGAAGTAGGCGCTGGAATCGAAGACATGTCTTTCATAAAGTCAAGTTTCTTCTCCGCGGGGTGGGGAGGTAAGGGGGGAGGGGAGCCCCGCAAGGAGTCAGTCAGGGCCAGATCACTGCAGTCTAAAATAACTCTTCAAAACAAATTCGCGCTTCAAGACTGGGCAGAACGAGCTTAGTGTAGACAGGCTAATGAAAACATAACCTCGGCAATCAGTGAATAAGCAGCAGACGTGGGAGGAGCAACATGTAGGGAACAAACTGAAAAACGAACTAAGAAAACGAAGGAACAAATTTGGAAACCTAAGAACATGTTAGTGTCGAGTACGGCAGATCAGATTGAATTAGCCGAGCTGTCGAAACTGATTAAGAGAGGTAAAACAAACGACAGTCGTGCATATAACACGGCAGTGGCCGAGGAAACGCTGAACATAGGGGGAACCAAGAAGAAGCTAGCCGACGGCAAAGACCGGACGTTCGCACTTAGAGACGAGCAAGGTAACATTACGCCCAACTTGGACGAAGTAATAAAGGTGGCAGAACGGTACTACACCAGGCTGTATGCCAGCGACGTTAAACCAGGTGAAACTAGTGAGAGTACAAGCTCAACTTGCGATGTCCCACTAGTAACTAAATAGAAGGTAGGAAAGGCTCCCAAAGGAATGAAAAGAGGAAAAGCTGCTGGTGACGACGGCTTAACCGTGGATCTTTTAAAGGAGGGAGAAGGCATTGTACGGGAAAAGCTTGCTGTACTATTTTCGGAATTGTTCAAGGCTCAATAATAGCATGGAAAACGTAACATTATTCTAATTCACTAGAAGAAAGATCCCAAGAACCTCAAGAATTACAGACCCATCAGCCTACTGTCAGTTGTTTACAAGCTGTTTACCAAAGTTACAGTTAGTGGCATAGGTGACTGCTCGGCTTGCCATCAATCCAGAGACCAGGCTGGGTTTAGGAAAGGGTACTCAACCATGGATCACATCCATGTTGTCAATCAAGTGATAGAAAAATCCGCAGAATACATTAAACCCCTTTACATGGCAATTATAGACTATGAGAAAGCGTTTGATTCCATGTTCACCGCAGTCGTGCTAGAAGCACTAAAAGACCAGGGAATAGACGAAACCTACATAAGACTTGTAGAAGACATATATAAGGAATCCTCGGCAGGATAACCCCCCACAAGCAAAGCGATAAATTCCCGATCCGAACGGGAATATTCAGAACATGTCTGGAGGGGGGGGGGGGGGGGGGCTTATAAAGCTTGACTGGGAAAACATGAGAAAAAGGAGAAACTGAGAATACTTGAGCCATTTGAGGCTTGCCGACGATATAGCATTGCTGAGTGAGACTGTAGAATACCTGAAAGCAATGTTTAAAGAAGTACATTTATTAAGCACGGCCGTGGTGCTAAAAATAAATATGGATGAATCTAAAGTACTGAGGAATAAGTAAGCCGAGATGTCTGCTTCAGCTTAGGAAACGAAATGCTAGAAGAAGAAAAAAAATACGACTACCTCAAACAGATGGTTGGTGCTGACCCCAACCACAAGAGAGAATTCAGGCGCAGAATAGGTATGGGTTGGAGTCGGCAAACACTCCCAAATAATGAAAAGTAAGCACCTCTGTCACTGAAAAGAGAAATCTACGCCCGGTGCATACCGCCGGTTATGACAGATGGTGCTGAAACGTGGCGCCTTACTAAACAACTGGAAAACAAACTTAGGTCGGCTCAACGGGCCATGGAACGAATAATATTAAGAGTAACACTCAGTGACAGGAAACGAGCTACCTATATCAGAGACCAAAGTAGAGTAGAAGATATCGTAGTTCAAACAAATAAAAACAAATATACTTGTACTGGCCATGTAGTAAGTGGACAATTAGGATAACAGAGTGGATACCAAGACATGGGTATACAATAAGGGGAAAGCCATATTCCGATGGAGGGATGAAATAAAGAAAATCGGTGGTAAACTTTGGCCTCGAGCAGCGCAGGACAGGAGCGGTTGGAGGCCAATGGAGGATGCCTTCGTCGTGCAGTGGACCTGAGTAGGCTGCTGATGATGATGACAAGGAATGTTTTTCTGTAATGAGCAATGCAGGTTATTGACACAGACGAAAATGGCAGGCTATGCCACGTCGCACGGCCATGCCTGCTATTCCCATCGCAGGGCCATGCCACGTCAAGCACGGGCTGTTTTGAAATTTTCGACATTTTTTTTGCTTTTTCACGACACTTCTAGAGTGTGTGCACCAATTCGACACTCTCTTCAGCAACATTTTGAGGATATAAACAGAAACCGCATTTCTTTTCTGCCATAGGGGCGGATGTGACTGCGAACGACGGAATCTACAGCGCCTACTTCACGCAATTCGAGGGCACCGGCCGTTACTCGGTCACGGCTCGTGTGGTCAGCGGCCGTAATTCTGTTATCGCCAAGGGACGGAAGGCAGCAGGAAGAATGCAGCTGGGTTCAGGTATGTCCCGCCGAAAAACAGATGATATAAACGAATTTAACTTAGCAGAAAACGAGAAAATCCACCATATGCTGAAAGGCCTTGACATATACACTTTGTGCATGAGGAGGATGATGAGCAGCAGGAGAGCGTGTGGGTAGGCGATGAAAACGAGAGAAAATATGCGAGGCAGACTAAGGCACGAGAAGACACAGGGTATAAAGAGTTACATGACCACCTGTAGAGTTGTTCTGGGGTCTATTCCACGTTTCTGTGAACACTGCTACACTGCTAACCTAGCCTTCGAGCCGTTAATTTGCAAAAAATGGGAGCATGGCAGAGAACGACTCTTAAGGCGCGGCCTCGAGTCTTGTTTAGCAGGACTTCCTCGTACAAAGCAGATTGTCTAAACGGGCAGACGTATTGGCTAATATCTTCCTGTGACTCATAGGAAGCACGTTACGCGGCAATCACATGAAATGCCATAATGCATTGTTAGTAACCAGCTGTGCCGAAGTCGCAGTAGATGAGTCAGCGTCGATGTGCTTCGAGGGACTCTTAAACCTGTGTAAGGCTGAAACCGGTCATAACAGCAGTGGAAGGAGACAGATAACCCTTCTCATCGCTGCAAAAATGTTGGAAAGTAGAGCGAGTGGCCTACCGAAGGGTATAGATATAGGGAAGGCGTGAAAAAAATGCGAATCGGCAAATAGGCTATATTTTTTATCTCTTAAAACATGCGCAAACTAACAATGCGCGACTATGATTTGTCTTCTCGTTATTGCGGCAACAAAATGTAAAGATGCTGGACACAGAAGACTCGTACAGGGCAAGAACCATATCAGTCGTCTAGTAATAACGATTGCCTGACTTTTTCCCGATAGGGGAACAGAAGTAGACAGCATATGAAAACAAAATGAGACAATAATGGGGGCAAAATGAGACAGGAGAAAATACCTCAGGAGCTACGATTTGTTGCCGAAGTAAGTAAATTGGCATTCGAGGGCGTTTAATTAGTTTCCACGAACTGCGCATGAGTCGCATTAAATGCAGACATAGCTATCACACTAAAATGTTTACCACCTTTTTTGCCGAAATTGGTGTACAAATCTTGTCTCATGGCACACACCTTTGAAAGGTGTTTTGGGTAAAAAGGGTGTAAGGACGAAAGAAAGGTGTGCCTATGAACACCCTAAAATAAGCGTGTCCGCAGCGCAGCCACGCGTGACAATGTGGAGCGGCTGAGCGCGCAGCATGACATACAGACACATTCAACACGCACGAACTTGGACCACACGGGAATTGAGCAAGAAAACCAACGGGATGCATGGGGAGAGCGAGTACATACTTACCGTATAAATACATCTGCTGCTCTTGCTTTTACAGTCAGCACAGAAAAGTTTTCTGATAGAGTCGATGGGGTTCTCTAAAAAAATCATCAAATAAAAAATCTAAAAAAGCGGCAATTTTTGAATTACGCATTTTAATTTAAGAATATAAAAGTCAGCATGCGTATCTGCAAAAACTTTTTAATCGTGAGGTTCTTATGTTCAGCAAGTCATGATACCTTATTAAATACCAAGCGCCTATTCCTCACCCTTTCAATACCCACCGAGAAGGGCGTTAATTATTGCAACACATTTTTCCACTAGAGTGTAAAGCTACAAATTAGGGTGTCGGAAACCTAGGAAAAGAGTTAAAAGACCTTCATCCTTGGCAGTAATTTCTACCTGTTGACAGGAGTGGGCTTGAACATTTTTACGAGCGGGGGATGTTTTGTACCTCACGGTGTTTAAAACAATATGAATTGGCATAATTTATTACGAGTCGAGCTGTTTCAGGTTGGTTTGGTGGCGTTAGCATAAAAAACACCAAGAAACTACCACATAATAGCGTATTATAACAGTGAAGCTGGCTTTGGCGCCTGATCTAGTGTAAGCATAAGGGCCACATGCGTACGCGCACCCCTTACTGTATCATTTTAAAGGTGATAGTCTTATTGGGCTACTAAAACGCAAAAGAAATTGGCGTAGCTTGCAGTAGTGGTGAAAGGACTGGAGAAACAGTGGAGCTGGGGGTCGACCTAGCCTTGCTTCTCCCTTGAATCCTCTGTTAGTGGGGGGAAGGGAGACACATTGGAAGAGCCTCGTAAAATCCGACCAACGTTGGACTCACCCCTGGAACTTAGCCTAGCCTAGCGAGAACATCCCAAAACCAAATAAAACTTAGCGATGCCTAGCAAAACGTGGCCACTCCGGAAGAAGCTAGGTCGACCCCTAGCTTCGCTGTTTTTTTTTTGTTTTGCATTTCAAAACCTACTTCCACACTCTTGCAACACCGTTCAGAAAAACGAGGTTGTTGCAGCCTGTCAATAGCCTTTTTGCACCCAAAAAGGTGTAAGCTACAATTTGGGGTGTTTGAACCCGAAAACAGGGCGTAATGACTTCCCAACACTCTTATTCCACTTATACTCCACGTTTTTTAGGTGATAAGGGCGTAAAAAAGTTTAGTGTGCTGGACGCTGGACCATCGCACATTACGCACTTCCGGTTCTTCGACCCGGTATTGGTCTGCTTTTTCTTGTACCCAGTTCTTCAAATGCAGATGAATCTACATCACTTAAATTGGGCGGACCAGGAAGAAAACTAGCCTATGTATTATTATAATTTGGCACAGTGGTCATAATATGACGGAAGGCGTAAGGTGAACAAAGGCACGTTGTTCCTTAGACCTGATTTTGCGTCTACAGGAGTTCCTGTTTTCAAGTCAGCCAGGACCATCTGCCCGACAGAGTTCCGGAACCTTCCTGATTGCAGAACATGGGCTTGTTTTAGCCCAGACGAGCACAGTGTATGTCAGACTTAACTAAACCCTTTGACAAAGTCAAACACTCGGCCATACTACAGAATCTCGAGCTGCTCGGAGTGGGCAAGTGCACCTAAAACTATGTGAGAGACTTTTTAATGGCAAGTACGGCCATCCTCACGATAGGGGATATTCAATCTAACCCCATACAATTGGGAGAAGAGGGCACTCCTCAATGATCACTCCTGTCTCCTTTCTTATTCAACGTGGCTCTCACGGGGCTGCCTCCGAAACTCAATGAGATACACTCAGTCATATCCTCTATGCAGACGATATTAGACTCTGAGTAGTAGGAGGCAGCGATGGGGTGGTACAAGATACCCTACAACACGCGATAGAAGTGGTTGACAGCTTTATCATACCTAGAGGGCGCTGCTGCTCACCGAAAAAATTGGAACTACTTGTCATCTATCCCAGCGGCCGCCAGCCTCAAGGTCGCTAAAGCATCTCAATCACAACCAAAGATGGGACTGCCATACCAAACGTAGACACCATCAAAATATTAGGCCTTCAGATACAAGTTAATGTATACAACACAGCAACTCTCAAACTCGAGAAGCATGCGATGCAAGTTAGCCGCATGATATTGAGAATCTACAATAGATATCAAGGGATCTCTGAAAACAGCATCAGAAGACTCATTCAAGCTTTCACCATCAGTCGAATTGCATATACCGCGCCCTTCTTATGACTCCGAATATTTGAGAAGGAGAAAATAAATACACTAATCCGCCAGATATGCAAACAAGCCTTAAGCATCCCTATATATGCCCCGACACACAAACTACACGCACTCTGTATCCACAACACAGCGGAAAAAATAGGCGAGGCGCAACGCACGGCACAACTCGTACGTCTCTCATCTAAACGGACAGGACAAAGTTTTGAGTAATCTTAGAGTAGAGGTGATCGCGGATACCCCCGACCAAGTTGACCTTTACTGCTCTCGGAGCGCACATAAAATTCGCTCCTCTCCCTAAAACATGTGTCCCACCCAAGACACAGGGCGGGGGTGAGCCAGAATCCACGCTTTGTCCAAGAGACTTCGAGCGGAGCCCAACGTCTAATACACGGATGCAGCCGAATTTCGGGAGAAGAGTGCCATATGTATAGCTGCAACCAACTATCCAGGAAGTCAGCATGTGGCTGGCGCTATTGTAACTACGCACACGGTGGAAGCGGAGGAAGCAGCTATCACCATTGCGATCTCCAGCATCCAAGCGTAGGGTGTGGTAGTCTCAGACTCGCAGGCTGCCATTCGAAACTTCACTGGAGGACGTATATCGCCCAAGACACTTGCCATTCTCAGATATCTAACCAACATGGAGAACCTCCCCACAGTCACGCTACTGTGGGTCCCTGTACACGCTACCTTGGAAGGCAACGAGGAGGCACATGATTTGGTTTGCGCTCTCACCAACCAAACAAACTCGCCAGTCGCATCCACGGACGCTCCTCGGAACGGCGGCAGGCTTCTCACGTATCGGGCAATTCTCAACTACTATAGGGAGGGAAGACGAGCATATCTTGGTCCCCACCAGTCCCTCGATAGAAAACAGGCTGTAGCACTACGACTATTGCAGACCAATTTGTTTCCAAACCCAGTACTGTATCATCAGCTGTATCCCGACTTATGAACCGAAATGTAAATTTTGTTCAGGGTGGGCTACCCTCTCACACCTGATGTGGAAGTGCCCGCACATCGCTACGAACCCAAAGAAGCACAGCACATATTTACTAAACATACACAACGATGTGCAGTGGGAGGCCACGCTGCACAGCCCTACCGCTGACTCCCATGGGGGCGGCCGAAAACTTGTAAGAAAGAAGACACAAGACCAGTCTTCTCATTTCAGAGCAATAAAGTCTTTCCTCTGTCTCTCTCTATCTCTCAAATGTTCATCGGGACTTATAACAATTCAGGGGCGAACTCCGGCCTCCGTGACGAGAAACTGCGTCCATGCTTAAAAAAGCTCTCGAGAGATAAAACAAATAGCCTTTGGATGGCAACCATTTAGGCAGCAGTGTAGAAGTAGTGCTGCGAATGAGCTTATGATAACTACAATTTATCTCGACCCAAAAATGCGCATATAATTACGGCGTGTGCACTGTTGCGGAAAGCGATATTTTTATCTGCTTGAACGCCATCCAGGAAAAGCATGACGTTTGACAACTCCAGAGATTGAAAAGGTCAAAAATGGCTTGCTAAGAATCCGAGAGGAGTCTCTGGGACCACAGTCAGCACATAAACCCAGGGAGTGCTATTTTTTACATGAAATGTCTACTCCACAACTGCTTTCCCAAAAACGTAGTGGCAAGTATCGGAAATGCGTGTGCGTATGGATTCTAACAATACGGGCATACGTAAAGAGCTTCGCTTAGTAAAGTTGACGGGGAAATCTGGTGATTGCTGTTGTAATATTATGGTTCCCCGGGAAAAGAGGAGCGATGGTTGCATACCATCTAACCGAGAACTCGGTATACCGTTTGCGCCATAAGTGGGTAGAAAGACCCTGCATACGGGTTTTTGTCACAATGCCGCTGATGCAACAGCGGGATTCGATTGTTTACGGGTCACACTGAAAGCCGCCAGTAAAGAAATTGTCATTTCTGACATGTCTTTTCAGGTGCCATTCAAGGTGGCAAAAAGGGCGCAGTGACGTCAGTAATGGGAACTGTCGAAGGCATTCCGCTGAACCGGTTCGTGTACGTTGACGAAGACATAGCAGTGGCTGAGCCGTGGCTCGTGTCCTCCGACGACGCGCCTGTGTTTGTGCGCTACGCCGAGGGAGGCTCTTTCCGGGTGAGCAGGAATATCGACGAAGCAAGCATTCCACCGGGCTCCATTAACGACTTGACCGTGGAGGACGCCTTCATCGTAGACAACTCCACGCGCATTATCATTCTATCCTGGACCTGCCCGGGAGCCCACCTGAATTCAGGAAATGGTGAGTTGACGCCCTTGTAAGATCACGCGATCCCATGAATACAAGTGCGTTCTTTGCATCAAACTATTTTGTATCTGATCTCCCATGTTCGGTTAATAACCAAACCCTTCATTGGCAGATGACTACTCTACATATGAAAAGAAATATGACAGAGAACGTTATGTAACCTTCCAGCAGAGTTTTAAAGACAAATTTTAAGCGAGAAACTTCATATGTCCTCCATTATCCTTCAGGACAGCACTTCCTCCACGGGCGCTCTAGGTCATAGCACTCCTTACGCGATTTAGTATTGCAAGCTACTCAAACGAATGAATACGTACGCGGGCACCTAACAAGAAATCGCTCGTGGTCTGCCCACATTGCCCCGTTGTTTCTGCATCATGGATATCACTCGGCTTTCTGAAATGTCATCTAAAATTAGTACCCTGAAAACTGAAATTGCCAGCCTACGCAACACTCGTTTCCCCGAACTACTAATATGCAGCCGCTATCTCGTATACGCATAAATAGTTCTTTGTCCAAGCAAACGAACACCTACAAAATGGTGGTGTCATATTTTCATGCTCAGACAACTAGTATTCCACGTCTGCAAGCATACTATGAGAACGCTTTTCCAGTTCATCGGTTATTCCCCACAGTAAGCTTGCGAGATTAACATTAGTTCTTAATATTGCCCCTCACTTCCATCAAACAACTAGGTGAGAACTCGCGCGGATTTCTCGAGTAACAGCAAGAACAACTTTCAAATGCAGCCGTCCGGACACAGTCAAATACCGGGCCGAATGGAGTCATAACTGTTCAATTTTAATTCGTGCAACGATCTTCTTTGACGCACTGCCCAGATAAGATTTACAAATGGCGAAAAGTCGAAAGTTATTTTTGTGCGAGCAACTGATAAGGCACGCCGGGAAAATAATGTGATGTGGACTCAGAAGAGAAAGAGATAGCGAGAAAGACAAACATTTTATTGACTCGTGAGCAGTAAGATCTTGTGAGACAAATCCTTAGTCCAATATGAACAGAAGAAAAGAAAAAAAAAAACACACCGCGTATGCAGAGGGAGGGAAGTTTTTAAGGCAATAGCCTTATGCGCGAGAAACCGGCGTTGTAAGAGTTGATGTTCTTTACAAAAACTGTATCATCCCTTACTAAAGAAAGTTGAAATTAGAGTGCAAGCTTTTTCACATCAAAAATGCGTAAAACGTGCCTGAAATCGTTCGCCAGAAGTTCGTCCAACCTTCGCTGAAAGTGCGTCCAACCGATCGTCAAATTTTCAAAGACCCAAATTGGAAACAAAGAACGAACCCATGCGTCGATTTTCCGTGCACTACTAAGTAAACACATATACGCGAACATTCTAAATGTATACCGATATGTGGCTGATGAGATAAAGGTACGCTATGATACTTCTTCATGATCGAGACGCGTAGTGTCTTAGCCAGAAGCGTTCCTCTTTCTCGACTTTCAAGTAACCGCTTTGACACAATGTAAGCTGGTTTCACGCACGCGCAGTGTGTCCATAGCTTTTCGCTCCACCAACCGGTCTAACGGGATTAGTTTTTTAGATGTGACGCGTCTCTTGCTCTGAGGCATGTCCCTCCTGCGTCGTCGTCGCGCCGTCCGTCCGCATCCCTCCTCCGTTCTTCTCTCCCACAGCTGTGTGCAACACTTTCACTCCGGCTCATTAGCATACCACAGCTGGCGCGCTTGTTTGGGCGCGCTTCGCTGCGTAACGCTGCATTAACAACTGCTCCGGCGCGCGCAAGTGCGCGCATGCGCGACTCTCCTCCATTGTCTCCTCTCCTTCAAGCGCTGTGAATATAAAGCGGGTATCGCGCTGCGGCGGTTCAGTCAAGCGGTCGCTCTCGCACTTGACGTGACCTTGCTTGACTACTTCGTGCTTGACTTGATTCTTCCGATGAAGACGTGATGGAAGCGACGGTCCCTTGAGTGAGTGGTGTGACACAACAATTACGCCCATCGTCCCGCGTATAGGAACACCCGCATGTGATGGAAATGCATCATACGCGTTCACAACACGTTTCACGTGATTTAGAGAATCAACCCAACGGAAACACCAATTGAACCCCCCGATGCGTCGCATCACACCAGGGTTCCCTCGCGGGAAGATGGGCGTAATTTTTTGACAGGATGCCATTGCTCCCACTAAGAGAGGTTTCGCCTTAAAAAGGACCGGCGGCGTAAAAGTGAAGAAAAATGCATTTAACTTCAAATGGGAATCGAACCGAGGTTCTATGAACCGGAGAATTGAAAGCAGGAGTCGGGTGCCCAACCACCGCACTTCCACAGCCCATCGGCAGCAGCAGGAAAGTTAGCCCGAGCAACGGAGCGCCGCCGAGCCGATCACGGAGGCCACAGTTAGCCTAAAGCGCGTGGCGCTGACGTCATATCACCTGGAAGGTGTGCGTGACAGCACGTGATTAGAGCAGGTGCACTGCACTCACGAAGTGCTGGAGTGCCCTTATTGGAGAAGTGTCGCTGTGACGTTAAGCGTTGCTAGTTTGTCCGTCGAAAAAACTCGCGTTAAAAGACGAAGAAACGAAAGCGAAAAGAAAAGATGAAACCACCATGTATCAGTAAATCAGTCTCATAGGTATAGCCAGGGAAAACCATACTTCTTTCACCTCTAAGACACGTGAGCGCATTTAATTTCTCCGAGGAATTCTTCCCTGCCGAAGTTTACCTAGAAAAGCCAGCCTTCTTATCTACACGTGTCGTTCCTTCAGGCGCACCCACCCTTCGCGTAGTAACCCAGGGGCACCTGGCGAACCTCGCGACAGAATATGACTGCGCTACGCTTAGAAGGGGGCCTAGAGTCATAATTGAATAAAGTGAAGCACTTATCACACGTAGGCAATACTGTTACCGGACCATCGACAGATCCTGGTCATTAAGGACTCCAAGTTGTTGCAGAATTCGTATCGGTGATCTAGAAAATAGAGGGAACTTGAGTGATGTTTATCTTTTTGTTCATGATGTATAATTTGGTTGGGAGAATTTGGAAAGACACGTGTCTCTGCATTTGTAAGCCTATGTTTTGGAAACTACCGGAAGAACAAAAGGATGCTCGTCAAAGCTGTGTGCGCGTGTGTAGTTCTCTCTGTTAATATACGCCTGATTTGCGCTTGTCAAAACATGGTCGGGTGTGTCGGAAGAGGAGTAGGTCACGGGGTGGAGGGGGCGGCAACTCTACTCCTTGAGGGTGCAGTGAACATTGTTTGCCAATTATGATCCGTGAAAGGCTAGACTGTTCGCATCATTCATTGTAATCAGAGAAACCTTGTTCTTGATTTATTTTTTAAAGTCCACAGCTTTGTCAAACGTCCTTATGCACACCCCTGGTGTGGTTCGCGCCCTACTGAGGTTGTTTTGTACACTCACAAAGGGTACGTATCCACAAAAGGGCGCGATACTTTTTCTGTACATTTTTGCATTCCCTTCGTACACCGGTTGTGCCAAATGAAATTCTTGATAGCGTGTTTTATCGAGTAACGTTACTCTTTCCTCTTTGAACGCAGCATCTCGGATCGAGCTGAGGGCAACCACGCACCTGGCAGACCTGGTCGACGATTTCAATTCTGCAGTGGACATTAGCGCCAACGCTACAGAGCACGGGATTATCTCTGCAGCACCGGTCGGTTCCAAGCAGACAGTGACACTTTGTCTGCCCGACGAGCTGTGGTCTACGGCGCAGAACGAGTCGCGGCCAGACTTCTACATAGCGGCAAAAGTCTGGAACCAGAACGGGCTCCAGTCAGGGGCGTCCAACGTCGTCAGGGTCACGTTTGAAAGGCCTCCTTTATTTCGGGCCGTGTCGGGTGACTGGCCGTGGTGGCTACTCTTTGCAATCATTGCCACCGTTTTGGCAGTCGTCGCGACAATCATCGCAGCGGCCGTTTGCGTCATCAAACGGAGGAGACAGCGTTGCAAGACTTCACGAACGGGTTACGAGAAGAGACCGACGCCGCTGAGCAACAATGGTGATCTCCCCGTCGCGAGTCGACCGGTTGCCATGATTTACAGCAGCCGAATCACTGCGACGGTGATATCGACGAGGGCGTAGCGCAACAAAGTTTCTCTATGATTGGTATCATCTCCCCCTGAGCTATGCCTATGAACGACTGCCGAAGAGCACCTGTAAACATCCACAGCAAATGTCATCGCTAGTCACGACCTGGGTTTAGTTCATGATCACTGTAGACGCTTGTGTGAGTTGGTGCTCATCAACATGTTTCTCTGGGTTGCTAGTTCTTTCTTGGTGTATGTCCATACCCTGAAAACTTCAAAGTGTTCAAGAACATCATGATCAAGCTGAACTGTCATATGTTCGCACAAGCTGCAGGGCGAGGAAGGAGCCTTTGTTTGGAGCAAGATAGAAGATGGCGTAGCTGTGCACTCGTGCGGGGCACGTCCTCAGTCCAGGATGTTCTGGGACGTGCAGCTGGCTGCACCAGAAGACCAGCTGTGCGGATCCTCGATGTGGGAGCTAGCCAGCTGGCTCACCCACTGCTCTTTAAAAGACGTGGGCAGAGGAATAAATTTGGGGCGTCGATGCCCTACCTTACCATATTGTGTAGAGAAGCAGGTAATGTACAAAATTGGTCTCTTGGGGAGAACTGGGAAAGAGAAACCTTATAGGTTCGAGTTCTGTAGGGAGTCGGGAAAAGTACCTGTCCAGATTTTGCGAAGCATTGTTTCTTAATTCTTGACTAGCTTGAAATGAGGGAGGCGCAAAATTCGCCGCCAAAGTCTCTTATAAGGTGGGATGTTGTGGTATCGAGGTGGTACAGGAAAACGTATGGTCGTCCGAATCAAAAGCCGCAGTTGAAATGTTTTCACCGAGGACCACGCGTGGGGTCAGAATTTCGGCGGCGTTACGGAAAAAGATACAGCTTGAAGTATTTGATTAAATACATAACATATGCGCTATCAAACGTGCGTGCTTGTATACTGCGCAGTGACGTGGTGATTTTTTGTTTATGTTAGTCTGTTTTAAATGTTTCCTATATGTCCTCGTGATCATAAAACCCGTCTTGAAGTAGCGCATGTCTCTTTTCTGGCTTCTTACTGCGCTTAATGGTGATTTGTTATAAGACGGAGGTCATGAAGCAAGTCAGGAAGCAATCACCAGGAACTATCTTGGCGCTGGACATCAAGGCAGCTTTCACAATGTCTCCGCGCTACCGCTTTAGCCAACCTTCACAGCACAAATTATGGACGTCGGGCCCACAATTATATTGGGGATTTCCTGACCGACCTCAGGGCTTGAATCATAGTGTGGGAAGAGGTATCTCCACCCATAGAGTTGGGGAGCACGGGCGTCGCCTAGGATATCTGTCCCATTGTTTTCTAATTCAATACGGCACTCCCGGACCTGCCCAGGACTCTCAGAGTAGTCACTCGGGAAGGTCGCCGAGATTTCGCTCTGGAGGACGAAGGCGGTTTCTTCAGAATCGATTCAAGACACTCTGCAAGCAAACGGAGGCATGGTCGATAAATTTGTTAAGCAGTGCAGATGTTTATGTTGGTCTCAAAAGTCTTATCTCATGATAGCCTAATAAGCACAAGAAAGATGGGAGGTTGTTCATGAAGACAAAGACATCCTTCTGGGCCCCAGAGTAAGAATACTGGAGTTCGCCATCGCGAGACACAAGAAAGGCAGACCCCTCACGTAATGCCCTGGTAGGACCTTGGCGAACTAACTAATTAACTAACTAACGAAATAAATAAATAAATAAATAAATAAATAAATAAATAAATAAATAAATAAATAAATAAATAAATAATAAAGAAATAAATAAGCAAATAAATAAAAATAACAATAAATAAAAATAACCAAATAAGTAAATAAATAAATAAACTATAAGGGGGTTTATAGCCGGAGGGCAGCAAGACGTTTGTAAAGAGACGGAGACCAAAGACGAGCAAGGCAGTGGAGGCTGAGGTCTCAGCACGCTCTCGTTCTGAGCCACGCGATACTGGTCCTGCTTCTTCTCGGGTACCTCGGGCTAGTGGGCCAAGCGATGCATACGCGTGTGACATCGGCTCTGTGTTCGACCCTTCTGTTTAGCGGCTAAAACCATCTACCGCTGGCCTGACCAGCGTCACGGGATCCGCGACGTTTTAGGGAACCTCGCGATACCACCTTCAACGGTTTTGGCGCACCGCAAGGTCAGTTACGAATCTTTGAACGTTTCCCCCGCTGAACACTTGGCTAAGCCTACCTAGGCTTGCCACGCCGGCGATCACCCGCCGGCGGCAGACCAGCACGTGCTCCTCTCGCCGGTTGCAAGACTGCACGTGACCGCGCGCCGGCTCTGGCGCACCGTTCTGGATAATACCCCGACATGGAGTCCGCCGTTCAAGGAGAGGAAATTTCTCCCGAAGAATTGCAAGAACCCGGATGGGCCGCCGTTCGACGACAAGCCGCTCTGCACGCCACCACAGGGTCAGCCGAACCCGCCGGCTCACTACATCGGAAGAAAAGTCAGCGCCCCTTCCACCGAAAACCACCTGCCCTTCCGTTGCCAAGCACTGTCATCAAGATCGTTCTTCGCCCTCGTGGCGGACTCGACCTCAAGTCTGTCTCCCAAGTTTACTCTGGCCGACACCATGATGCATCAAGCGGGCATTGCGCCAAACCCCATGAACCAAATCCACATTCATCACGTATCGAACTATGTTCTGGTAAGCACCCCTTCGGAAGAACGAGCCCGCAAGTACGCTGCAATTAATTTCCTTGCGCTCCCAGGGCAGCGCTACGAACTAGCAGCCCACGTTTCAGCGCCTGCTAACATGGTTACAGGCGTAATATTCAACATTCCGGAAGAAGACACGCCCGAGGATATATTCGACAGTGTCCACAAGTACAACCCCGACTAGAAGATCCTCAATGCTAAATGTCTAAACACTTCAAACATCGTGCAAATCTTGTTTGATGGCCAGAAAGTTCCTTTTTCGGTCCGCTATCGTTCTGCCGTATACCGATGCAAGCCTTTCCGTCGTAAAACAGAGGCATGCTCCCTCTGCTGGCAAGCCGGTCACAGGCCGGATGTGTGTCCCAGTGCTCAGTCAACCACCCGGTGTTCCACGTGCGGTACTGTGAACCCACCAGACCCCCACCAGTGTTTCCTCGTTGCATTGTGTGTGAGGGTCCGCACCTGACGGGCTCAGCAAACTGTCCTCGCCGTTTCCAACCGCGCAAACGGAATCCCACCTACGCCCAGATGGCAGCAAAGGACCAGGGCCACGAACCCACCGACAGCAGCTAACCCGCTACCCTTCCGAACTTCCGACAAGAGGGGCTCGCAAACACACCTCGATCACAACCCCGAGAGGCGCGCGACTCGATCTACAGCCCGCCTGGGAGCTCCAAGGTCCGGAAGCAGCCACCACCAGAACAAGTGAACTCCGACAAGGAACTCAAGAAGGTGAGCTACTCTAGCGCACTCTCTCAGAGCTCGTCACAATCAGCCTTCCCGCCCTTTCTCCCTCTCCCGATATACTAAAGGAACTCGCTGCCATACGAGCACACATCACCATACTCCGCCAGGAAAACTCGGCGCTTCGCCGAGAAAATGCGTCCCTCCCGACTTAAGCTCGACGCTCACGCCGCTAAATCCTCACGCTCACGCTCGTACATTCGCGGGATGGTCACTGGAGTTAATAATCCAATTACGTTTGCCCCCGTTGTCGCCCAGCAATATGACGAGACCCTTGAATAACACCACAGAGTCCCTACGCGTCTGGCAGTGGAACTGCAGGGGCTATAAACAAAAGCGCAGTACCTTGCAAATGCATTCCCAAAAGCTAGAGAAACCCCCGAACATCATAGCCTTGCTGAAAACCGGTACGAACGTTAAACTCCCCGGGTACAAAGCTTTACAAAGCTCTCATGACCCCAAAACGGCAGTTTTAATCCAACGAAATATCCCAGCCGAAAGGCTTGAATTCGAGAGTATTAATATCCCTCAAGATTTTGTTGTTCTGTACCCCGCTAAGCGTTCCGCAACCAGAGTTTACATACTGAACGTATACAGTAATCTTAAGGCCCACAGTCACAATTTTAATCTCCTATTTTCCCTTGCTAAAAAGAATCTCACGAGCATATGCTCCTAATTGTGGGTGATTTCAACGCGCCTCATACTGCATGGGGATACTCGCACTGCACCAAGAAAAGCCGCCTCTTGTTGGGTCAAGTACAAGTGCATCGTCTCACTCTAGAAATGGATCCCCTCGTCCCGACCAGGGTAGGCAACAGCGTCCAACACGATTCCACTCCTGACCTCACCTTCACTCATCACGTCACCAATGTCCATTGGCACAGCACCGACCATTCGCTTGGTAGTGACCATTATATCATTCACATTGAGTTCGCTCTCGCTCAGCGTATGAAGCCCCACTCCAAGCAGTCATACATCACCGACTGGGATGAATTCAGGCGTATTCGCACGCAAGATGAGATAACCGCACTTGAAGTAGATGCTAATAACCTCCAAGGCTGGGTTCACTAGTTACTGATGGACGCGCGCAATGCCAGCAAACAGGTGGATCCTGAACTTCCATCAGACGCTGTGGACTCCCGTCTGCAACACTTGTGGGCGGCATACGGAAGCATACAGCGCCGGTGGAAAGCAAAAAAGCACAATCGCAAACTTCGCCGCAAATTGGCAGAGTTAGACAACAAAATCCGCAATCACGCTGACCGTCTCGCCCGCGATCAGTGGGGACAACTATGTGACCAAATGAGAGGGAACCTAGGCATGAAGAGAACATGGGCCGTATTTAAACACCTGCTTGACCCCGGTCGTTCTAAAACAGAACATAATCACCGCCTCACCACGATCATCCACAACTTTCCCGGCATGGATGGGGAACTCCTAGACAAAGTTTGTTCCCTATACGTACCTACCGGTCAAAAACAGCCCCTACCGGAGTATAAATGTATCACCAATGACAGTCTGGACTCTGATATTACTGAGTCGGAGGTGCGGGGGGCTCTTCTCCAACTCAGACCCGGCTCGGCACCGGGGCCGGACTGTATCACTAACAAAATGTTTCGCAACCTTGACGATAGTTCAATTTCGGCCCTTACAGCGTACTTTAATCATTGCTGGAAGCAGGGAACCCTGCCTCAAGATTGGAAGCACGCTAAAATCACCCTCATCCCCAAGCCGGGAAAGCACTTTCCATCGAACATCTCCGGCCCATTTCCCTCACCTCATGTTTGGGAAAACTCCTCGAACACATCATCCTCACGCGTCTCACCAATCATCTCACTTCCACAGACGCGCTTCCGCATTCTATGAGTGGCTTTCGCCCCGGCCTATCCCATCCTCTTTAAGCTATCCCGCGAAGTGATAACTCCCCCCAGTAGGCTCGATTCGGCGGCCATCCTGGCCTTGGATTTCACTAAGGCTTTTGATAGAGTTTCACACACCGCCATTCTTCGCGGATTAGAATATGTAAACCCGGGACAGCGCACATACAACTATGTTCGCAGCTTTCTCACGGCACGCACGGCAATCCTCCAAATCAAACACATCACATCAGACACCTTGAATTTGCCATCGATCGGTACGCCGCAAGGCGCTGTGTTATCACCCATGCTCTTTATTCTGGCCTTGCTAAATATCCCCAAAGAATTACAGAAAGTTCCCCGTCTGCGCTTCAGTATGTACGCCGATGACATCACTCTTTGGGTGACAGGTGGCAGTGATGCGCACATTGAAGATACCTTACAAAATGGTGCAAATATTGTAGTTAAACAAGCACAGTTACCAGGCCTTACATGTTCACCTAACAAGTCCGAGCTGATCGTCTTACCACCTAAAAAAGCAGCCCGCACAACTTCAGATATCTCCATCTCTATTAGTGGTTTTCAGTCCCCGAAGTCCAAACACGAAAAGTTCTCGGGCTCCTTATAGAACAGAATCGAACCAATACACATTTAGTAACCCAGTTAACTAAGCAAGTTGTCCAAACAATTGGTCTCATAAAAAGGATTGCCAACCACCGGCGTGGGCTGTGTGAGAGCGAGAGATCGCGTCTCATTCAGGCCTTCGTGATCAGCAGAATAACATACTCCCTCCCCTACCTTCATGCCATTGCTGCTGAGTTTCAGAAATCAGTTGCCTCATCAGAAAAGCCTACAAAGCCGCACTTCAGATACCCCTGTACCTCTTCCACTGCCAGATTAGACCGTCTGGGTATCCATAATAATGCCGAGGAGCTTGTGGAGGCGCACCTGACAGGACAAATAGCCCGCCTATCCACTACCTCAACCGGTCTGCACATCCTAGACCGACTCGGGATTCGTGCCCCTACTTTGCCCACTCATAAAGCCCCCCATTCCTCACGCTATTCACGATCGACTTGTCGTCCGTCCTGTACTACGCAACATGCACCCTGTGTATCATGCGGGTCGCAGAATGCAACGAGCGCAGGCTCTTCAGCGACGCCTACCTGTAAGACCAGATATTTTATACGTGGTCGCAGCAGAATACCGCCTCCACGATGCTTATGCTCTGGCCATCGTGAATCGGCCGGACGAGCCCCCGTTATGCTCCCTTACAGTTCGCACCCCTTGCCCTGCCATGGCGGAGGAGGCGGCAAGTGCGCTCGCTCTGTCACAAAGGCCGGCCCCCCCGATCGTAATCTCTGATTTAAAGACGGTCGTCCAAAATTTCGCCCGTGGTCTCATTTCGCCACTGTCACTCAAAATTATCGCTCAAAATCCTCCAACTTCCCCGGTAGAACTGCTATGGACCCCGGCGCACTCGGGACTCGGGGGGAACGAGGCGGCCCATGACGCGGCTCGAGGATTCACAATCCGAGCGGAAGCCAGCCTAGTTCCTTGCCACGGGGCCCTATCCGCCAGAGACCGCCTAATTACGTATCATGACATACTCACGCATTACCGCCTCGCCCGCCGAAAATACCCCCCGGCGCATCCCCAGCTCAGAAATGAGCAAGCGCGCACCTGGCGACTTCTGCAGGTTCATTCCTTTCCCTGCAGGGCGGTGCTCCATCACATCCCACCCCTCCCTCTACCCCTCCCCTAACTCGCCTCGCATGTGGCCAGCGCGCCACACTTGCCCACTCTATGCTGGGCCTGTCCTTCCAATCCCTTCCCTTTAATCACCCGTGACGAGCAATGGGAGGGTGCGCTGGGTAGCTCCGACCCGTGCGTTCAGTTCGCCTTGGTGGAACGAGCCGCCATCGTCACCGCCGACCTCCAAACGGCGGCCACCACGCTTCCCATACCCCAGTCGCTCAATAAAAGTTTTTCTCTCTCTCTCTTCTTCTCGCGCTTATCACCTTGCGCCTACCATCAACGTCCGGCGCATAATAGTCCTCCCGGCGCATACCCCGCCCGGTGCACAGGATAGCTTGGCGCATATCAACCACGTGGGATGTCGTCTTGTCGGGGACTACTATGTCCAGTACTAAATAAATAAATAAATAAATAAATAAATAAATAAATAAATAAATAAATAAATAAATAAATAAATAAATAAATAAATAAATAAAAATAAATAAATAAGTAAGCGAGGTAACTACCTTTGTGCTGAAGCTGAAGCAAACCTCAGAGGAGATCTTCCGCATGCTTCGGCAGGTATAAACGTGACAGAAAAAAGTTGGCCGCGCATCTGCTCACTTCGTTGCAAATGTCGTTGAATAATACGACAGTCGTATTGTGCCCCTGGAAAGTAAATGCCGCCTTTCTCATTTCCGGTCACGTCTCATGCTGTTCCTCTCCCGTTTCGCTCCTCCCGAAATAAACACGCTAAAGGTTTGCCCAAATCATTTTAAATGTACCGTGTTACACTGTTCCACGCTGGGAGTGTCTATGCTAGCGCCGCTGTAAGACGGAGACGCATGTGCATCGAGGCTCTAGGGAGCGTAATCGAACCAACGTTTATAAAACGCCATGCCTGTACTCCACGCGCGTTCCACGCGTGTTCCACGCGTTAGTTATTAGAACATTTCGTTACTGTTGCCGTTTGACTTCTTAGAATGCCGCCAGGGGCACCGCGGGTTGCAGTTTTTGTATTTTTCTGGCTTATTTTTTAAGCATCCGAGCATTTTCGATAAGAAAACACTGCAAACAGCACATATCTATTGATGTTTTGCCTCAGATATGCGTAATCTTTTCTTTTCGCTCGACAGTGTTGACAAGTACGAACATTGCCACTGGCCTTAAATGTTAGAAATGGCGGTGGGTATATAAGCGTATCGTTCAACCTCTCCATTACTGTGGTCGGGCCGCTGAATCAAGTGAGACACAGATGGACAGACCAAAATTTCTGCCTTCAAGTAGCCCAAGAAAGGCTATCGTCTTTAAAAACGAATGTGAACGACACTATGAGGCTAGTACAAGCCTTTGTAAAACCGAGAATGGCGTATGCTTCCCCTTACCTCCTGATGAATAAAAGGAAATGTAAGGCAGGCAGAATCGTAAGCAACGCAGCCCCATAGATGTGTCGACAAAGAAGCTCCCGAAGATGGCCCTGCACAATACACTGAATGGGGTAGTCGAGGGCCACCTGTCCAACCGAATACAGACGAAGGCTGGTAGGTTTGTAGTGCGCAGAATCGGCAGGAAAGTCGGAGAGCATACAGATAGAGGAAAGCCGGTGGACGGATGGTTGAACTCACTTGTAGTTACCGCTCTCACGATGGCATGTTGGTGTAACGTATTCTTGTATTTTGGCTACCGCCATTGTAGATACAGGTGTGGTGACGTCACAGCAGTTCCGCCAGTATGAACACGACATGCAGCGATTGCCTAGCACTGTGATATCACCGCGATCAAGGAATAAAAATATGACGCACCATGATTGATTGATTGTAGGTTTTAACGCGCCGACGCAACGCAGGCGATGAGGCGCGCCGTAGTGGAGGGCTCTGGATTAATTTTGGCCACCTGGGGATCTTTAACGTGCGCCGAGATCTCGAACACACGGTAGTTCTTGCTTTTCGTCTCCATCAGAAAAGCTGCCGCCGCGGCCGGAAATCGAACCCGCGACCTCGTGCTCAGCAGCGCAACGCCTGAGCCACTGAGCCACCACGGCGGGTACGACGCACCATGGCAACAGGCGTTTGTTCCAGGATCGTGGTCTCAAGAGACAGATAGGAAGGGAACAGGGCGTCGTTTTCACGGGCGCCTCCCAGGACAATAGGGATGACCAGAGCAGTGGTGACAGTGACAACAAGACGCGAGTTGGTAAAGAGCGCATAGTTTGAAGTCAGAAACGTGGAAAAAACGGATAAGTTGGCGATTGGCCTAGCCTTCATCACCGGACTCAAAAGAAAAAAAGCGCCTGTACCGATCCGCGAAAGTACAAAACACCGCTGATGCTCGGGTAAAATATCGCCAGTGCGCAGACAAGTATATTAAAGGATTGGTTGAAGCAAAAAAAAAAAAATATTTCTCCGTGGATTTACTATCAATTTAAAGCCTAACCCTAACGAGTTTTCACGATTGTTTTCCCCTAAATCGAGGAGCATCCGAATCGATCTCGTTGATTCCGACGGCAGACCAATTAATAGTGAAGACTGCGCATCCGTTTTGAATTACTACTTTGCATCAACATTTACTTCCGCGAGTGACACAGCTTCCTCCTCACCCGCTCCTCTCGATTCATCCCCTGCTTTACACACTTTCGAAATTAGCCCTGGCGGAATTTCCAACTGAATTCAGAACCTTAAAGCTTCTTCATCTGCTGGCTGTAAAGGCCTTACTGCGAAACTTCTTAAAAACACTCTTGAATATTCTAGCCTTCTACTCTCTTTAATATTTACACAATCCATTGAGACAGGTACAGTTCCGGACGATTGGAAGAAAGCCCAGATATCACCAGTCTTCAAGTCAGGCGACAGGTCAATTCCTGCTAACTACCGTCCAATCTCTTTGACATGCATTTCTTCGAAATTTTTTGAACATAATATAGCCTCTAGTATCATCAACCACCTCGAATCAATTAACTTCTTCTATCCGTACCAACATGGTTTCCGCAAACATTATTCTTGTGATACAAGCTCGCCGAATTTAGCCGTGACTTTCTCCGATTCATGGATAATAACCTTCAGGTAGATGCTGTCTTCCTTGACTTCGCCAAAGCATTCGACCGTGTACCTTACAATCACCTAATTCACAAACTAAGCTCTCTTGATCTCCCTGCTAACATATTAAGTTGGATTAAGCACTTTTTAACAGGGCGCATGCAGTTTACGGCCGCCAACAACTATGAATCAGCCCTCTCTAAAGTAACTTTCGGTGTCCCGCAAGGCGCCGGATTATCACCCCTTCTTTTTCTCATCTACATCAATGACTTGCCTGCCAATATAAACTCCCATCTTCGGCTTTTTGCTGATGACTGCGCCATTTACACCGTCATTAACAAACCAGGCGATGCTTCGGATCTTCAAAGCGACCTGGACTCCATTGCTGCATGGTGGGATAAATGGCTCATGCCACTAAACATAGCTAAATGCAAATCATTATCATTTACTCGTAAACGTGCAGCAGTTTCTTACCTTTATTCTATTAATGCCGCTCCCATCGCCCCTGTTTCATCTAAAAATCTCGGGGTTCACTTCAGGTCGTCGCTATCATGGACTACCTATATCGGTACCATCTTCTCTGCCGCATCCAGAAGTCTTGGCTACCTTCGACGCAACCTCAAGTGCGCATCTACTGAAGTTAAATAGGTAGCTTTTATCACTTTCGCACCCCTAAAACTTGAATATGCAGCGCCAATCTGGCATCCATCACAAGCCTATTTAACAACCAAATTAGAGTCCATCCAAAACCGAGCCGCCCGCTTCATTTCTTCGCAAAACTCCCATAGAACCAGCGTCACTGCAATAAGACACTCTCTTTCCCTCTCAACGCTTGAACCCCGCCGA
Organism: Haemaphysalis longicornis; assembly: GCA_013339765.2. Classification (NCBI taxonomy): domain Eukaryota; kingdom Metazoa; phylum Arthropoda; class Arachnida; order Ixodida; family Ixodidae; genus Haemaphysalis; species Haemaphysalis longicornis. Next base: position 7,603,934 of record CM023451.1, read on the forward strand.
ATTGTTGCCCGTCTATGCCTTTTCCACCGCTACTTCTATCATCCCCGCTCACGCCATCCATTGCTTCAACCAGCGCACAGAACTTCAGCATGTCTAAATCACTGCAGTACCATTGCTCGTATCGCCGGCCGTACATCAGCACTTACCTCGTCATTTTTTCCGCCCGCAATATTCGTGTGGAATGCCCTACCGGAGCAATGCGCATCATGCACGAACAGCGAAACTTTCCGCACTAAGGTTACCGACCATTTGTCTGTGCAACTTGCTTGTTGTTATTAACTTGACCATCCGCATTTTTTGTGCTGTAGTTGAGATCTGACCTTACCCTTACTTTTTATTCTTATATGTGTATTTCTTTACATAATTTTGACGCAACATTCATGTTTTGTGGTTGTTCTACTCTCTTTTGAATTTGATCCTTGCTTCTGTGTGCTTTCTTTTGCTTTTGTGTGCGTTATTTTGAACATTGCGCCGTACCTCATCCCTTGCCCTCCCTTATGTAATGTCCTCGGGCCCTTAAGGATAAAATAAATGAAATGAAATTACCAAGGCGGCCAATACTCACAGCAGGTGTACAGAAATCTTCAATGGGGCATTTTGTCACGTCTGCTGCTTTGCGTACTTAAAGACATGGCACCCCCCGAGAAGCCGTTAAAGGGGCACTGACACAAACATTTTGCATCTTGTTTTTTTTGTTGCGATAAGTAGCTTGTGACCTACTTATAACCTGTAAAAACCTCATTTGCTTCAGCGTGCGACGGTTGTTTAATTAGAGGCATTTTCAATGCGGCCAGTCGCAGTTTCGGTTTCAGCGAGTGCCGCGAAACGATGGATTTTGTGGACTTTGTGTGAACAAAGCTGACCACGTGACCGTCGGAGGGATATCACAGAGCAGAGCCGCCGTAGCCCTGTCGAATCCGCATCGACGGCAGTTTCTGCGAATGCCCCCACGTACTGATCTCGTGAGGCGCTTAATTAAAAAGCGACCGTGGATGTGACGCAGGCGCTGCGAATGCAAATGCTACCGCGGCTAAAGAACGACGCGCGACGCTCGAGGCGGTGGGTGGCAAGACGCGCGCTGGGAGCAGCCGGCCGGTCTGCCTACAGGTCCGCCTACAGATGTGTTCGGCTTAGCACTGCGGCGGATATTTGAGTGCCGCTCTCGTAAGCGGTGCAGATGACAATTTTTAATGCAACCCGCCATCGCATCATTAACTCCTTTCTCATGTAAGCCACCATGGTCGGGACTTGGGGACAATTTCGTGCAGCGGTAACAAGCTATCACTCGAGCTACCTGCGCGGCCCGGGCTACTTCGCGGCCGTGGCCGCCGCCTGCACAGCGACCGTGCGGCTAGCTCAGTAGGCTTTTCGTGCCTCCGGCGCGTTTTCGCATCCAATGGTAATAAACAGTAATAGAAACAGAGTGCCTGGAATCGCTGTAGAACTTTGGTCGCGGCCAGCTGCCCGATGAGCTGACGAAATCACGGCGCCTCCGCCGCCAACGATCGGGTCGTTCGTTCTCGAGAGCAGAAGCTCCGCCCTCCGGCCCTCCGATTGGAGCGGCGAGCAGGGCGAGCCGGCAAAAAACGCCGGCAGTGCGGAAGCGGCAAACACAAACTCGTGACCTGTTTGGATGTTGTTTATTTACACAATATCCTCGGGATGTCGATTGCGCGTGGTCCTCTGCTGGCTGCTCGGTTGCGTTTCGCACACTTTAAAATTGATTTTAAATATGCTCTAGGCTGTATTAGCCGCTGATATTTTGCAGATGATGTATATGTGTTCCCACCAATCTATCTCCGAAGTTATCTCGCCTTCAAAAGTTTGTGTCAGTGCCCCTTTAAAGTTTTATAGTTCCGGATCACTTCTCGGTGGAAGGCAATTACTTTTCCCACCGACAGGCATGCACGTTGACATACCAGGACGAGGCCGTACAGGAGGTCATGAGTGAATCTATAGTGTCTTATACAAAAGATAGTGGCACAGTATCGTGGCTATAGCCTGGGATTTCGGCAGCGCACCCAAAACCCATGCCACGGGAGCCGCAAATACTGTATCACCCGATAAAACAAGCATCCTTCTCTCACCGCCGTATACTCCAATGCACGTTCCCCACCTTGGTACGACGAGAGCTTTTTCCACTTTCTAAACGGTTATACAATATTCGCCACACCGTGGGGGAATGCAATTTCAACCAAGAACACCCATCACCCATCCCAATTTGCTTTTTAATACCCTCACCCTTTTCCCTGGCAAGCAAGGGGAGATCTTGCTGTCCAGCCCCGCCCTGAGGGATCATCTTGGGATGACCTCTAAGGGCTAGGTGGCGAAGACATCATACTAATCCTGTGAAGATGAAGCCACCTTCGCTCGGCGCGTTTCACTGACGTGCTCTAGAATAAAGCTTTTTCCGCTGTTCCCTCCCACAGGGCAAGGTTCACCAACCTGCGGATTCAACATCTGGTGTAAAGGTCGCGCATCGCTTTTATGAGTGGTAAACTGAGGCTGCGCTGAGCTTCGACGTAGTAGTGTTGTTTGTAAAAAAAGCGGATCTGCCGAGGGTACAGATAGAGTTCATGGAGTGCCTGAACAAGCTAAGACACTAGCGCAATTTTCTAACAATAAAGAGACTAAATAATTTGCAGTGTACGGGTGGTTGGTTATAATAAGTCCTAAAATTTCCAGCTGTTTTTAAACATGCCCGTTTCTTTGTGTGTGGAAGTACGTCTTCCCGTGGTAATAGCGGTATGTAATATTCTTGAAGTTTGAGGACATACAAACAATTTAAGGACAAACGAACAATGTTTCTCGCCACGTTTTGCTTATTGTCAGATTTTAAATATTTTCAGGCAAGGTTTAGAAGGGGAACCACCGCAGCAGTTATTCCTACACGAATATACTGCAGGTACTTGCGATCCGAAAGTTTTTTCGGCATTTTTACCATTTGCGTAACTTTCAAAACAATCAAACATTTAATTGTAAATACATCATTTTCATATTCATGCGTGTCGTAATAAATATTTATTAATCATCAAAGCTTGGGCTGGGTACACAGACCAAATAAACGTCGATTTATTTACAGCCCAAACTTTCGGCTGCTTTTCAATAGGTAAATTAAGGCTATTTTTTTCAGCAAAACTGAGTGCAGTAACATTCTATTGTGACACCACGCCCATACGTCCCGTGAGGCTTGATTTTCAAATAGCAACAAATTCAATTGAATCTCTACAATTGAATCCGAAGTTCGACATTGCCTCTGTGGCATGATCTCTTACTGGGAATTTCAGCATGTGTTTAAAGGAGCCATGAAGACAAAATACAAGTTGGGTTTATTAGCAACAAATTCAATTAAAATAGCAATAAATTCAATTGAATCTCTACAATTGAATCCGAAGTTCGACATTGCCTCTGTGGCATGATCTTTTACTGGGAATTTCAGCATGTGTTTAAAAGAGCCATGAAGACAAAATACAAGTTGGGTTTATTAGAAAGACTGCTTAGTCCCGATAACAATGATACCAATATCATCGGAATCTTCGAACAAGTAACGGAGATAATAAAGAAAACGTGTGAAGCAGTCACGACCCCCTAGCCAATTCCCCGCAACTTTTCTATGACGTCACGGAACCTTGTTTGTGTGATTGGCGGCCGCCTAACTCACCTGTCGCTACGACACATGACTGGACGTCTGTAATGGGGCCTCTAGGTCCATTTGAGCGCATCACTTCAATGCTTGCGTGCAGTTAACGCACTAAAAATTATGTTTAATTGTTGGCCCGTATGACGTCATTCTTGCTCATAACACGTCACTGTGGCGCAAAATTTGAAAGTTTTTAAATAATTCTTGCTTTTTTTCGTTAAAAAACATCTTTCGTGGCTGTAATGGAGCTGAGTGAGATACTGAATCCTAGTTCTTTCAAGTTAAACGAAGTTGTATTTTCTCTTCATGGCTCCTATAAGGAAGCCTGCATTTTGCCCCATGAAGCCCAACATGAAAAATTCCGTTGTTACAAACACACTGGGAAACATGTGTAATTAAGTCGATATGTGATACTTGAAAATTGGAGGTTAGTCTGATGAGAAAATGACGCAACATTAGCTTTGGTTGTATATAACCTTAGGAGCCAGGGCGTTGGAATATCTTTTACACTGAAAGTGTTGACTGAAGCGATGAAACATATTTGCGCAAGGGGTGTTCTGGAAAACTGACGGCATCAGACTGCGGTTGCAATAAGGTTTGCTTTCGCGAACTTTTCTTGCGTTTGCTTACCGCACGTGAGGAAAATCGAGCAATGTATGCATGACTTGTAAAGGCAGAGGTTAGAATATCTGGAGTGAGAGCGGTGCTTTTATCTTATGCTTGTTCATGAGACGACTGGCATAGGGACAATCTTCAGTCAAGTCCCTTGTTCTAATCATGCGGCGTTTTGAATAAACTGGTAGATGACAATAATGTAAGTGGACACTGTAGCAAAGACAACAAAGACCATTCCTCGTGTAACGTAGAAACAGCCGCACCCGGAGAGCGCGAGTGGTGCCCATTCAACGCCATCCGCCAGTGCTTCCGACCGGGCACATTCCACGCCGCCAACCACAGGGCGTGTCGGTGCGAATCTCGCACCAGGAGTGCCGGCTCCGATAGGGCAACTGTGAGAATGGAGAAGGAAGCGATGTTTGCCACCAGGTCTGTCAGCATGTACAGGTAATCGTAGGTACTCGCGGAGCTCAGGCCCAGCAGAATGCCGGGTGCACTCAGGACCAGGTTGCCGACAGCGTTGAGGTACCAGCAGAGGACGACGGGGCTTCCAATCCTTTCAAAGCGCCTCATAAGCTCTCCAAGAGAGGCCAGGTGCCAGCGAAAACGCTTCACCTGCGAATTGCCACGCAACACCGCACGTGTCTTCGACTAAACCACTAAACAATGCATCCATTCAACAAACTCTCATGTAAAGCCCGTTTTGTGTTAGGAATTTGAGGTGTTACCACTAAATAATTTAATAATTACTCCTTTTCTCAGTAATTGATACCGCGTACATCACAAGAATGGAACCACCTACCCGCACTGACGGCAACAATTTCGGACCACCGACTTTTTAAAACTGCTTTAGCTAACATTGTATAATCAGAAGCATTGAAGTGCATTGCATTTTCTTGGTTTTGTTTCTGTTTATTATTGATCTGCTCTGTTTTGTGATATATTTGTAACTATTGTAACCCACTCCCCTCTCTAATGCCTCTGGCCCTGAGGAGGGTACCTAAATAAATAAATAAATAAATAAATAAATAAATAAATAAATAAATAAATAAATAAATAAATAAATAAATAAATAAATATCAGCAAAGATGCTCACTGTAGAAAAAGCGAGTTTGCAGTGCTACAGCATCCATGCTGTGCAGTCTCTCTGTTCTTTTCATCAAAAATGGCAGCTTAAGTGTGTTAAGACATCCAGTACCTGAGCGGCAGTGGCTGTCCGCGGACTGATGCCGGTAAGTCTTTCGGCGAAGTCAGCTGCCAGGGCACGCAGGTACCAGGCGACGCAGACGTGGCAGCCGAGGAGTAAGGTTAGTGAGTTAGTCATCACGCTGTATGAGGTCGCGTCGAGAAAGACAAACACGTATCCAAGCCTTTTAGGTATAGTGCACTGGAGCTGGTGACGTCGCCCTTGTAGAGGTAGTAGTCGAAGTAGCGCTGCACGTTGGCGAACCCCGCGTACGCAGTTGCCCCTCCAAGGATGACGAAGCTACACGCGGTAAATACAACCACTGCAGCGGAGAAGCGCCAGACCTGCACATACGTACATTGGCACAAATGAACGACCGGTCAGTATTCAACTTCTTTAAAATTTCTCTGACTGATGTATCATGAAAATTACTTGTGACGTATATCTGTCACGTATAGCTATTGTTTTAGGTAACCCTACCACCCGTGCTCACTCTCTGATCAGGACAGCAATATTTGTACATTCACTGGTGGACCTTGAGCCGATTCAGGCGCGCTTCTCCAGCTTTACACACCCGGAATACGAGGTTTCTCGCACGCCCGTCGCATACATTGTCCACTGGGCTCTAAGTTCCAAGCATCTCAGCGTTCATGTTTGCTCGCTTTGGCAGCGGTACTGGCTACCTCTCACTTCCGTTGCTGCATATTGGTATCGTCATTGCGACGCATTCGTTTCTAATTAATCTTTTGCTCCCAACTACTGGGCCCCACACCTGCTGCCCACTCAATTTTACAACGCGTACAAGCGGTTACATGGTGCCTCGATGCCAGGCTGAAAGAGACGTGAGCCGCGCTTCGACTTGACATCTCCGTAGCAGCTAGGTCTACAGCAGTGCGAACGCAGCGCCGCTGCAGAGGATGCCACCTCCGGCTGTGCTTACGTCACCTTTGGGCACGCCACGCGTTCTGCCGTTTCTTGTTCTTCTGTAGCGTTCTCTCCGCTAATCGACGGCAGAAGCGACTGTTTTTAAAATGCCTTACCTATCGTTTGCGCAGTAGATAGCTGATACTTTATTGGCAGGCTACGCAGAAGCGACTGTTTTTATAATGCCTTAGCTATTGCGCAGTAGATACCTGACACTTTATTAAAAGCTGGATGGCAACGAACCTGCAATACGTTATCTCACGTGGGGCAGCTTCTTCTCGGTTCCGGTCGCGAAAGTCAGCCTGGGTGGCAATTTTTTTTTTTTTAGTACATACTGCAGTCCTCTAAGGACCAAGCAGGAGGGCAGAAGGGAAAGTTACATGTATCACATAGTAGCGGTGAATACAGATCAATTACCATGCTTTGGTCACACACACAAAAAGTATAAATATACACACATAAATATAAAAAATACACACATACATACATTTATACACACGTTTTCAGGTAACAAGTAACGGCAAAATCATTTTAAACAAAACCGTTGCACAGTGCAAAACTCATTGTAAACTAAAAAGTTGCAACGATCACACTATGTCTCTAGGTCAAGCAAAACAAAACCTTTGTACAATAGAGCTCGTACATTAAGAGACCACCCTAAATGTTTTAACTTCAAGAGAAACAACAAGGATCAAACAAATACGCAGTGTTCCCAACAAACAATGAAACCCACTAATAAAACATCCTCAACCATTCAAGAGCTACACAGAAACTAGAAAAGCACCAGTAGTCAGTGGGCAAACCTCTGACACAAAGATGATAATTATTCTAGGGCAGCAAACACCTTCGCTGAAAAATCGGCCACAGTTCGCGCAGAGAAAACCGAACTCGGTAATGCATTCCACTCGGCAATTGTCCGTGGGAAGAAAGAGTATTTGAATAGATTTATGCGAGCTTTGTAAGGAAGAAAATTGTGTGAGTGGCGATGTCTCGACGCTCGAGGTAAGAACGGCTTGACGTAAGGGTTTGCGTTGAGCTTCAGATGGCCATGAAAAAGCGAAAACTAATTTTAGGGGGGCTAGTTTACGTCACTGCTCTAAAGTTGAAATTCCATTTTGCACCATTAACGAAGACGGGGAATCAGTGGATCTGTACTTGTTGAAAATAAAACGCACTGCCCGGCGCTGCACCATTTCTAGCTTTTGCTTGTCTTTCTTAGAAAAGGGGTCCAAACAATGTTGGCGTATTCAAGCTTAGGTAACACTAAGGTCTTATAAGCCAACAGTTTTGCTTCTGTAGGGGCAACTTTAAGTTTGTGCCTTATGAACCCAAGCTTGCGCATGGGAGCTGCGCAGGTATTTTCAATGTGCTTAGACCATGATAACGGATTAGTAACTGTCAGCCCTAGACATTTGTGTTCAGGGTTTTCTTTAACAGTCACCCCATCAATACAATATGAAAATTTAAACGGCTCTCTTTTGTTTGTGATTCGCAGTAGTCTATCCGAGTTTAACTTCATGGACCACGACGCACACCATTGGCCAATACGTGTCAGGCTGTCATTTAAGATTATTTGATCTTCAGGACATGTAATTTTTCTGACAATGACTGCAATCATCTGCAGATAATCGTATTTGAACATCAGACGAGTGAATGAACACTTGAATGAATGAAGACTTGAATTGAATGAAGAAGTGAATGAAGAACTTGAATGAAGAAGTGAATGAAGAATGTGAATGAAGACTTGAATGAAGAATTGAATGAAGTGAATGAGGAAAGTGAATGAAGAATGAAGTGAATGAAGAAAGTGAATGAAGACTTGAATGAAGAAGTGAATGAAGACTTGAATTTCGACTTGAATGAAGATACAAGGAAAACGTGTCAAACAAATGCGTTGATGAACTGAATTCTCGTATCCTTTTCATTCCCTTCCCTTCCTTCCAGCGCCTCCCACCCCCCCTTAGTCGCTCAGACGGGGGACAGGAGAGTGGTTCAGATTGATTTCGGGATAAAATATCCATCCTCGAAGCTTCTGCTATGGTGTTCCCCACGACAATTGTTAGTGCACTGAAATCATGGTGGATCCATAAAGAATGATTCGTAGTTAGAGTCGGACCCATCGCACACGAGCAAAAAAAAACAAACAAACCTGTTTGACCTTCGCAGCCGGCAACAGCTGTCGCAGGGGATAGCTTTCTTCCAGTACGGCGATCAGTTCATCTTGCGTCACAAGAAAGTGGACCATGGTGAAGCAGGCGAACACATTGCGGAGAACGTAACCGCAGTTGGCGAAGAACCCGAAAAATCCTCCCTCGTGAGTAACGTTGTACACGGTGGCCGCAGAGAAGTGAGCAAGGTATCCGAAGACGACGAATAGCATCAGCGACGCCCTCCGAAACTTCTGACGGAGGGGCTCCCTCCTGATACCAGAAGACGTCCAAGCAAAGCTGTTTGTAGCAGTGGCCTGCCTTGATTGTCGTTTTTTCGGTAGTAAGCCCAGTACCCACAGGGTGAGTGTCATAGGGCTAATCGTGTCAGTCGCATTAGCTCTGTCATCAGAGGAAGCAGCTGAGCCATGGTCAGTAGATTTCACCGAAGCGATTGTCCAGAACCGGCCCAACGCCGGCCTGATCATCGCGATGCAGAACGCAAAGGTGGTTTCAGCTAGAAAAAATAGGGAAACATTAGTTTTTGTTTAATATTTTATAATTTGTCCTGCTATTGAAATGGGTATTTTCTCGCAGACTTATTTTGACACGGAGAGTTTTGGGGAGGTTCTTTTTATGCAGAAACACGTTGCAATGTATGAGTCACTAAATTCTGTGCGGGCGAAGGCAGATGAAGGATAGGCGTGCTAAAATAAGGCAGTTTCACCAAAATATAATTTAAAAAATAAAAGACTTTTAATGTTACCAAATTTGAAAACTATGAAATGATAGCCATTTTTCCCTTAGTACAGTTACCGTTATTATGTCTGGCATGTGGGATCCCCGATGTACTAATTATGTGTATAGTTTTTTTGAACTACCAAAGTGCGGAAAAAGAGCAGAGAGCAACGAGCCTAATTAAGAAATAGGAGCTCCACGCATATATAAAAATACAATGGTACGCATGCACACATTTTTTCTGAGGTATCTTACCTCAGAAACTAGTGCTTTTTGAAATGGTAAAAAAATTGGCCGCTAGCACAAAAATAATCTTAACTGAGTGTTCGACGGGCTTGATATGATTCTACAAAACAATGTTGAAGAGAAAGAATATCGCTGAGAAGCACGTAACTTTTGACCAGTACAGAGAATTTCAAAATGACAAGGAGCTTGGAAGACTTCAGGATTGTATGCTCCATGAAAACGTGCGAAAACGCCTGCTCCTGACGCAATCTTTCTGCAATACGTGAGCATCCAGCACTAAGATCACGCAGCCCGCCACAGTACCTGGTTGTCCTTTAGTAGCACTAACCACAGCGTGTGTGCGAATCCCACTACAGCATTCAAAATTTGAAAGGTATTGTGGGACCTTACCTGTACATTGGCTCGAACTCGGAGTCATTTATTTATTGAATCTGGCTTCCCTGCATAATAAAGTCACAGGGTCATTGCGTGAGTACACTCATTGAACAGTGCTTGATGGAGTCCTTGCTCCAGGATTTCCGTTTTGCAATGTGGTCTGAGAAGGCAACTGCTTTTTTTATGAGCGCATTGTGCTTCTGTCAATGGTAGAGAATGTATTAAAGCTGCCCTGCGAAAGTTTTATTCGTGTTTGAATGAGGCCTTGTCGTGACTCGGGGTGCTTTCGGCACATCAATGCAAGTGCGAGTCCTGAGAAGTTCGGCGACCCATATATGAATACGAAAACCATTCATGGCATGCGGCGGCGGCCGAGTTTTGTAGTAAGGCACCCGACTGCATTCAAGGTCGGAAAGTTCAGGACAAAAACACTTGTTTATTATTAACGCGATAGCGTTATTAGGCTCAGTTCTCGGTTTTTCCGTGCCTGCTAGCCGTCCGCTATCAGCCGTCCTCATCAATCGTCCGCGGAAGTGCGTCATCGCTGATAACAGGAGACTACAACGGTTGCATTCACATACAATGGCTTGCGCGAATCGGGAGTAGAGAGCAGCGGCAACTAGATAGTAACTAGATAGTAGAAAGGAGGACAATGATACCACAGCTGAGACCAAAGAAAAAATACGAGATATAAGCAGTGGGTAGTCGCATGCTGGGCATACACGGTAGCCAGGCGGGCCCTCATCTTGTGCCACCACTAAGGCGCCTCTCCAAACGATACTAATGTTCGCGCTAGCTAACATTGTGTCCCTACATAAAAAAAGGTGTAAAAGATTAACGCCAGAGTGTCTAACAGCCAGGAAAATCTAAATTATAACCACAAACAAAATTAGATATGCTTTAATAAAAATAAAACCGTGTAGTATATGGCTACTAATTACAAAAATTTTCAGACGATTTTTCGAATTTTTCGTAGCCTTGTCACCGCCGCAAGCTCTGTCCGGCAAATGATGAATGGCGCCACACTTCCAATTTACAAAACCTAAAAACAGGTCCGCATGTGATCTCAGAAAACAGTCACGTAAGAGTCACCAGCAGGTCCGTACAGAGAAACGGCACAGCCGATCGTGCAATCGGTAAAATACAGGAAACATTTGAACATTTCACCCAGATTGTAATTTGCCGGTATATGGGAAGAGCATAAACACAAGAGGAAGCGACAAGACTTAAGTGGACACTGATTATGATCCGGATGTCGAATAGCCTGCCCCAGCTCTGAATACAGCCAAATAAGCGCCGTTATCGCAAAAGAATATAAGGCAGTCCTACACCTCAATTTTAATGATCACCACGCAGGTCCGAAATTGTGTCTTATATTAACTTTAAATATATCAGTGAAGGCACCCTTATAACTGAAAAGGAGCCTCCGGGGATAACAATAGTGCCGGCTATACTACCGGATACATGCCGCACCTTTAGAGGGAAAACGTTTGGTCACATGATGAATATGTCACCGATCCAGCGGATTTCCAAGAAAGCCTTTTTAAGATAGCCCCAAGCTTAGACATCTAATTCCCCGGAGAAAAGCTCCAAAACTACGAAAACCCAGCATAAGCGGCGGCGGGACGCCAGAATGGACGAAGGCAACAATTGTCGTAGTTGCCCACCGGGACAATGGATGTGACTTCATTACCCTCACACACAGGACCGGAAGATCGGAAATCCTCTTGTCAGTATGCGCCTAGCGGAACTATCAAATACGTGTTTAAACATCCTTACACAGGCTCAAAATATCATTACTGCCTTGGCTGCAGGAGTAGTACCTAGAAGCTTGATGAGGGTTCTTAAATTCACGTTGATGATGGATTGTAGGGTTTAACGCGCCGACGCAACGCAGGCAATGAGGCACGCCCTAGTGGAGGGCTCCGGAATATTTTGACCATTTAATCCCATTTTATTCCTGTCCTCTAATTTACACACTAAGAAAACAAAAAAAAAAATACGAGGACAAAACCCGCACCAACAAAGCTATCGCAGGTTTAAACCAATTGAAAATAAATAAAATAGTCACTAGGCCAAAAATGCTTTTGTAAAAAAAGCCGATGCGATGTTGATCAAAAAATAAAACAAATTACACTTCACATCTAAGGGCGCTACAGTCGACATACACACTAAAAGCATCGTGCACATCAGAGCTAATTTTAATTCTAACAATATGAAAGTAAAGATGCGAAAAACGTTGAAGGGCGTTATGAAATGACAACACTAAAAAATACACGGAGAACACTACGCTAACATTGTCATTACAGTAAGTTATGAAACTATGCGAAACTAGTTGGTGCATCAGTGACCGTTTTGTCACCACATGCAGATCCATGGACACAAAAAATCACATTAAAACGGATCAACCAAAAAAAAACCAGCTACAAGTGACACAAAACCACATAGTTAAAAGAAACAGAACTCGGCCAGAAAGTAAACACTATCGTGCACTACCCTTTGCAAAGTCTTTCGCATTGTACCTTGCAAAATGTAGTGCATGATAGTTCAGGGCTCCGGATTATTTTTACCACCTGGGGATCTTTAAATCTCGTACACACGGGCGTTTTTGCTTATCGCCTCCATCAGAAAAGCGGCCGCTGTGGCCGGTAATCGAACCCGCCTCCTCGTGCTCAGAAGCATTCACGTTGATGAAATTTCACATGACATCAATACCCGTTCGAAAGGGCCTGGAAGAGAACGATGCAGCCGACGTAGATCCACGAAAACTCGCATACCGTTGCACTTTTTTGACTAACGACTGCGACGCTTCCGCCTCGAAAAATCTTGAGAACGTCTTGTGATCTTGCGCCCAGGAACAGCATCTATCTTCTTATCACACGAGGACGTCAACGCCGAAGAAGCGCAAACCCTCCGCGGGATACACATTAGCACATGTATCCAGAAGTCTAGATGAGCGAAGATATTAAGTAGAAAACCTGCGACATTAACCTTAAAATGTGCTAAATACTGAAAGGTAGACACTTTATTTACGCAACCCGGTCTAATTGAAAGATATGCTCAGGGGTGAACAATTTAAACATTGCAGACATATGAGGCTGTCCTGGTCAGCTTGTCACATCAAGACCGGCATCAGCTAATTCTGTGGCATTGTATTTCGGGTGCCACCCTTGGAGTATGCCTTCTCGTTTACCCCAGTTCTCAAACTTTCATTAATCTTACTCAATGTAGGTCTCTCTCTCTCTCTCTCCTCGTGTGTGTGTTATAAAAAACAAGACGTTCTGTCGGGCCCCGACGCTAAAGAATAGAACACTTTGAAACACTGACAATGTCACCTTCTTGCTCAAAGTGTCCAACACACACAGCCGCAACCTTCCACGCCCGCATCTTAAGCCACCAAAGGGTAAAAGGCCCCAGCCTTCCCTGTGCCGCAGCGATTAAAAATCCTTGCAGCTACTCTAGTTCTCGTGGCTGAACTGCAGTTCTTGGAAAACAGTAAATGGTAATGAATGAACTCCTATCCCAAAATTATCCCTCCACATTGATGTAACTGCTATCGCTTCATACATCTCAAGACTTAAACGCAGATGTCGCCTGCAACATTTTTTTTTATTCCAAGAAACTTCGCACATACTCCTGTTTAGACTCAGTTATAAATTACGCGAGCCGAAAATAGGTGGTTGCATGGTCATCCGTTCCTGATGTTGCACCTCTGTATTCCTTACTATAACGCTTAGGCCCCTGTAGGTGGACGTCACTGCAGTGCATGCTTGGTAATGGTTTTTATGTGGAGTGCCGGCACTGATGACGGAATTCCCACCTGCTATCACTGTACTAACATGTGAAGACTACCCCCTTTCCCTCAGTCCTACCACGGAGACCTCAGGTGTTCCTGAACAGGCGACTGTGGGCGCACGCTCATGCGGACGACGCTGTAGCTGGATGGTGAGCCAGGGCCATCCAACCACTTCGCGAAATTCCAACCCCTTCAGTGGCGGTTCGGCAGTACCCCCACGAGTGCAACTACGGGGCTTCACTGGCCATAGAAAACGCTAGATCACTTTGTATTTTCAGTTGGGGTTACGTTGGACTGCGAGACAGTGCCGGGAGGTGGACAGAAAAAGTAATATGGCCGTATTATGGCATTCCGTGTACAAGGCGGCTATAGCGGGTGAACCAAACCTTTCCATGCTTCGGCCTCAAGCCATTTCGTAAGTATTATCGCCTGAGAATTATATTTAGGACGATATGCTGGTGCATTGTTATTGATAGGGGATGTTATTTGTGCGGCATCTCGGTTAATTTTTGCGAGGTTAATTTTCTTTACAGAGCGAGCTACACAATGCGTCCACACAGTGGACACAGCGCGTAGAGAGAACTGTCCCCGGGACGGTGCCGTTACTGAGAAGTCATCAGTCGTGGGAGTGCTGGACACTTTCCCGTGCGGACGGGCCGCCTGGGTCGCCCGCAGCCAGTATAAAAGTTTGCAGCCAGTACAAAAGGGCGAGCGGAAGCAGTGGGTATGACGGCAACGATATGCTGATACTGGAAGAGAAACAAAAGGACCAAGAGAAAGCCAATGCCGTTGCTAAAGCTAGCAGACTGGACCAATGATAAGGTTAGGGCGCTATACATCATTGGCGTGATGTACAAGGAACGTGAGAGAAACGCCGCTTTGTGGAATAATGAAGCCGGAGCACGGCTAGCTATACCGGCCGAGCCCAAAGTTGGTGATGCAGGAAGACAGTATGCTCAGGCGTTCTTAAAGATCTATCAATAGATACCCAATATTTTTTTTATTTTACAGCGGAGCTGTACTTGTATACCCTCCCATGGTATTTCATATACGTGCCTCAAAGCTCTCAGCCCTTTCACTTTCACTCAGCAACGCCACTTTTCTGCTGATTCGGTGCTTCGGTGGTAGTGGCGGTAGTAGTAACACGAGTTGAGGGGGTGAGTTCAGCCTATTCAGTCTAGAAGGCCGTTAGCCCGCGCTGCTTTCAAGGCTCTAAACACGGGGGCTTGCTGTTTCTACGGCGATGATTGTGTCACTGCACTCTCCTATTGCTCAATTTATATTTTAAGGGCGAAGCCCCTCAGGGGCTGAGGCTGTTGCTGCCCTGCCATCGCCCTCGTAATCGTCGTTCGTCTCATGTAGTCACGGTACTAAACCCCAAGAACCTCGTTTACGTTTCTCGCTAGAACGTAAGGGGTACTAAAACACGCGTTTACGGCTAGCGTTGGAGCGCTTAGTAACGCGTACTAAAAAATGAAGCTCACACTAATGCGCAACACTTGAGGGTAGCGAAGCTGCACGCAACAGTAGCGTGTTTCCTGTTTTTCGTCACACGGTGTTGTTTAAGCCGCCGTTGTACAAGAGACCACACCCGGATGTTCATCTTCCTCTATCGCACACGGTTCTCAGCCCCACGTGGCCGCATGGCCTTCGTTCGTAGTGCGGGCTTATCGCTGCGGCGGCGGCCTCCTCGTTTTCCTCCGCCAGGTGGCGACACGAGTGCCGCGCACGTCTCCTTTGCCTCCTCGCCAATCTCTCCCCTGCCGCCTGTCTGGGTATTTCCTTCTCTTCAAATCTCTAGTTGACTTCGGTCCAGTTTGTTTATTTTTAATTGGCGTCACCCGTGATACGTATGTGGTACGGGTAGGGCTTTTATTTTATATTATAGCCCTTTAGCTTTATGTCTCTCCTCGTTATCGGGCCGCTGCTCCATGCCGGGCGTTTGAGGAAGGGGGTGTGGTTTGACCGTTAGCCCTCAAGGGAAAAACTGGGCACCCCAGGAAGACTGCCCGAGGTAGCGTAGTGTAGCTTGCGCTACAAAACACCGGGACACTCGTTTGCGCCTCGCGCTAGAGTGCTTCGGGGTTCAAAGACAAGAGGCGTTTACAGCAAAGCTGTACTTTACCCCCAGTGGTTTCATCTCTCTTGGCCAAACGCCGAGGCGCCAAGAATACACTTCTACACTGCGTGCTTCGCTCCTCCACAGGGTTCACGTTAGTAGAGATGGCCCGGGATTTTCTGTTTGAATATTTATTCACTTCTGTACCTTCAATGGCGGGAGGGCGTTACAGAAGGCAGTGGTTTAGTTCTAAGTAAAAAAACAATTTCACATTGGGAGAATATTTTAGTTATACGGAATGTGGGTTAGACAAACAAAAATAAAGATGCCTAAATTCATAGAGTGCAATAAAATGCATACTCAAAGAAAGGAAAACAAAAGAAAAAACGAATGAAGGAATAATTAAAAGGCACCCACACACACACACACAGAATCAGCCAAAAAGATCGAAATGACAATATATTGTGCAGGACGTACCACGGGCGTGCGTACAAAAAAGATAAAAAGAACTGGTTAAAACAAAATGATGTAGCTTTCAGCTGCTGCTCGAATGCCCGTGCATCAATTATTGTGGCAATTCAGGTTAGCAGGCGGTTCTATTGGTTCGGTTCTTCTGGAATGAAAGAATAAAAAATAGATTGGTATGGAATTGCGGAACGTTAACCTTGTAGGGATGATGGTGGTATGTATGATTGCCTAGATAACAGTTCGTTTTTCTGAATTGGGTTACAGTGGTAGATCTTGTAAAACAGATTAAATCGAGCTACTTTTCTGCGCAAAGAAAGACTCGGTAGGCTTAGGGTGAGCTTCCTTGATGTTATGCTTGACATGCGAGAGTAGACCAAGATAAAACATGCGCTGTGGTTTTGTGCGGATTCTAGTGCGTTCGTACGATACTCGTATCCCGGGTCCCATACTGCGCACGCGTATTCTAGTTTCGAACGAATTAGTATTTGTAAACCATCAATTTTAGGTCGGAAGGTGCAGCATAAGAATCCCTTCGTAGGTACCCAAGCAGTGTAATTACGTAATTAACGTGCGTTTGCCAAGATAAGTTGCGAGTTGTGTGGGCACCTAAGTACTTATACACTTTAGTCTGTTCAAACTGGCGGCCTTCAGTTGTGCAAATGGAACCCACAGGAGGATTAAGACGTCGGAAAATTCTCATTATGTTTAGGCGAATTTGCCAATACAGCAGTTAGATACTTTGTTTAAATGAGACTGAGTTTGACGAAATGTGTCGGAATTTGACGAAATTGACCAGTACAGTACACGATCATCCGCGAACAACCTGACGGAAAATGTAAAGGTGTGAGGCAGATCATTCATATAAATGAGAACAAAGAGGCCCGAGTACACATACTTGAGGCACGCCAGACGTGACCGAACAGAGAAGAGTCAAAATCATTAGCGGTTACAAATTGCATTCGGTTTCACCAAAACGATTCGGCCCAAGCTGCAATAGAGAGTCAATATTTAATTTTCGAAGCTTCAAACAAAATAACTGATGAGAAACAAGATCGAATGCTTTGGAGAATTTCAAGGAGACACAGGCAACAACAGATCCATTATCCAGGGCACAGAAAAAGGCCATTAGTGGAAGAAATGAGCTGAGTCTCGCAAGAGAATGATTTCGTAAAGCCGTGTTGGCATGAAGAAAAACAACGTATCTTCCGGAAACATAAGCAGGTGGGAATACATTATGTGTTCGAAAAGCTTGCATGTGATGCTCGTGAAACGAATGGGAGGATAATTTATTCCATTGTGGGCATCGCCGGATCTAAACGATGGCACCACCTTGCCAATCCTCCAATCGTCTGGTAAAGCACTCAAGTTCGTTGATTGGGCAAAAATCTCAGCAAGAGTAACAGATGAATATACTATACTTCGGTGTTTTTGAGAAATTTTAATTCCATGTAATCCTGATAATGATGACACCTCTAAAATCTTTATGAGTGGTAGGACGCAAACCAAGTCAACAACAACACGTTCCATTAATGGGAATTTGAAGGCTTAGATGGTATATGAGTTAGTATTCGGGGTCACTTGACTGGAGGTCTTCTTGAGCACGTCGTTCAAAAAAAAAAAAACAACATTTTTGAACGAGGAATGACCGAACCGGTTTCGTCCACTAAAGGCACAGAGTTATTTGTTGGACCACCAATTACACTCCAGAGCTTCTTAGTACCAGAGTCCTTCAATGCTTTACTGGTCACGAAACTGCTCCGTAACTCAATGGGAGAGCTTCATATGCTGCGTTTGGCCGCCGCGCGGTGGCGCCACCCTCTCACTGAGGTCACTCCTCGGGCGGCGTTGCGCTGGCTCGAACGGCGGAGCCGCGGCGAGTTGTGTTTGTTTTGTGCGGGGATAAAAATGTAACGTGCATATCGCGCTCTTGTGCTGCGACTTAAGTAGTGCAACGACGATGCCGAACATGTGTTGCGTCCCAGGATGTCGTTCTTTGTACGACGATACCACAGAAAATGTTTCCTTGTTCTGTTGACCGAGCGACGGGCAGCTGTGTGAGAAATGGAGGGGCACCATTCCAAGGCAAGCAATGGGAGATTTCAGCTTCGATTATAAGTGTGCGACAGTGTGTGGAAATGCACTGTGTGTGAGAATGGAAAAAGCAATGTACCCTTTTGAGAGCATCGTGGGCCTAGAAATGTACAAGGCTAACTTAAAGCCGGATTTTTGTCATATCATTCAGGTTGTAGCGGTGCTTCATTACCTGTTGGCAAACTTGTATTACCTTGCGCTCAGGCTCGCGTGTAAAAATGCTTTGGGACATCCTTGTGCTTTACTTTTCATATTTCCGCGAATTATCCCTTAGGGTTCGTTTTTGTTTGTTTTGTAACCGCGCGTGGCCGATTCCGGTTTCTTATCTGGCGTTGAACCGGAGCTGCCCGTTTGCTGTTTTGTCGTACGTCCCGTCGGGCAATATTGTTTGATATGGAAAGGGTGCCACCTTGTCGCTAACTTGATTTTAAATGCAGAGCATTTCTTTAACTCGCACTGTCACCCGTCGTCCCTCGGCGTTGTCCGCTCTCAACAACAGGTGCGGGCGCGTATGCGCGTGCTCCGGAGCTGAAAGAGGCGTTGCAGCAGGCAGGTGCTACCGTCCTCTCCCTCTACTGCACGCGCTAAGGCAGCGGCGAAGCGTCAGCGTCGAGCGGCCTATCCCGAGCGTCCGAGAACGAGAGGCCGCCGCCAGTTGTCAGCGTCCGGCTGCGGATACATCGAATCGAGAGCGAGACACGGCTTCGAAACGTCAGCGGCGAGCGGCGGACCCCGCGTAACTAGAACGAGATGCCGCGGTCGGCCTTGTTTGACGTAGTCCACGACGTACGCCGCGCACGCGTAGTGGTCGAGGATGATCGGGACGCCCTGTCCGGGCCAACAACAGATCGAGGTCGTGACGTCACAGTTAAAAGTCACGTGGCAAAGGCGTTTTCGTCACTTCCTGGGCCGTGAGCTTTTTTTTGTTTTTACTTTTATCACAAAGGCATGCGCATAGCATCAAGAAGCCATGCACCGCGGTCAGAAGTTTCACCCAAGGCTTCAGCCAAAGCATTTGGAGGCGATTGCCAAAGGCACTGTGTGTGAGCTACGGTCGCTTCGCCGCTTTTTTTATTGTTGTTATTGCGTCATTTTGCCCCTGGGAATTTGTTCTGTGCCCGAGTTGGTTTCCTTTCAACGTAGATGATACCCGCGTGATATGTTGAAGTGTATCGTCGAAGTCTCCCTCGGCGTCGTGTTCTGCTTCTTTGAGCCAGCTCACGAATGAAGCCGTCACCTTGAGCCCTCGCAGGTGAAACGGCGACAACACCGATCTTTTCCCTGAAGAATCTAGGACGAAGTGTGACACCACTAGTTGTGCGCGCCCATATCCTACAAGAAAACAAGTCACGTTGCCGTCAGCAACAACATGCAGCAAAAGAGTTCACCAAGCGAGGATATGCCGTGCTGTGATGCAGCGAATTCAGTGATGTGGAAATGATTGTGTGCATTGGGGTGCCACGCTGGACGTACCACATTCGGCTTGTTATTGCGGTGACAGGTAAATGCGCAAACGAGGCGTGGTCGAGCTCACCGTGTTCCGGTACATCTATGAATTCCACGGTGACAGAGAGAGAGAGAGAGAGAGAGAGCCTTTAATGAAAGCTGAAGAGGTCAGTCCCATTAACGAAGAATTTGTTTTATGGTAAAGGCGAGATTAGCCATTGCACTTAGCTTGCTATCGCCCTTGATGTCTGCGCTCTTGATGGCTGAGTGCGATGCTTGCACGGGCAGAAATTTTTTGCAGGCAGCTGTATGATGCGGGCTTCCAAATACAAGTGCCTTACATACATGCTATTACATATTGCATGCATACTATTTTACATTGCCTAAATAGTGAAAAGAGCAACCTTTAAATCGTAAATCAGCGGGAAGCTGAAGGCATGTAAAGTTTGATAACTGCACGTCCCAGGCCTTATAGCTACAGCAAGTGGTGAGCCTGTCTTATATGCACCTCCTGCAGTTGTAACTGCCCTAATTGGCACCCAGTGATGGTACAGGACGAGAATATTGGCAGATAAGCCATTTGCAGTGTTGTGGTATTTTATTGTCCCTCTGTTTTCTTAGAACACACCCAGCTCAGTATCATCACAAACTTAATCAGAGCAAAGCGAAGTTCATCCAGCTGTGAGTGGTCATAGCGCTGTATTCTTATTTTTATGGCGAGCCTTCCCTGACCAGAACACCTGTTCCCATGGCGTTATACACCCATGACTACTATTTCCGATACCCACTTTGGGTGCCCATAGAAGCAGCCATTCCACTGAGAGAAGGAAGAGTCACCTATGCAAGCCTTCCCCATCGAGATGTCAATAGTCACCTGTACTCATGCTATTGTCACTCCAATTGCCTTTGAAACTCTCAGCTGTGCATTATACTGTCAAAACTGCAAATGCTCAATGCAGGAACACACATGTACACTAGCTTAATCAGCGCAGTAAAGCACTGGGACAGGAAGATGCTTTGAGTCCTCCAGCATATTCATGGTCACTATTCAATATTTCTATCCGGTGATTGCAAAGACACAGCCTGAATGCTTCTAACCACTTTGCCGACCACATTTTCCCCTCACCATACCAAACTCGTTGCCAAATTACTGCCTCAAGGTCCTTCTGCTTTCTTAAGACTAAAAAATCTCTGCCCTCAAAGTTGCCTCTACATCTGCTCCCTGCCTTGTACTGTTTCCGATAGGAGGAAGTTTCTCTCCAAAGACTTCTAGTTGGAGTGGCCCTCACACTTTTTCAATCTGGACACATGTAATCCCCTGTCCACTGAAATCCATATGCATGAGTCACTAAGTTGTGAATTTTTAATGTCCTTGCACATTGATAGCAGGTATAGGTTCTGAAGAGTTGACTCTGTTGGTATGTTTTGGGGCAACACGTTACGTAAAATGGACTCAGCAAGCCTAAAAAGGCATTTTTAGGGCAACAAAAAGCCAATATAGACACGAATCTAAAAATAGGCCCTTATAGGCACTATCAACAGTTGATTAATTTAATCCCTGTAGTTCGTGCTTATATGTTGAACAAAGTTTACAGGGACTCCAGGAAAAAAATGGGAATTTTGCCTAAAGTTCCGATCTAAAGTGAGAATTTTATTGCGTTGTACATCGGATACGTTCGTATTTCTTTATGGATAATTAGCGCGTATATAGAAGTTGTATTACGTTGCCATGGTACGATTTACCACTACGTCAAATTAATATTGCTATGTATACTGTTTATTTCTCTTGCTTATTATTGTTCCATGTGCCCATGACTTTTGTTTGCATGACTATGTATAATGTATTAACTGCTATTTTTGGATTGTTTATTTTGTGTACTGCATATTGAAAAGTTGATTTCGTTTTATTTTTTGTTATTGTTGTTGTTGTCAGTGCTATGCCAATCGCTGTAGCCAGGAGGGGGGATAGGGCTTGTCAAGCTGTTCGCACGGCTTTTTCCTTCCCTCTCCTCCTCCATCGCCGATGGAAATTGACCCAATAAAAAAAAATCTCTAGTTATACTTTGTACATCAGGGCATGAGCTGCGTCACAAATATTATTATGTGCCGGTGCATAACTGTTTTGTGTGCTGGAATTTGCTTTTTTTGCTGATGTTCGCACGGTTTCTGTATATACAACGATTGTACTTTACCAGTAATACTTAGTTGCCCTTGTTCCGGTCATCCTTTGTCTCGTGTCAAAATTTTGCCTGTATATATGCGAGTGTATCTTACCAATAAATCCTAGTTGGAAGTAGCACTTGGTCATGTCATCCTTCTTTGTCTCATCCAAATTTTGCACTTTACACGTGTGAAGCCGCCCAGAAGTTCCCGTCGGTTAGCTACATGAGAGATCCAGTACATCACCCACTAAAAGTCTGCATGGCTTCACCTAATAATTAGTCCGTAAGCTACAAGTGAGACTAACACTAGCCATCAAGAGTTAACATCTATGGAGAAAAAGCGAGTAGTATAATGCACAAAAGAAATTGGAAAAGATACGAGGCTGTTTGGGGCACAGCTTTTTATTGGCAATTGAATCTCCTGGAAAAAAGTCGGTGTTAGGTGCAACAGGGCCTCAGAACACAAGTTGGCTTCAATGCTTGTTTCAGTGAAGTTTCTTCTGAGCCGACATCACAAGCACAGAGTTAGGTAACGGCACTGTAATCAAAACTATCATGCATGGTGGTGTGGCTCCTATACTCAATAAAGTGCAAAGGCTTTATTAGAAGAGAAAAACCACATGCAGTGCTCTTAGAGAAAGTAAATATCTTCATTCAATGGCTTCTGCTTCACCTAATGAGAATGCACTGTCCCCTTATAACTGCTGAAGGTGGTGCAAAAACGGTTCAGCTATTACCAACACACCCACTGAAAAGAAAGTGCTGGTGATCCCTTTTACATTCCTATGTCTGAGGTGTTTGCAGCACATTGTGGCAAATTTTAATTTTTGTCCCCAGTGCAAATTACAAAAGGCACAAATTGCGGCTCGGTAAACGTTATGTGGTGCTTTTGAATGGACTATGTATTAGGGGTGGGCGATTGATCGATCAACTTTCCGATTAATGCTTTAGTTGCGATTAATTTTTTAGTCGGTCGAAGTCATGTGAGCAAACCGAAACAGGAGTACCGCGTTGAAATTGTGTGCATGCCGAGGACCATATTTGTGTTCAAATAGCCTGCGTGACGTTACAACAGAAAACAATGCAAGTATGCTCAGAGATGATAGCAATTAAAACTGTTGGGACGGAGAAGCATTTTATTATTATCATCGGTGTATGGATTCCATTAAATATTATTTTTGGTCATTTTTCTTTCAAAACCAACACTACCGATTAATTGATTAATTACCAGATTAAAGCTAATCGGATTAAAACGGTCAGACAGATTAATCGGATTAAAACTTTTAAACCGACACCCAGCCCTACAATGTATGCAACCTACATCTTGGCTTTATTCAAAAGGTGAGACAGTGTACATCATTACTACAATATTGTTCTATGAGGAACAACACTACCACCACACAGGAATTAGAATACCCACGGGTAGATTTCACAAACAGGCAGCCAGAATGCAAAGGAAGCCAAGTAAACCAGAAGAGGCCACCCACTTATTAAACAGCCATCGGTTCCGTTCTTGTGCAAGATGGATAAAGCCTGCCACTTGACCTTACTTCAACTGTGGTATCAAAACAGCTTGTCTGGGTTACTGCTGCTGCTTCCTTTTTTTTCTGCCATGCTATAGGTACTCGGTACGAGATGAAATATTTGCTACCACTACAAAATGTCTTAACTAAAAGCCCGCAACCCTTCTAGTTATATATCTTATAGGAGCTTCTGTAGAGACCAGGGCTGCGAGGATATGAAATTCTGCTTTTAAAGCTGTTTATTGAACTAGCTTTTAATAGGAACAAATATTTTCGAATTAAAGTGCTCTCCTAAAGCACCTTTCTCTTCGAAACGTGTTTTGGTTGAATTGGTCTATGATATTGACAAAATAAAATAAAAAAAAATTATGAGCGCTAAATACCAGCGTATGAAAAGAACGGACGACAAATACGACAGCTGCTTGCCTTTCTCGTCCGTTGTTCTTGTAGCGCTCGTATTTTTCAACTCCTTCCGCCTGTCCTTTAGCCGCACGTCACAGGTGCATTGCGGTAAAGCCTGTCGGCGCTAGCGGTGAAAGCGGCGCTAGTTAGCGGTGGCCGATCGGTCATCCAAACTTTTTATGGGCCTGGTACTGGTACTACAGCGGAGTTATGGTGGAGTCAGTGACTCGAACAGGCAACATGAACAGCACGCTTAAAGCAGATACGCGGCGCGTTCATCAACCAACAGCTCGACGCTACACTTGACAATCATGTAAGCAACCGTCGACGACGTTGACCCGCGGCTACGTTGACACAAACTCGGGCATCAAACAAACGCCAAAGCGAACCTACCGCTGCAGAAGGGCGTATGTACCTGCGCAATAGTGATAAAAAAACACCTTACCGCAGTGCATAGCTTCTTGATGCTATGCGCAGTGCCTTCGCGATAAAAGCAAAAAAAAAGAAAAGCCCACGGTCCAGGAAGTGACGAAAATGCTTTATCACGTGACTTTTGGCTGTGACGTCACGACCTCGATCTGTGTTGGCCGGACAGGGCGTCCCAGGATGATCTGCAGGTCCATGTTGGAGTCGAGAACCGTTCCGATCCACGGGTTGAACGCGTTCACGCGTTTCTCGGCGGGGGTCCTCGCGTGAAGCACGCACGGACGCGACGCGCCAGCCCGCAGAATCTCCGAGTACTCCTCCCCGGACCGCACGTCGAAGGCGCGCGGGAACTCGTCCAAGCTCGCAAACTCCCCGTGCTCCAACGCCTCGTGCATTTCGTCGTACTTGGCCTTCAAGCGCCGTCGACGCACCCGTACGACAAAAACAACTACAACTACCACCGCCAACTACCACAACCTACGCCACGTGACCACCCCCAATGCTCTGCATTTACTCGTGTCCCTCGCGCGGGGGCATCCGACGGAGGTTTTTTTGTTTCTTCGACAATGTTCTCGATCCTATTTCCATGGATCTGAAATTAATAACGTTCCACGAGTAATATGCGTAGCAAACGCCGCGCAACTCACTTTATCGACGTTCATCTGTTCACGTCACACTGCGGACTGCTTCTTAGACGTATGTGTTTCATTCTAGTCTTTTGTAGTGCAGGAGATCGCTAGCTCGCTGCGTTCACAAAAGCTTTGCGTCGTTCTTGGCTACGTGGCAATATTCTGTTTCCTCCGTGTGCTCCACCGCAGCGCGAAAAAATAAATTTTTGTACGCTGGAACCACGCTCTTTTGTCTCCCTTCGTAACATTGAAATTTCTTGTTGCGTGTGATAAATACAGTTTCATTGTTCTTTTTTCGCTTCCTGTTTTTGCAAGGATTGCAAAGTGTGGAAGCAGAAAGACACATGGAGTAACATATATCTCTTCGTGTTTTGATCCTTCGCGTTTCTGCAGCGTTTTTAGATGTTCTCAAGTATGTACCCACTCATCGAAACGACCATACTATTGGGCTATCTCTTTTAGCGTTCTGTGCATTCCAGAGCAATCAACGGCTTCATTAAGCGTAGTCTGAACGACGCGTACTTGGTTTCTTTCAGTTTTTTTTATTGTATTATCGATCGGCCCGCGGCAGTCCGTGACTACACAGCTACCGTATGTGTGGTATTTACAACTTTTCTTTAAGCAAAGAAGCAATATAGATTTAAATATCCGTAAACACGACGGTACAGCGCTTGTGCCAGAGCACACAGAAGCCGTTGCCGTTCGCGGCGGAAGTCTACGGTAACTTACTTCGAAAAATAAAACCCCATTGAAGGCAGGTGATAAACACAATAACTGGACTATTCATCGCTAACTACTACGAAAAAAAAAAACACTTAATCAGCGCGCAGACACCAAAAAGCAGCGAGCGTTTGCACGCCAAGAGCTGGCCAATACGCCGCACGCGCGGCGGCTGGATGACCTTCGTGTGGCGGTGGCGCCTCTAGTGGCGCGCGCGGTCCCTCTATGAAGCGAGCGCCGAAGTTTCGTGACCAGTAAAGCATTGAAGGACTCTGTTAGTACTTTCTACAAGCAGCAAGGGAAGCGTATCATTGAAAAAAAAAACATGCTTTGCTTTATTTACTGCTTTCTTATTCAAGCATAATAATTCTGTGGGTAAGTAAACCACGCATCTTGGCGGTTGCACTTTCGTGCTTTGCGAAACAATCGCTTCTTTCTATTTAAAAGACGCTTGAGGTAAATTTCTAACCAAGGGCACGATGCTTGCAAGGAATGCGCAAGCTTATATACTTTCTTTTATCAAAGAACTAGCGGTAGTACTGGGTGATGCCCTTGTGAGCCATTATACTAATGACACTAATGGGTATAACACGTGTTCAGTTATTTCTGCATTGTCCTAATTGCTAGTTCATCGTGACGTGGTACACAAGAACTCTTGCCTGCTGTTAATACATGGCCTCCGGCCGGAGGTGCATCGTGGTAATGGCAAACGTCTGGTGTCGTGTTTTACTGCAACTCTCGGTAAACAATTGCACCAAGATGGTCTGTTCAAACCAGTGAGTAAATAGTGGAAACCGTTTTATTCAGCCGGTGACGTCGGAGTGGTTCCCTCTTCAAGGCAGCCATGTGATGAGCTGGCAGCCTTCGCTCTGGTGGCCAAATGTGTTTGGACATCCAGATAGCTGCTAGTCACCAGGTTCTCCCACAGCTCAGGGGTGGGAAGAGTGGATGGAAGAAGGGAGAGGTTGGGTTTTTGCTCACTCTAGTATGATATGAGGAGGAGTGCCGGGTTGTAAACAGAATTTGGATTCTGGAAGAGGTTGCTTTGTGAACATACGATGGAAGCGGACTGGGTGAGGGCAGGTATTCTTACCCATAGGAGGTGTTATCTAGGCAGGTATGACCAACGCTCATAGGTCACAGGGAGGTGCGTGGTTGCAGAAAGTGCCAGCAAATGGCGAGCGCTATGCGAATGCGGGAACATTCAACTGAATTCCATGTCCAGAGAAATCCCGCTTGCATCTATACGGTAGGTGGAATCGAAAAATGTTATAGAAAAGTGTTTACATATCTGAGTGAGTTACCTATCTCAGCAAAAACCGGTTCAATATTTCAAATAGCGTGTGATAAAAAAAATTAGTACCTGAAAAACTATTTCACCACTTTTCACTCCCTCCATGGTGTTTTTTGAAATTTTCACCAATGTTCAGCTCCAACACCGTAATCACAATGCGCTCATCAAATTTGAAGCCGTTTGAACCAGCAGTTTTGGTGGGCATGCACATCACTTGTTTGGCCTTTTCGGCTTGTCAGGCATGTCATATGTAGAAAAGAAGTTGGCCTTTTTACCGGCGTCGCAAGCTGAAATCCTTAAAAATGGTTTTCTGAATTTGTGTGAGTAACCTATGTTAGCAAAAATCGGTTACATAAATGAATCAGTGAAATATTTATTGGTGAATCTTTCGGAACACCCATTTTGTTCCGGAATGCGAAATCACCTCTATAGGGTTGCTTATGTCCGAAATCCTAAAACTACTTTTTAGGTATTCTTGAAGAATACACATATCAGCAAAACGCCCTTCGATATGTGAACGGGTGACCGAGATAATCACGAATTTACGAAAACACAATTTCACCGTTTTCGTCGGTTACTAGTGCCATTTCCAAAAATCCCGCCTGAGTGAACCCCTACGCTATGACGCAAATGTATTCGAGAAACTTCAAGTCTCTAAACCTACGAGTTTTGGCTGGGCGTTGAAAGTCCGTCAGTCAGTCAGTCGGGCACTTCTCTTCATAAGAATAGATTAACTTTATCTTTAAAAAGAGCCCATGGTTAGCATTCACAGTACGTTCACAAAAGTGTACCATAAAATTCCTTAGAAAGGCTTCCAGCTCGGTGTTAATAGCCGGAAAGTCGGCCTGGCGGTACTCTGTAATGCAATACGCTGTATTTACAGTTTATTTGAACGTGTGTTTGCTGAAAATTGGACAATACAGTGATCGCCAAGAGCTGGCGTGAAGGCGATGAGTGGACAAGATCTGGCGAAGTGATTAGAACGAAGTCGAACACGTTAGCGCTTACTACAGATGTCGGTTGGGCGTCACAAGCTGCGAAAAATGAAGAGTGCTACACAAGTCAAGAAATTCAGTGGCTTCGCGGGAGGAACAAGAAACAAGGCACAAATATGCTTCAAATGCCTCGGCCTAGGACATAGAGCTGATGTGTGCACCCGCTCAACGACTGCTCGCTGCCCCAACTGTGTGTACGCCAACAAGGACGAAGCTCACACGTGCATCACCGAATGTGTGAACTGTCAGGGACCGCACCATTAGGACGACGCCAGCTGTTCAAAGAAACTCGAAGCCGACGCAGTGGTACGGCAACAGGCATACCTCAAGAGGCTCAACATACGTAACGTTTCGAACACGTTTCGAAGTTCCGTTGCGCTCAGTCGCTGCTATCCCGAAGTATACTCAGGAGATTGTAAGCTATATGCGGGTCGGGCGGACCTCTACCACATGCTATGGTTAGGCTAGGAGAAACTCCAAGCAAAGGCCAAGAGAAACTCGTTCACTGTAACGAATATCGAGAAATGGGAGACCGCTTTGCTCAGCCCCGAGCCGGAAGTGCAACTTCGGGTCGTCCGGATGGCCGAGGCTGCCGCCAGAGTCCAAGGGCTTCTGGCTGACGACTGCGGAAGGGGGAGTAAGACGAGTGGAAGACACCACCTTCCCATTCGTCCCTTTCCTTTTTAATCCCGTTAACGGCAAAATAAAGTCTCTACTACTACTACTACTATTACTACTACTCTATTGTTCATTCTCCGAAATCGTGGCAACACTGTGGGAAAGAGAAAGACACGTCATAGTGTGCGCCCCTTGTTCGTTTGTCCTCGTGTCGTCATGGGCATGCGCTAGGTACGGTAATATAGCCCTCGCGCACGGCAGTGTCTAAAACACGACCTGGTTGGGAGAGGTCTCCTTGGCCCCCTCATTCTCTAGAAGCCATTATGAACAATTGGAGGCGCGGCCACGAGTGTGCCACTTCCGGAGACGATTGGCAGATCCCGCCACCGCTGCCCCGAGTCGATGACGAAAGCTGGTGGAACTCTAGCCAAGCTAAGGATGACTTTGCAGCCATCATCCGGCGCGAAGATGACGACGACCTCTTCGATGCGTATTACGATGATTACTGAATCCGCAAGTATGTAAATATACAATGATGCTAAAACAACTATGGGTACGGCAATGCTCACCTGCAACAGTTTTACCATTCAAGAATGGCCCTGGTCTAGGCTAGTTGGGTGCCATTCTAGTTTCTAGTTACTATTCATGTCTTGTGCGTGAGTGCAAGCTCGCTGTAATTTTTAATGCGAAAGCTTTCTTACCCGCCGCGGTGGCTCAGTGGCTAAGGCGTTGCGCTGCTGAGCACGAGGTCGCGGGTTCGATTCCCGGTCGCGGCCGCGAAAAGCAAAAACGCCCCTGTGTACGAGATTTCGGCGCACGTTAAAGATCCCCAGGTGGTCAAAATTAATCCGGAGCCCTCCACTACGGCGCGCCTCATCGCCTGCGTTGCGTCGGCGCATTAAACCCTACAATCAAAATCAAATCAAAGCTTTCTTAGTGGGATTGATGGTGGGCTGTCAAAAAACTAGTGAATTTCCTAAGTGATCGGTTGGTCGACGGAAAGCGCTGATAAGACCTCTGGACACCACAGGGAGCGTGCGTGGAACCGCCTTCAATTGCGTCAGAATGGTTACTTTATAATTGCTAAAAAGGGACGGCTTTACATAAGACACCAGGCGCATCGATCGTGAAGAAGCGGTGTAATAGTATACCCTTATCTCATAAACCACACATTGGTATACATTCAGATCATTCGTATATGCGTTTACTTAGTGCACGACAAATCTTCGAATGAGTTCGTTATTCAGTTTGCGATTTCGGTCTCCGAACGTTTGGCGATCACTTGGACGGTCTTCGCAATTTCAGCGAAGGTTGCACGCACTTTTTGTAGCGGATCTT
The DNA here is from genome assembly GCA_013339765.2 of Haemaphysalis longicornis. Lineage (NCBI taxonomy): Eukaryota > Metazoa > Arthropoda > Arachnida > Ixodida > Ixodidae > Haemaphysalis > Haemaphysalis longicornis. The sequence continues at coordinate 7,633,772 of CM023451.1, forward strand.
TTTAAGATCGAACCCCACCCGTGTTTGGAGTCACTCAAAACGGCAAACAATGTGGATAGGGCCCCTAACGTTATGACTCTGCCGTCTATTCCATTTTGCCGTTGTCGCATTCGTGGGGCTCAGAAGTTTCTTTGGGCTGGTGGCGCCGTGGTTGGGTTTGGACTTTGGCTAAGTTGAACTGGACTTTTGCATCTCACATTGGCACTTGGGATCTTGAATATTACAAGGGTGGATTGTAGACTTTGAATAGACTCAGGCTGCATGACGAAAGCTGCGCCTTTCAAGCGTCTTCCTCTTAATGATGGGGCTTCATTTTGCTAGGATATTACCATCCTTGACTAGCGGTAGACGGCCACTAGTGTACCGTATATCGTTAATGGAGGACGACCTTCGAGAACGGCCCCCTCTGTGATAGCGCCCTCCTTGTTCAACTTGGCTGGCATGCTGTTTGCATTACTGCTTCTTTTGCTTGTCGGCCAAAAACATTGACAATTACGTAATAAATGTTTGGGAAACATTCGAGAAGGAGCAATTGCTCGACAGCCATGGCTCTGTGCCGCCCACACACCTGTATTTGTTCGTTCAAATACAAAGCATGCAAAATACTGAGGGTGCCTATTTATTTATTTCAGCTGCTTTCTCAATGTATGGGTTTGTTTATTTATTCACATATTTTTATTGATCAGTCTATATATCTATTTATTTAATTATAATCCGATCGCTTTAGGATTATAGCAGGGGTGTCAGAAGTGAACACTCACGAACGGTGTGAAGCTAGCAAGAGATAAAGAAAATAACGAAACAGGGATTTCTCCTAAAACGTGTTCGATAGACAAACACAAAATCATGAAGACACGCTCATTAATATTTTGGTAAAAAGCACAGTGCCCACTCTTTGTAAAGGAAAAGAATTCCGAAAACTACGTTGGCTACAGCTGCAATGTAAAGTTCATAAGCTAACTGCACTGTGGTTTACGACTAAAAAGCTTGGGGTTTGTTGACGCATCACTGCCAAGTGCGGCTTTTCGTGGTAGACACCGGTCCCGAGGCATTCACATACGTAAGACATCCTTGCTTGTTTAAAAAAAACAATGACGGCAGCTCCGTAGCTGCTGTTTCCTGCCGCGCCGTGCCGGCAGTGATATGATCCCGTTAGCCCCTCTCACCCGGCTTCGCTGAGAAGCTGCAGGAGAATTGCGGGCTTGTGTACGAAAACTCCAAACGGCCTGCAACGCCACATCAAAATAGAAGTAGAAATATGACGCTAGTGCTCGATTTATGAGGGAAAGGGGTTTTGTGATGCCCCTGTGCCCCAGAACTCTAGCTTCCGAATGTAGCGAACACGCTACGTGGATTCAATTTATGTCACATGACACACACACAAACACACACAAAGAGAGAGAGAGAGAGAGAGAGAGAGAGATACATCTTTATTTGCTATTTGCCCTTCTATATAGGCTTCTTGTTGCTGGGGGGGGAGCTGCTGTTACCAGTTGCCCCCAAGAACTGCTTCAACGTGTCTGGGGTTTCCCAGTGCTCCTCTTTTGTCAATATTAATGAGGAGGGGGTCAATTGTTTGACTGAGGATGCGTAAGGTACCGGCCGGTGCTTTTCGTGTGCTTCTGAAGTGCGAGTTTGAGCGGATTTGGGGGTCCCTGTGGGGTGGAGCGACTCCGTCGAAGTTCCAGGAGATGGGAAGAGGAAGTCTGTGCATATGTTCCTTGTCTCTATAATCTCTACATGTAGTGCTGGTTGTTAGCGTACCCGTGACCGCCGCCTGGGCTCCTACGTGACCCGGTTTATTTTCTATGTAGTGGATGATATGCGGGTTGCGTAGGACATCTGCTTGAGCTAGGCGGATACAACTTGATGACAGGAGCGCCGAAAAAAGTCATCAGATCCACTTGACGGGGTCCGTGCCCCCGTAATGTATTTAAAACACACATGCGCATGCTCATACATGAGGACGTGGGTGAAGAAAAACGTTTATTGCTCCCATTTAACTTGAAGAAAGGAGCACGGGGTGTTTGTCGGTCATCCATGGTGGGTGGCGTCCTTAGTCCTGGATGCTATAACCAGCTGCACCTCAGGTGGCCCCGGTCAGCAGGCCTAGCTGCTTTTCCAGGACCTCGCTGGTCAGCAGGACCTTCCACTACTCCTGTGTCGGTGCGATGACTTCAGGTAGTTCGGTGACGCCCTTACACTCGAACACCAGGGGGTGCAGGGTGTTGGGCGTTCCAGAGGAGAAGTTGCGGTCGTAGCTGAAGAGCGTGGGATATATTGGTCAGCTGCGTGGCGTGCGGAAATGAATTTGTCCGCAGTCCCCGGAATTGTGTGGCTTGTTCTTTGGTTAGGTTCGGGTGGGGGGGGCAGGGTATCGTCTTCTTGATAGCCTGTAGAGCTCTAGTATGTCTCTGCTGCAGTTGGGGTTGCACGGGTGGTTGTCGGCGGAGTTGTCAGTGCCTACGAGGGTTGAAGCCCTGTGTAAGTGGCCTCGGGCTGCGGTATTTGCCGCTTCATTACTGTCTACGGACTCCTGACCTGGTGTCAAAATGACATAAATGTCCAATGGAGTTTTCTGTGCTTTTGAAGCCTTATGCAGCAGAGGAAGTGCCATCGCTGAGACACGGCCCTTTTCAAAATTACGGCAGGCCGCTTGCGAGTCGGTGATGACGGTCCCCCGGCCTCGGGTATCTGTTACTGTGGTGGAGGCAAGCACGACTGCTGTCTCCTCCGCAGAATCGGTGTCATCTGTATTGACCGTTGCTGAACCCAAGTCATCTCCTTTACTGTTTGAAACACTAACCGGGTACGCCCACTTGGTTCGTGCCGGGTACCTCGCTGCGTCGACGTATGTGGTTGATCTGTCGTTGCTGTAGCGTTTTAGCAAGGCCTTGGGACTGGCTTCCCTGCGCCCGTTGTGGTAAACCGGTTGCATGTTGCGTGGGTCGTTTTCTACCATGATGTATTCCCTCAAGGCTGGGGGATGCGTCGTTTTTGGTTTTGTGGTCTCACGCTTGGCTCGTAATCGAGGCGGTACAAGGTAGTTTGGCCGGTCAGGGTAAGCTTGAGTTGCTACATTTGGCTGGCTATATGCGCCTCGGTGAGTTCTTGCCACGTGTAGTGGGTTCCTAACTGAAAATGTTTCTCGGCGGAGGTCTTGGGTTGCACTCCCAGTGCTAATGTGTAAATTTGACAAAACCAAAGTTCCAGCTTCCTAATTTCAGCGATTTTTAGCCCCAAGTAAGAGTTGCCGTAGGTGATTTTGCTAATTACCAGGGCCTGTAGCATTCTGATTGTGTCCTCTTCTTTCAATCCGTGTTTTTTTGTTGCTACTCGCCTGATTGTGAGAAAAAATTATTAAAAAAATTGCTTCACAAATGTAGGTGATACATGGATTGGCGACAGAGAAGAGAAAGTGGGGAAGGTAAGCTAAAGAGGGGAAGGGAAGTAATCGGAAGAGAAAAGGAAAAGCGTGGAGCATGCTGGGTCGGCATGTATGGATGGCGAGGAAAGGAATGAAGAGAGATGCGGGAAGTATGGTAAGCGAAGGATGGGGTCGAGCGAGTGAGAAATAAATGCGGCAGTGGGACGAGGAAAAAGAGAATACCATGCCTGCATTGGAAAAGTCGCAGTGAGGAGTAGTAAAGGCGAAGGATCTGGGAGGCAGGAATAATAGCAGGAGCTCTACCTGCAAGAGGCAGCAGGGACGCTGTCGTATTGCGCTGTTTGCAGCGAAGAAGGCACCCGTGTGGCCAATTGTTTGCATACTATTTCATCGGACGTCATAAACAACGCTGCTCTAAAATCCATGGCTATATCATGCTTTTGGGGTTGCAATAGTCAATGAATTATAAAATAACCATATAATTCGTAACGAGCGTTGCTTTTTCTAGTGCTGTTGCGTGGGAACTAACCTGAATGAACTTGGTGGTTGAACGCGAAAACGAGTACAGACCTTTATACAGATAAAAGTTGCCGTCATTAAAAAAAGAATCAAGGTGCCTTTCTTGAGAGAAAGATGGTTAAAACGAGAAGCTTTCATTGTAGCAACGTGAGTCACAGTCCAAATTCCAAACTGCTTTAACGGTTTCAGAATGGCGCACTCGGATAGTCATTGGCTTTATAACACGCAGGGCCTTGGTTCATTCAGAAAATGTGGGGCGTTTTTTTTTTATTGAGGCTCTCGTGTCGCCTTTGTGGAAACCCATTGTGCAGTTGGTTTTCTTGCAGCGCGGATTAGGAGTAACCATTTGAATTCTGCACTTTAAGTTCTCAGCTTGAAGACATTGTCTTTAAATCGGAGGAAACTTCGTGTTTCAACGGTATTTCACTTCACCAACGATCATCATCGTAACGAAAACGTTGGCTCTCCTGCAGTGCGTTCTTTCGCAAAAGAACTAAAGCGCCAAAACGACACTGTCAAGGGGGCGGTAGTGTAGGGCCTCGGATTAATTTAAACCGCCTGAATATCTGTAACGCGCACTGAAATCTCGACAAACGCGAGTTTTTGCTTTTCGCCTTATGTGAAAACGGCCAGTGTGGACAGGGTCGAACCCGCGTCCTTGGGTTCAGCAGCAGAATAGCAGAATACCTTAACCACAGCGGCGGGGTTGTCTTGAAATAGGCCTCAGGTATTGGCTGCGCGTGCTGGACACCAAACCCAGTCTAGACCTTTACGTAAATCGTCATTACCGCCGTTGAGTTTGAAATAAAACCCTGTTCGCATGAGGTATTGTCACCACATAGTATTAGCCCCTGTTTTTTTGTTGGGCTTCAGCTTAGCCAGCTTCAGGGTTTATGGCTAATTCCTTTTAGACCGGTGGGAGATTGATTTAATTCTTGGGTACGCGCACCTGCCGGAAGTCACGGTAACGGCATAAAATATTCCGACAGGTGGGTACTAAATCAGTATTCATAACCGCCAGTTGGCAGTAAGGGCTTGAACAGGATGTGGAGAGGGGCAGCGGTAAAAGACCGGCAGTATAATTAGAGGAATATAAAAAAACGGTTTCAGGAATCCTGTGCGAGCACACTACAATGACGACAAATTGAAATAAAAAAGATTCCATTGCGCCTAACACCAACTCTCACAGAGTTCAACCGTTTTGGCATAGATTCCTCAAGCTACTTCAATCTGCACAGGGCCCACTTCGGCTCTGTGAACACTTCGGCCTCTTTCAACTTCGGAAACCCGTAAGTGAAATATAATCCTCGCATTGATAATAGTTCAAAGCACTAGGAAAAAGTTGACTACCATTACAATGGTGTATTTCAGTCAATATCTGTAGCCATGCAATAGGAGAGCGCAAAACGGATACGGGCCAATACAAACTACTCTTACGGCATATGTTGCTCGAAACAGAACTGTTTGCTGCTAAATGTTATGACAGCCGCTTTGCAGCCGCGTAGAAAGTGCCTGCAGCTTATCACAATATTTGCTTGGAACATTGCTGCAGAGCAAAAGGGTGACTATAGTTGGTGCCAAATACTTCATTACTGTTGCAATTTTTAAGTGGGTCTAATAAATCGGGAAGCTCTTATCATAGCGTATTCCCTCACAGTAGTTTACGTGTACCTCTTAAAGCAAAGCTTTATATGTATCACTGATGGCATCTTTCGTGGCGCAGAATGCACTGCAGGAAATCCAACTTTATACAGCGGGCTTCACAAATTGATAATGATGGTGAGCGAAGGCACATCAAGCGCCTCAGGAAAAAGCGCTTCTCGTAGTGGGAATTGGACAATATTCCAGGACCATCTCTTACGACTGCCACTACCTGCCACAGACTGTCTGTCTGTCTGTCCCTCTTCCTTACTAATCTACTACCTTTCGCCATTCCCTTTCCTGCAGGGGAGCACGTCGACGAGCGCATTTCGGCAAATCTCTCTCCACATTTCCGTCTTAAATAACTTATTTTTTTTCTTTTTCGGCCCAAGTTTCGGCCCAATAATCTGATATGTTGTTTCGTCTCCTTATCGGTGCAAGAGTATAAGGTGCCAAAGCTCTTCAGACAATATGATATTTTTATTGCATAGGTACGCGTTGACGCGTGGGACGGTACACGGAGATGAGAAGTAGAAGTGGGTGTTTGGTAGATGGTGTCGTCGCATTGGTTGAAGCTGGGCTTGGAGGATACTTCGGAATTTTTTTCTGCCAAAATCAACGTGATTCGTAGAAGATATGTATAGTGCCGAACGGATGAACGAACCTCGTGTCGCCAGTACTTTACCATCTGAGGTCATGACACCTCTCCGCGCAATATAATATCCCTATGTTAAGACGATCAGTTGAGAGGGTTTCTGGGGTTATGCAGTTTCCTTACCAGAGAGAACAATGTTTGCCGCTCTCCACTAGTGTTGCACATCTCCGCACATAGCACATGACCTGCAGAAAAACTGAAGTGTACTAAATAATTGCACAGGACTAGTTGTTCAGTAAAATAACAAAGCAAAGGTTTTGATCAGCTCTTGTAACCGATGCAGCATGCTTCAAGATCCGGAAGTATTGCTTGGCATCACTTAAAGGAGAAACCAAACTAAATTGTGTTAGTTCTAAATCGCGCTTTTCGAGGCTTGTAAAATGGCCTGTATTGCCTCAGGCGCCAGCGACGCTGCAATTACCGTACGCCCGGCAAGCGGCGTTTCCCTGAATGTGGAATGAATGACTTTCTGGCAGCCAGAATGCATGCCAAGCATTCTTCGTCACCACTGGGTGAAGAAGAATGTTCTCGGACCTCAACAGGGTTGTTGCGTCATTTTTAACTGCTGGTTACATTGCAGAGTGAGACTGTGGGAAAGCGTTAGTCGAAGCCTCGGGGCGCAGTCTGTGGATATGGCGGTAGTTGCTTCTTGGGCCGCCTGCGTGTGCGTTTGGACGGAAAGACGGTTACAGAACTAAGTAGGCCGTCACTCTTCTGAAAACAGGGAGCCTGTAGCTGTCAACAATGTTTGGACGGCGCCCTAACTATTGCGGTGGTTCCTTCTTTGTTGGCCTGTTAACGCGCACAGTAGGGACGTGCTAAGATCTTCTTTTGGGTGCCCGGGTGAGTAAGGGGAAGGCAATACCTGCGTCCGGTGTTCTCTGAACATGGACTCTGGCGTGGTGTGCAATTATCTGGGGACAATTGCTTGTAAACGACGTGTTGTCTTGAAGGCACGCCGCGTTCGTTAAGGTTTGACGGTTATGTGTTACCGCTGGTTTATTGTGGTGGTCAGACCTAGGACGAGTCTTTATACGCGCATCGTGAGGCCGTGCGAACAGGCAGCGTGGGCCGCGTACGTAAAAGCTTCCCTGGGTGCTTGAACGTGTCTTCGTGGGGCTCTGAGTGTTCCGTTCTACTTGTTTTGTTTGTTTTTACGTTTTTTTTATTTTTTGGGTTGGGGTGAGTGATCACTGTTTCAGGGTTACGGGGGCGTTGCCCACCGCAGTTTATGTCCGTATTTGGTAATGCAAGCAATCAGATCACCACGAGATCTTGAGTGACCAGTGCGGAGGGGGGAGGGAGCCTAAGCGACCGATTGAAACGACCAGAAACGACGTCTCGGGGTCGGATCCTCAGGGTTTAAGGTGATATGCATCGTGGGCGTATTTTTGAGCTCGGCGTATTTTGAGCTCGGTCTCACTTCCGGGGATGTCATAGGCCAAGCTCTGTCGCTTACTGTGTGCCACGTGCACAAAGTTTGAGCTGGCTAAGACTCCCATTTTATTATGAGTCTGCTACACTTCAGACTGTAAATATTATGTCTGTCTTTTGCCTCAATAAGAACTTTCACCTTAAGAATTTTCGTCTTTGTGTCAACAGGGCCGCAGTGACCACCGAAGGTCATCAGTGGAAACTTCTACATGCCACGACATCAACACATTAAACCAAGCGACGAACCCTCATTTACTTCCTCTTTTTTGCGCCTTGTCCAGGATGTCCGTGATTGTTTAGTATTGCAAACAATAACTATTTCGACGAGGACGTGTAAATGTTATAATACCGGTTGTGCACTTACACTCATGCATGCGCCCAAACTGGGAATTAGCACAAAGAGTTCAAATTTTAAGGCCGCATGGCTAGGCGAGCTGAGTTTCTGTGAGCACAGACTTTAGAATGGTTGCGTCAAAGAAGCCCGGCAATCTATTTGTCGCTATCGGCGGCATTCTGTAGTCACGTTTTGCCCTGTGTGACTGGCATGGCGCTTTAAATGAGGTTCGAAGCTTGTCGAGGCCACCAGCGGATCAATGGAATTTCTTTAGCATGTTTCTGTGTCTCGGCTTTCAATGTTTGTCTTCATTATATCGGTGATTCCGAAGAAGCTTTTATTCTTTCATACTAAGTTATTTACGGTTGTGACAGAGTAAAGTTAGGTTCGTTGGTGAAGGTGGTTGGTGTCGTCGTGGAGGGTGGTGAAGGACCCGATGACGAGACGAGGCCAGTAGGTGATGAAGAAAAAGAAGTCTATTTACACGTATTTACAAGAGACGACGAAGCATAACATTAGACAAGGTAAACTGGATTAAAATTAAAAGGCGCCGCAGCGCGCAAGGGGGTATCGCGGCACGATCCCTCGTGGGGGCCCGGAGGCCAAAAAGGTGCCAAACCGCCGCACGGTTGGCTGGAAAGATGCGTGGGGTTCCGGCGCCCAGAAACCGCCACGGGAGCGAGTCTTCGTGCGACCGCTTGCAGTCGCAGCTCTCGACAAACTCGTCCAAGCGTGTGCGAGCAGGGCGCGAGCAATGCCGCCTCCCCCACAGCAGCGCACATGCCAAAAAGGGTTTTGACCTCCGCTCCCCCCCGGCCGTCCCCGAAGGTCAAGATGAAAGGAAAGCCTCCCCCGACGCCGCACAAAAGCCGCCGGCGAGGCCCAACAAAGGGTTGCGACTCGCTGGCGTCGGCGGAGGCCGCCCCAACATTCCGACACCGGATGGGGAGACCCATCAAGGCCACGAGAAGGGAGGGGGGTCATCGTCAAGACGGGGGTCATCGGCGCTGCAATCATTACAGCTCCCCTATCAAAAGCCTGTGTCAGGACTGCTTGGACTACTACAGGCGCCAAAACAAAGTGATTACAGCGCTGTAACCCAAACAAACACACACAAAAAACTGCGAGGAATATCCCTTGAGGACTCCATGCATGCAAGCGACATTTCCGCTGCGAGCAAAGCGCACAGTAAAGGCTACGCAAAAGAAATCAACCAAAAAGGGTGCAAAAGAAATCAAAGAAAAAGGGTGCATAACACTCCAGGGGCACATCATGCAACCAGCAAAATACCCGCGTGCGGGATACACCAACAAAGGCAAACGTGGGGCTCACTCGCGGGAACAAGGGAAGAAACAAGAGAAAACGGCGGCCCAATGAACAACGCAACTGCAAAATAAAGCAACAAAACGCAGCGTGAACGTTACACTCCGCCCAAAGCACAGGCAAGAAAAAACAGCAGCGGAATGAACCGCGCACGAGCGTTCAATCCGTTCACCACAGTTTTTCCTTCCGCCAGTAGCACTCAGATTAATCGGGCGCAGCTTCGAGGTGAGAGTCCACCTGGTTGCTGCACCAATTGCGATGTTCCAAGTTCGCGGAGGCGTGAGGTGATCCGCCTCTGCAAGCCGTGGGGGAAGTCCCCACTGTCAGAGCCACACGCATGACCACGAGCCGAAGCTTTAAGACGCTTCCTTTCTCATGCACGCGTTTGACCCCGTCCCCCCCAGCGCATGCGAAGTTGTTTTCCACTGCCCTTTTGTCGACCCTTGTTCTCATATCGAACCCACTGCATACCGCCAGCGCGGTGCCTGCCGTCTTTTCGCAACCGCAAATGTCCGAGGGAGCTACTGCCACGGGGAAGCCCGTTCGAGCAGGCTCGGGCATGATTAGGCAAGGATTTCCGAGCAGTGCGGTGGTCAACCACGTTCGACGCTGCTGAGCTTCGTCTACGCCTGGGGGGACCAAAGAAGTCACCCGGTGCACGACGCAAGCCTCCCTTTCTCCTGTACAATGGCTTGTCAAAGCAAGAGAGCACCGGTGGGTATGCCCGGGCGCGAGAACAAGTTTGAGCGGACGGAAGCTGAATGGCGTGCAAGTCTGGGTCTTTCGACATGGCACCACCGTCCTGTCTCCTTACTATGCCGTCAGCCCCCGTGCCTGCAGGAGCTTTACCCCCGCAGCCGTCCGCGGTAGCGTCTGCCCTGAGCAAACCCTTTGGGCAGGGCCGGTCATGATACGGCAGAGGTTTTGAAGCACCCAGGTGGGCGTTGGCTGTTTGACCGACCGCCTCTACTCCTACCGCCGTGGATCTCAGCGGAGACGCCTGGGTATTGCCTGGCTTTTTGGCTTTACCCGCGCAGTCGCTGACCAAGCCCGCCACCTCCTTCCCGGCGCGTGCCTTCGCGGCAAGCGTGCCTGCCTGACTCTTGGCCTGGCCTGTCGACTCCGCTACCCTTGGCTGTGTAGCCGAGGTGTCGCCGACACTAGCCTTCGATGTGGGAGGAACAGTGGGGCTCGCGGTCGCGATTTCACAGGAATCTCCTGCCAGTGAGACAGATTTCGCTGGCCCGGTCAGGTGATCAGCGGTGAAAACCCTTCGCAACACCGCAATTTCATTGACACTGTCGAGCTTTAGCTTGAACGGCTTAGTGGTGACCCTCAGCCCCACCAGTCGGCTACCCACCTTGCATGGCCGTCTTTTAGAGATTCCGGACACTGCCGCAGTGACCAGACGCGGCCTTTCCCCTACCTCGGAATCAGCTACTTCAACCCACCGTTCCCTCTGAGGGGGTGGACTGGCTTCGTGATCGAGATAGCGGTAACGGCGGCAGTCAGCGGACGAGTGTGTTGTCTGACCACAACTGCAGCACGGCCGCACAACGTCCTCGTTTCGCGGACGCGCTAGGAATTCCGCTTCAGCCAACCTTACCAGCCGCTCCAGCTCTCGCGTTTTTGCGCGTTCGGCTTCCAGTTCGTAATCTCTAGCCATGGTGGGCCCTGGCAATGAGGATGTCCCACCAAAAAAAGAAAAGGTGAAGAGACGGACCATTCACCGTCGATGATACGGCCGCTCCACTGCACCACACACGTCGGTCCCACACGTCCCGCGGGGATCGGAAGGTGCTGAAGTGAAGTTTCCCCGGCAGGAAAACTAATTCATCCGTTTTCTCGTAGGCGGCGCGCAGCCGCCCTGCTTCATCGTTGTCCTTGCGTGTAGACGACTTTTTTCTTCTACTCTCGCGGTCACCTTTGGGTCACACTTCGTTCACGAGTTCGTCACTTGAAGCGACGAAGATATCCACGACGCTGTCGGGCTGCGCCAGTAAAGTTAGGTTCGTTGGTGAAGGTGGTTGGTGTCGTCGTGGAGGGTGGTGAAGGACCCGATGACGAGACGAGGCCAGTAGGTGATGAAGAAAAAGAAGTCTATTTACACGTATTTACAAGAGACGACGAAGCATAACATTAGACAAGGAAAACTGGATTAAAATTAAAAGGCGCCGCAGCGCGCAAGGGGGTATCGCGGCACGATCCCTCGTGGGGGCCCGGAGGCCAAAAAGGTGCCAAACCGCCGCACGGTTGGCTGGAAAGATGCGTGGGGTTCCGGCGCCCAGAAACCGCCACGGGAGCGAGTCTTCGTGCGACCGCTTGCAGTCGCAGCTCTCGACAAACTCGTCCAAGCGTGTGCGAGCAGGGCGCGAGCAATGCCGCCTCCCCCACAGCAGCGCACATGCCAAAAAGGGTTTTGACCTCCGCTCCCCCCCGGCCGTCCCCGAAGGTCAAGATGAAAGGAAAGCCTCCCCCGACGCCGCACAAAAGCCGCCGGCGAGGCCCAACAAAGGGTTGCGACGCGCTGGCGTCGGCGGAGGCCGCCCCAACATTCCGACACCGGATGGGGAGACCCATCAAGGCCACGAGAAGGGAGGGGGGTCATCGTCAAGACGGGGGTCATCGGCGCTGCAATCATTACAGACAGGAAGCATAATGTACTCTGCTCCCATAGAATTTTGCTCTCGGCGGCTGACGATGCGAACACTGTGTCTTGTTTCTGAAATAAGAAATTCAACATCCGTTTTATAGCTCCTGCAATCCTACCAACCACTATTCTTGCCGGTGTCCGCAATCCGTGTAAGATCCACCGACTGGTAGAGTTGTCGAGGCCACGTTTTACGCTAGTAACTCTGAGTGCTCAGATGAAATCGATAAACATTTTCGCTGCGGATTATTGGAATTTCTGTTACAAACAAGAAGCGTTCAGGGCACACCGCTGTTATTCCAGCCGACTTTACACTACATGGTGGTCCATGAAACAGGACACTCTTAAAATCAGAGTCTGAACTCCTTGCTAGCGGCTGCTCGTCTACAAATGTCAGAGATTAAGGGGTACAAAGGCATGCGCGGAAGAGCACTGAAGTGTGTGGTCATTGAATACGTGTTTGATTAGAAAACTGCTGAATATAGACGTATTTCAATACATTGTTTATTTCCCCGTACGATGTTTATTCCCTGTACCGCTGTACTATTTAATAACAGCTGCCTCCCAAGGCGGTTTCCCGCGCAGGACGTTTGCTTATTTGCCTTTATTAGAGCCGTAACAGCGTAACCACGGGGGACGTTTTGTACACATAAATTAGGCAAACAAGTTTCATTAGACTCTTTACAAGCGACCAGCTTCAGAGCTTAGATAGGCAACTGAACAAACGTGTTATGCGCATGTATGACCAGAGTCCTTCAATGCTTTACTGGTCACGAAATTTCGGCGCTCGTTTCATATAGGGACCGCGCGCGCCACTACAGGCGCCACCGCCGCACGAAGGGCAGCCAGCCGCCGCGTTCGCGGCGTCTTGGCCTGCTCTTGGCGTGCAAACGCTCGGTGCTTTTGGTGTCTGCGCGCTGATTAAGTGTGTTTTCTTTTTCGTAGTAGTTAGCGATGAATAGTCCAGTCATCACCTGCCTACAATGGGCTTTTATTTTTCGTAGTAAATTACTGTAGACTTCGGCCGCGAACGGCAATGGCTTCTGCATGCTCTGGCACAAGCGCTGCGCCGTCGTGTTTTCGGATTTTTAAATCTCTATTTCTTCTTTTCTTAAAGCAAAAGTTGTCATACGGTAGCTGCGTAGTCATGGACTGTGCGGGCCTATCGATAATACAATAAAAAAAAACTGAAAGAAACCAAGTACGCGTCGTTCAGACTACGCTTAATGAATCCGTTGACTGCTCTGGAATGCACAGAACACTAAAAGAGATAGCCCAATAGTATTGTCGTTTCGATGAGTGGGTACATACTTGAGAACATCTAAAAACGCTGCAGAAACGCGAAGGATCAAAACACGAAGAGATATATGTTGCACCACGTGTCTTTCCGCTTCCACGCTTTGCAATCCTTGCAAAAACAGGAAGCGAAAAAAGAGCAATAAAACTGATTTTATCACACGCAACAAAAATTCCATGTTACGAAGGCAGACAAAAGAGCGTCGTGGTCCAGCGTACAAAAATTTATTTTTTTGCACTGCGATGTGCAGCACACGGAAGAAACAGAATATTGCCACGTAGCCAAGAACGACGCAAAGCTTTTCTGAACGCAGCGAGCAAGCAAGCTCCTGTTCTACAAACGACTAGAATGAAACACAAACGTCGAAGAAGCAGTCCACAGTGTGACGTGCACAGATGAACGTCGATAAAGTGAGTTGCGCGGCGATTGCTATGCATGCATTACTCTCGGAACAAATTTCAGATCCATGAAAATGGGATCGAGAACATTGTCGAAGAAACAAAAAATCAAGTTGCCGAGAAGGTGGCACCCTTTTCATATCAAACAATATTGCCCGACGGGACGTACGACAAAAAGAGCAAACGGGCGCTCCGGTTCAAACGCCAGATAAGAAACCGGAATCGACCACGCGCGGTTACAAAACAAACAAGACGAACCCTAAGGAATAATTCGCGGAAATATGAAAAGTAAAAGCACAAGGACGTCCCAAAGCTTTTTTACACGCGAGCCTGAGCGCAAGGTAATACAAGTTTGCAAACAGGTAATGAAGCACCGCTACGACCTGACATATATGACAAAAATCCGGCTTTAAGTTAGCCTTGTACAATTCTAGGTCCACGATGCTCTCAAAAGGATACATTGCTTTTTCCTTTCTCACACACAGTGCATTTCCACACACTGTCACACACTCATAATCGAAGCTGAAATCTCCCGTTTCTTGCCTTGGAATGGCGCGCCTCCATTTCTCTCGCAGCTCCCTGTCGCTCGGTCAACAGAACAAGGAAACATTTTCTGTGGTATCGTTGTACAAGGATCAACATCCCGGGAAGCAACACATGTTAGGCATCGTCGTTGCACTACGTAAGTCGCATCACAAGAGCGCGAGATGCACGTTACATTTTTTTTCCCGCACAAAACAAACACAACTCGCGGTGGCTCCGCCGTTCGAGCCAGCGCAACGCCGCCTGAGGAGTGACCTCACTGAGAAGGTGGCGCCACCGCGCGGCGGCCAAATGCAGCATATGAAGCTCTCCCATTGAGTTACAGAGCAGTTTCATGACCACTAAAGCATTGAAGGACTCTGGTATGACTTAGGAGAACTATCTGCCGTCAATTATTGTGTAGATGGGTGCTCAACAAAGTTTCATTCGTACTGAATTGATGGCATAAAATTCTTTAATGGAAACAAGCCGCAGTATATTGCAAAAACTTCAAAAGGCTTAAGACCCTTAAGAGATTGAGGGAGATTGAAAAATCTTTATATTGCCCAAGTTTTTCAGTCATGCCACTTTGCAGGGGCCTATTTTAGCGCGAAGCACAAGAACTTTACACAGCGCGCGCAATTAGAAAACGAAGATATTCCAACCGTGATGAAAGTTCATTAGGCCACCAGTTGCCTCCATCGTAAAGTTTTATAGTGATTGTTCAGAAGGCCTAGCTCTAAAATTATATTGTGTTGCATGCATTTATTGCCTAAAGAATAAGCGGCGAGAAAGAGAAATCCATAGAAAGCCCTCAAATTCTGTAATGTTCTTGTCATGAAATGGCGCGAACATGCCCGAAAGCGCACACCTACTAATGGGTGCCATCTTTCAAAATAAATAGCCGCAGTACTAAAAAACGCTTTTTGCTCTGTGTGCAAAATTGAACACCGCTGAACTGAATTTACCCTGAACATGATGAACCAACAGGCCCAGACTTCCACTTTCTCAAAAACGTTGCTACTGGAATATAGATATAGTTATTACTTTCCTATACGCAGCAAATTAAGAACTATACCTTTATTCTGCGACACCGTGCGTGACAGGAGCTGGCACTGTAGGCCTACACACGTTTTTTATATTTATATTTAGAGAACTACACCTCAAGAAATTAGAGAACGACACCGCGTACACTACAAGGATGCGATTGGTGAAACATATACAATATGGGGGAAGCAGCTCCCTTTAACACCGACATGGTTACGTGTTCTCCGCATTTAAATTTAGAAGAATGCCTTAATTCGGCAACCGTGCATATATGGACGACGTTTTAGTCTCCAGCTCGTCTTCTAGAATCTTCGCTTTACACCACATTGGTGAGAGTGAGAAACCGGGTAGGCCATACCTGTTCACCTCGGTTGCAAATATGGCAAGTGAGGTCATTTTCACCACGCGTTGATCTGGTTGCAAAACATGTTTACCATTTCTTATTTTCAAGAACACCACAACGAGTATCCGAAATTTGTATCCGTGAGAGAGGTGGCTATGGGCTCGACAGTTGAGATTTCGCAATCACTCATTTTTACTGGTAAACAAAATCTCAACCTATTGCCATCTGCGCTATGAAAAGCACCACGCCTGAGGTATGCGGATAAATGTACAGGGTAACAAAACCTTAAAAGTGCGCACAACGTACAGCAGCAGGAATCGCTCCCGTCAATAACACGAAAATTGCGGGAGATAAAAGGTAGCGTGAAGCCTTAGCTGCTCCGCTGCTGTGGTCCAACGTAAATGCGTGTGTTTTTCTGACAACAATGTTGGTGTTTCGTCACAATTTTTCTGCGGTCAATTTGTAACCCGGTTAGTTCGGCGAATAATCGTTGTTGCAGGAAGTAGCGCAAATCCACCGGAAGCGGTTGCATTATTGCGGCGTCTGCCTCAATACCCAACGTAGCCTATTACCAGAAGCAACTGCATTTACACGAAGCGATAAATAACATCCCATTGAGAAAAAGTAACGATTGAAAGTTTTGCTGCAATCATCCATTCTTTTATTCATTCATATTGCAGGCCAAGATGTTGCCCTATGCACGGGAGGGGGGGGGGGCAATACCTAAAGGCACAATTATAAAGCAGGCGGGAGCAGGTTGCGACATATGGCATGTCACAAGCGCGTCTAAACCCTAGCCTAGTGTAAATGAAGGCTTCTAATTCCGCGCTTGTGCTCTGGTGAACTGATTTTATTTGTAAGCATTAGTGGGGGCGCGGAATCCTCGCTCTTCTATTTTCTAAAGATGTATCTAATCAGAGAAAACGGCCGGAAAAACAAAGATGAATCGGAGAAACCGGCCGATGCAGGGCCCGAGAGCATGCTGCTTCGCTCCAAGCAACCCCATCCGGCCACCTTGCCACCCACGTTCGAGACTGCCACTGCGAAGCCTACGTGCACAAAATTGCAGTTATCGGACGGAAGAGAAGTAGAATCGGACGAGAGATAGTTGAAGCATTGGCCATAGACGAAGCTAGAGATAGCTGCGTCAGTGTGCCGTCTGTGGCACTGTCACGTACCGAAAAAGAGTTTCTGCGCAGCGATCTTCGCTAATCATCTAACTGACTGACGTGAACATGCTTTTTTATATTTTTCGTGTTTTTTCTTATATATATATCTGTGTTTCCTTCAGTAAAATTCCAGTTGATAGTCAGCAGTGTGTCGCGTATCTCCTTCTTCCTTTTGTGTTCGTTTTATTCAAGCTGATTCCCATCGAAGATGTAGGAACTAGCACAGACCAGACCCATTTTGAATTTAATGGTCTTGATAATTTGTCAAATTCATGATGCCCTTTTAATTACGAGGGTCCCATAGTGTGAGCATAGTAATCTGCATTGGCTATGTGGTGACTTCTGTGAATTGTTCTCTGAGAGTAAAGTTTTACCTTGCTGTCTCACTTGGTGCTACTATTCGCACCTTCCTATAAGATTTTTGCCAACAAGAGATAGAGAGTTGTGGAGGCCTTTTTAAAAGAGGAGGTGCATTTCATACATTTTTCACGTCCGCGGCATAAACGTTTTAGTACCCCAGGTGAAAAAAATAACATTTCAGTTCATATGCGAATTTAATCGTAGTTTCCGGCCCTGAAGTCACGTGCGTTACAACGGCGCAACCCCTTGCGTGTTACATCGGCGGAGCGAGGGTTGGCCTACAGCTGGACGCGCCCTAAATGAATGTGACACAAGCTGGGTAGACACACTGCACACCAGGGCCAGAGAACTGTGAGTGTGGTGAATCCGTAGCCTGGAGTGGTGCCGGCAGAAGTTATTGGCACGAAAAGAAAAAGTAAAAGAAAAGCGAGGTGGGTGACACAAACACGATGCATCACGTAACAATTCTTTGGTATGTATTGATCGGTTTTCGCCTTCCAAGCACGCAAGTCTTTAAGGGGGGCATTTTAAAAATTACCGGTCTAACAAAGCTTTCGTTGCCAAACAGCAGTAACATAATTTACCCCAGAACGACTGGAAACAGGATTGAATAGATTTTAGAGCATAGAAATATTAACGAGCCTCGAAGTGTTTAACCAAAGCCAGGCCTATTTTAAAACCCCCAGAACTTCATATAAATATATTGAATTCAGCTGGCCGGTACTTCTAACTAATATTATCATATAGGTTTACGTCACCGCATTAAAAGTAAAATGCTCAAATATTCCAACTTATAACAGAAAATACTGGGTAAAATGCCCTTATTAACCACATTCCGGCGTATATCTGCAGTGCAAATAGGTTGAAAAATGGTATTATGGGACCGTTAGTTGACGTTCCGCGATATCGTGCGCACATCCTTTGAAGAAATGTGCGTTTTGTTGCAAACTTTTATGAAGAACAATTTCCGTTCCTTGGTACTCCTTGAGGAAAGATGACCAGCCTAATGTGGCGCAGTCCAAGCAGTGCACGAAATTAAAGAAGTTTGTCCGAAATGTTGAAATTAACATACCTGTCAGATAATTAGCTGATTAAAACTTAGCAGGACCAGAGTTACATTCTAGTGGACACACATAACGCTGTACGTTTCACTACCGCGTCGGAGGAACTCACTGTCTTTGCAACAAACCAACCCCAATGCTCGACCGTGGAGGACAGCAGTCAGCTCGTATCGGGCCGTGACACGTCCACGTTTGCGTCTCCCAACCTGGACAACGCACACACGCCTATCGTGAAAACCGGGATGACATACAGTCTTGCTCTAAAAGTCTGTTGTTCCAGGAATGTTACATCTGAACTCGCGAAAAATCATTCCGCGCCCTGCTGGACCGTTTAAAGGACATGGGGCTGTCGGACCAGCTATGATGCTGCAAATGCTGTCCTTGCTGCGTGGCTTGTTAACCGTCATCGTATTGTCCCGGTCTATCTCTTTTTCTGTCTATACTTCTCCTAGACTCAGTCTTGATTGAGGTGCTCTCAACCCGAGGGGAAGTGATCGGCTGAGTAAACTTTCATTTCTCTTCCAATGAAGCAACTCTGTCTCGCGCTATTGCTCCTTCCGCTGGCGCTTCTCCAACGCCTAATCAGGGTGCGCCGAGTGGCAAGAGAGAGGCGTACAAACTTTGAATACACTTATACACTGCATATTTGCCCATTCCAGGTATCACGGTAGTGAGATGGCACGCGGCTTTGTTTTGGAAGTAAGGGGAGGTGTAAGGTCCACTAAAGAGGTCAGGCGCCAAGCGCGCGGGCGGCGCGTCAGAACCCCGCCACTCTGTCTGGTGGCTCGGCACTGTGGACTCTACGCTGCAGCCGTCGCCAATTCGTCACGGCGCGCACGGGAGACGGATGGTCTGGCCGACCGAATACCACGGGGATAATCCCCCCTTGAAAACGCAGACGGTGCCGCCGGATTCTGAGAAGCGCCGGTGAGGTGTGATTACCGACGTCGGGACGAACGCCGCGCGAGCCTCCATTGTTAACGCGCCCCGGTCAGCACGACGCACGGTCGCCGCCTTTCGCTCTCACCCCGCGGGGTCGCGCTCACTTGCTCGACCGCGAGCGTGCCGTTGCCCTAAAGGTGGCGGCGCCTCATTGAATATTCCGCAGCGCGCTGAGTGACAGCTGTCTACGTGAATTTGGGCACTCCCTTACGCGTGTACGAACGTTACAGGGGCATTCCCGAGAGAGTGTGATCTCGAGGTGTCATAAGGCCGAACTTGGCCGTTAGAAATCGTTCTTGTCTGAGCGCTGAGCTGGGCAGTTCCCGGCGGGACAAAGAGTCTCGACCATTAAAGCTAGGTTGGGATTTGTGAGCCTTCTAGGCTAGAAGTTAAAATCGCGTCGAAAGTTTAGGGTACAGCGCCGTACCGGGCAACTAGACGGAACTTGCGGCGAGACAGAGTCTCGGCCGTCGTTTCTCCAGCGGTTTGTGTACGCTCCGAGGGTAGGAGAGTCAGACGAAGTTGAGAAGCTCAAGTGATTTGTGCGCACTTAGTGCTAGCGTCTAGCTGAACTAGCTGAAGCCAGCGCACGGGGCCAACGACGCGGCAGCCGACCACCGAAAGTGCGGGTGAGTGGGATTTCTTGCGCTTCGTTGTGGCGGTGTAGGCTGAGTCTGGGGTTGTATGGTAGTCACGCGGAGCATGCTGGCGAACATGGCGGAAGGAGATGGAAGTGGTCAGACGCATGAGGCGCCACCTCAAGGGGGAACAGCAGCAGGAGGGGTGGTCCAAGCGGAGTCTGAAGCAATAATTTTTAGACGAATGGAGTTGGAGTTTCAAGAGCGAAAAGAGAAAAGAACGTGCGAAGCAGATGAGCGAGAGAGAGGAGAGGCGCGCGAAGAGGAGGAAAGAGCCCGCTAAGGGGCGGAGCGGGAGAGACGAGAGGCGCGAGAATCAAAGGAGCGTATACAAAAGTTTCGGCTCGAATCTGAAGAGCGGTTGCCAAGGTATGAGTTGGAGCTGGAGCAGAGAGGGCAGACGCCCTTGCGCTTGGACACGCGCGAGCAGAAACAATGGGGCACAGACCCAGCTAGTTGTATAGCGACAGTGAAGTTGAATGGTTCCGGCCAGTGTTTGGAAGTTGAGCATTGCGATGCCAAAGTGAGTAGCCGTGGCTCCTAACACGAGGCTAGCATTTCCGCCGGTGTCGAACGGTTGGAGACTGACGTTGGAATGAGGAACGACGAGGTAAGAGCGTCCGGTGATACCTTAGAGCGGTGTAATCCTCGAACGTGACGAGCAGCCTCGCAGGCAGAGTTTGGGGATGGAGCTGCAGTGCATAAGGCAGGACCCGTCGAGCGGGCCAAGTTATGCACTGACAGCAAAGTTGAATGGGGGCAGCCCGTTTTTCAACTTCAAGCCGCGCGAGAACGAGATAAGCGGCCGTGGCTGCGCACAGGTGGCGAGCGGCTCAGCCGTGAACAGCTGCATGGAAAGGGAAGCGAGCATGAGGAGTGTTCCAGCGAGTGCGGCCGGTATAAGAGCAGAGTCAAGGGGTAGCCTTGTTGCGAGTGGAGGGCTGCCAGTTACTTTTGCACCAGACACTGAGCCAATGTATGCTGCACTTGCTGGCACGGGCAGTACCCAAACTCTAATGGATGGACTGGAGGAGATTGGTGTCACGCAAGAAAGCCTTGGGGTCCGCCGCGCTCCAAATTTTACTCAAAAGTTGCACGAGAAAGTGAACTCCGTGTCCGGCGTTCAGGCGCTCGCCCAGAAGAGAAAGGAGAGAGAAGACGACAAAGCATGTGACGAGATGGAGCGAAAAAGAGACAGAGTTGACGACCAGGCTTAGGAAAAGCAGGAGTTAAGGGCGGATAAGGGAGCTGAGAAGGTAGACTGGGTTGAACATGCAGAAAAGAGAATAGAAAGTGAGGGAGAAGGCGAGAAGGCGGAGGACAAGGACCTGAGAGCATTTGACGAGGGTAGGAACGATACGGAGATGTCGCGTAGGCTAGGTAGTCTTGATGGTGAGAGTGTAACCGAGGAGGCTGATGGTGAACACCAAATCGCATGTGGGGAGACTGCGAAACCAAGAATTAGAGCTTCCGAGGAGGTGGCGAAGAAGAGAGAAAAACCGTGTGAGGCGGCAGCTACGGTTGAAACAGAGGAACGAGACACAATCGGCGATCTCGCGAAACCGGTGTCTGAGATAGAGCTTCGTAGCTTTAGTATCGGTTGCGGCCATTACCGAGATTTAGTCGGGAGCCACGCTGGAAGGGTTGACGCACTAACTTCTGCGACCTGGCCGTGTGTCACAGGCCTGAGTTCTGAGTTCTGCCAGGACGAGTGCATGCCGGGACAGCTAAAAAACAGTCTTGGTCAGGCCGCTGCTCAGAATGCACATAGCGTGTCCGAGCGGTTTTTGGTAATAACTGATATTGGTGAGGTGGTTGCAGTGGGGTACTCTATACATAAGAGAAAGAATGACCCCGAGAAGGTCGTCGCGTTCGCGGGCCGCCGCTTCCCACCAGCATCATCCTTTCGCTCACGCTGCCCGCACGCGGCATTGCCTTACGTTGGGGCATTGGAGAGGCATGGCCACTTGGCCTTTGGGACAAGAAGCGAGGTCGCATTTTGCGATACCACTCCGTCTTCCCCGAAGTTCTGTTCGCCTCATGGGGCTAAATTGTTGAGACTTGCGTTGGCATTGCAACGCTACACGGTCCGGATCATCTGCAGAGTGGTTGAAAATACTCGAATTCACTACCCTGTTTTCGGAATGTTGCTTGGGGAGGCCATTATTGAATTGCCTCAGGAGTACTGACACCAAATTTTGATACCTAAAAAATGATATAATTGGCTTCAGTAGTTTGTACAGATGCCTCACAGAAATTTTTGCAGCGATCCGAGGCCGGAATCAGATCTAAAATCGATTTTGATTGTCCAGGCCGCGAGCTTCCACAAATCGGCAGCACTAGCGCAATCGCTTTTCGGCGTGACGAAACATTGGCCTACGTGTCTGGCCGGTTCAGGGTGACGTCATATAGTCGTTTTCAGAACCGGAAACAATATCCTGCGCTGCTGTTGTCGGTGGTATTCGTTTGGGCAGGAGACGTGGGCGTAGCTGTGTGAGCAATGCTTGTAAACGTTGCGTGTTCGACGTCTTTGCTCTTCAGTTCGTTGCCGGCGCATGGTGTTCGACACTGGTGCCGAAAACGGCGTGGTGCGCGATGTCGACGGGCACCGCGGCGACGCGGCGATGCGCGTCGCCGAGCTCGCCCAAGTTGTGCTATGGCAAGCTCGCGGTATGCGAAGTACTGCTCGTGGAAGCCTGCCCGAGCAAATCGACGACGACGCCAAGATGCATTATTTTCCACGCGACGACATGCAGCGCTAAATGTGGACTTCGTGGAGTTCGTGCACGCCGGCGGCCGCAAGAACTGTCGCCCAAGCCAGCGGGCTCGGGGTTGCACGGGTCACCTTGGGTGTTGGGAATTTAGTATCGTGGCGACTATTTGATCGCTGGTATCTGTACAACTGCGAATGACCATCCCTTACACAACTTTTCACCACACTATCATCCCCTTTTTCGCATACGAAGCTTTATTTTGGCAATAATTTCCCTTTCTGCGATCGGTGACCAAGACATCTGCCGCGGCCTGTTTTGATTCTAGCGCGCAGGTGGCGCCATCTTTCGGCCGTTCGCCGCACCGTGGTGCCGACACTGCTGGGTCGGAGCGCAACCTCTGCTTCCGGTCAGCGTAGGCTTCCCATCGCGGCAAATATCTGAACGCCACTTTTAAATTCAGCTCTGATAACAACTCCTAGCACAATTTTCAACACACTAACATCTAGTTTCTCGCATGTAGAGCTTCTTTGTCGTGATCAGATTGATTAGAAGAGTGGCGACAAGCTGTTGCTATCACGGTCTGCGCCGGTTCGAGCCGCAGTGATATTAAAAAACGGACGACGGCAAAGACATCGCCGGCCTAATCGCCTGGCCAAATAAAGTTGTTCTGTCTGTCGGGTGGCAGTGACTCATCCGAGTCTGAAGATTCAGACGACATGTCGTGTGCGGGCGAGTCGCGGACCATGTACAATCGTAGCAGACGATGCGGCGAACGCATGGAGGAAAGAAAAACGTCCCTGACGTCACGGGTGAGACCGTGACGTAAGGCTGCCCGCTTGCAGGCTGGCCTTCGAACGGCCATTTTCCCGCGCGGCGACCAAATTTGAAATTGGTTGCAATAAACGTGCTATAATTAATTCTGTGTTGGCGGCTGACGGCTTTCGGTTCGATTTTCGTAATTACTGGGCCAATAGGCATTCTTTACAGCATAAAAACTGAAAGCGAGAAATTTCGTGTCAGTACTCCTTTAATGCCTCCACGACGGACGTGAACGTTCCGTTCACCCGTCCTTTTTCGTCGGTGGTGTGTGTGTGTGTGTGTGTGTGTGTGCCGTGGTTCTGCGCGACGAGATGCCTTGGGTGCTCGATCCGTGCACTAAATTCATCAATCCGCGCATCGAACCAAACTGTTCTGTGCACCGCAAGTGAGCGAGAGCACAGCCGAACATTCTTGAAGGAACGTTATCAGGCTACGCCGTCAAGGAGGACATTTGCGCGCGTGCGCATAGTGGCATCGCAAACTTTTTTAACGTTTTATTATCGTTGACTGCAAAATTGCCCGTGTTGTTTGCCAGTCCTTATTCCTTTTGTTCTTGTTGTCGAGTGCCGGAAGGTTTGTGCGTGTTTGCAGTTATAGCGTGCCTCAGTGTTATAGGTTGAGTTGTCTCGTTGTTTGTGGCGTTTACGCGCCCTGGAGACAGGACACATGTTTTTTTTTACTCGCACTTTGTGTTTTAGCATTTTTTGGTGTGTTTCCGGTTTGCTAGAGTATTTCTTCCCCGTTTGAACGGCTAGTAAATAGGTTGCGTTTGTAGCTTAGGTGAGAGAGAGTTCGGATCTGCTGAACTGCAGAAATGATAGGTGGCTCATTTGTGGTTATACCTAGCTCCTTCCACGTGTTTTTTATGTTCCGCTATTATTGCTGAAGGAGAGATGAAACGAGCGGCCCTTTTAAATTCTTTTCGGATTGACTGAACCAAGAGGTCCAGGCCCCCTCTTAAAGGGGGGAGTTGTAAGGTCCACTGATGAGGTCAGGGGCCAAGCGCCCGGGCGGCGCCTGAGAACCCGCCACTCTGTCTGGTAGTTCAGCACTGTGAACTCTACGTAGAGCTGCAGCCGTCGCCAATTCGTCACGGCGCGCACGGGAGACGGATTGTCTGGCCGACCGAATACCACGGGGATAATCCCCCATCGAAAACGCAGACGGCGCCGCCGGATTCCGAGAAGCGCCGGGGAGGTGTGATTACCGACGTCGGGACGAGCGCCGCGCGAGCCTCCATTGTTAACGCGCCCCGGTCAGCACGACGCACGGTCGCCGCCTTTCGCTCTCACCCCGCAGGATCGCGCGCACTTGCTCGACCGCGAGCGTGCCGTTGACCTAAAGATGGCGGCGCCTCATGGAATATTCCGTAGCGTGCTGAGTGACAGCTGTCTACGTGAATTTGGGCACTCCCTTACGCCTGTACGAACGTTACAGGGGCGTTCCCGAGAGAGTGTGACCTCGAGGTGTTATAAGGCCGAACTTGCCCGTTAGAACTCCTTCTTGTCTGAGCGCTGAGCTGGGCAGTTCCCGGCGGGACAAGGAGTCTTGACCGTTAAAGCTAGGTTGGGATTTGTGAGCTCCTTAGGCTAGAAGTTAAGATCGCGTCGGAAGTTTAGGGTACAGCACCGTACCGGGAAACTAGACGGATCTTGCGGCGAGACAGAGTCTCGGCCGTCGTTTCTCGAGCGGTTTGTGTACGCTCCGAAGGTAGGAGAGTTAGACGAAGTTGAGAAGCTCAAGTGATTTGTGCGCACTTGGAGCTAGCGTCTAGCTAAAGTTTGAAGTTTTTCTTTTCATTACTCATGTACCAAGTTTTCCTACTGTAAATAGCTGTATATAAACTCTTCGTTTCACTTAATCAACCCCAACGCCTCTAGTTCGTCAATTCGACCGCCGCCTCCAAGAACTTCAACACCATCGCCCTGCCAGCCCCCTGCCAAATCAACCGGAGCCCGGGCGATTGGGTTCCTGATCGACACCGGACTTCGGGGAAACGAACACCACCATCTTTACTGGAGGGGAGGGGCTCTTTTACAGTCATTCTAAGTTCGCCGTGGCGGTCGCAAGGAGGACTGGTGCTGGAAAAAGTTCCATTGCCAGCCTATTACCCTGGATTCTACAATTGGCCCGGCACGTTAAAGTCGCCGAATAAAAGAAAGTTGTACTTGCCAGGGTCTAAGGTTTCGGAGAGCTGGTGAAAGGCGGACACGAAGGCGGGGATTTATAGAGCTGGATGAAGGCAGTACACATCGATGAACAAGTGTTTTCCAAGTTTCAATTCTGCTTCAACCCAAGCGCATTAAATCCCTGATTCTTGGTGACAACAACAAAATGCAGTCATAGGCTTTCGCAATGCATATAAAACTCCGCCACCGTATGTTTAGCCAGTATGTTTGTAATCCCTGTCGTGGTAGAAGACATTGTACTTATCGGGGAAGTAGTTTGTGGTTGAAATTCTTTCGGATAAGCAGGTTTTTGTAATGCAGTACACGTCATGCTTAAAAATGACAAAATATTGAAGGGCTGCTGTGCTTTTTTACTTAGGCCTCGCGCGTTCTGGTAGTAAAAAGAAATTCTCATGAAATATTTATATAAGTGGCCAGCAGCGTTTTCTCTTCTCTAAGAATGCTGTCAAATTGGCGGAATAAACAGCCCGTGGGCCAGACTGACGAGTTATTCACAAGGCCAAAGCAGGAATTGCTAACAGCAACACGGAATGAGACGTAGCTCGGCTGTTTGGCCTTTAGCGGTGTGCATACAACCTTCTCACGAAGTTGTTCACAGACGTGACGAGTTTCGTCGTAGTAGACACTGAGGCATTCTGGTGCAGGCGGGGCACAAACAGCGCTTTCTTGCGGGGCTGGCCGGGGACGTCAATAGCTCACTGCATTTGTTCGCCCTCACGGAAGCGTGGGGGAGCGGGTGGGGGGTGGTGCCGGGGTTGCCTTTTGGAGAATGGTTGCAAGCTGGATATGCATGTTCGTTGGCGCAGCATGCGCTAACTTAGACCAAGACAAAGCAAGTTGAACACAAGGACAGTGGCTTAGAAGTTGAATACAAGGACCCAGCCGCTGTCTTTGTGTTCAACTTGCTTTGTCTTCGTTTAGGTTCACGCTGGTTGCACCTACGAAATTGCGTTTTGTTGAGGGTGCCGGGGCGGGGACAAAGATAGAGAATGGGAGAGAGAGAGAAAGTGTTTATTGAACGGTTAATACTTACATGGCGAAGGATTGCCTCTCAACAGAGGGCACAGGTATGGCCGGGAGAGGGACGAGCAATGAAACGAACGGCAGTGAAACAAAGTGCAGTGAAAGGGCAATGGAGTAATAGGAAGGGCCATGAAATAACAGGCGAGGTCCACGCGGAAGCGCCGTCTAAGCAACTCGACGAGGAGGTCTGGTCGCTTGGCGAGGGTACTATGAGTGCGTTGTGAGAGCTTGGTCTAGCAGTTGTGTCAGGAACCGTAATTGCTCGTTTGGCAAAGCGCACACCTCGGTTTGAAGGGATCCAATTACGGCTGCCTGAAGTCCTGATGCCTCTGTCGTTTCCCTTCGAAAACACGCCTTCACCTGCCGCAGCTGGCGTAGCTCGTCGGTTAGGGTAGATATACCTTCCACTGCGTTGACGAGAAGGTCATTCATTCTACCCAGTGGCCGCCAAAGTCTCCGGGGTAGGGGAAGAATGCCTTGCGGTACGGAGCCGAGTGAGGCGAGGTGGCCGCTGCTGCAAATGCCGCCGTTGCGGCGTTTTCGTCGGGCTGAGATGTTGGTGTCTCTTTCCAACAATCGTTGCAGTGGAAAGGAATGTCACCAGCGCGGAGAAGTTGGGCGCCTTGGTCGGGCCGGGCAGTACACTTTGTGTGCACGCATTTTCTATATGAAGCACGGCGAAGCGATTGCTGCTTGACATTGACCTGCTGCGAACAGGTGGCGCAGTTGATTCTACCTGGCATCTTGGTGGCCTCGAACCTTAGGACATAGGCAGGGCAAGAATACACAAACGCGGATTCAGATTGTAAAACGGAAAGGCTGTACGTGAAACAGCCCTCACTAGTTACCTAGAGTGCTTAGGCGTCGCTAGGAAGCGTAGTCATTGGCTTGAGGAACATTTTTTTTGGTGTGTTGGGCGAGAATTGGAGGACCGTACTTAGAGAAAGGCGCAGAGGCCGTCTGGCTTTGTGTGATTTGCGCTGTGACCGCGAAGGCGTAAGGGTCAGGATGCTTGTTTCTTTGCGTTTTGTCATTCTCCTCGTACCGCTGTACTCGTCTTATTCGTGACTATTTCCTCCGCGCTTCTGATATGTCACTTTTCTCCCGAAATGAAAGCAGTTTTGAGTCGAGTACTGTCACCTATAGGTCTGTCATGATTGCTCGTTTCAATATTCTACATACGATACCACCTAGCCCACCTTACAGCTTTGCTTGTACTTCGTCGTACCGCAATCCGTCGCAGCAAACTTATGTCCCCAGCAGTGTCCGCGGTAATTCATCCTCGGGATTCTTACATCGGTCGCACAGAGCCTCACTGTACAAGTCAGCATCGCCGAGTGCCATCCAAGTGACTTTTGTTCAGCAGCGATTGGGCGATGCCTCTCAGTTCTTTGTTCAGCCATAAAACAGAGGCAAGGGCTGGAAATCTAGTTGTGTTCTTCCTGCTCCATTCCGCGCTTGGTGGCTTTGGGTCAGCAAACTCGTTGTTTTTGTCGTTCAACCCAGTGAACGTAGTGATGCCAAGTAGTACTGAGTACCCAAAAGTGGGACAGTTGACTACGCATAAGAATAAATCTCGAATACACACTCGTCTCTACATTCTAGAACCACAGGAACTCTCGAAAAGTCACTACAGCGGGACGTTGCTTATTGTTAGATTTGATTATTGTTGATTATTATTTTTATTGCAAACGCTCACCAACAGCCCTGGGTGTTCTTGGGGGGTGCACTGTGTACACAAGAAATAGACGGCATAAAAACGAACAGCCGAGAAAGAAATGCAGTAAATTCAACAACAGAGAAACAACTGTGGAGAGAAATGAAATGTAAACCATGAAAATCCGAACACAAAAACTAAGTATTTCGAATAATATGGTCTCTCAGAAAGATAATCTCTCAAAAAGTGTGTACTATAACCGTTAGTTATTACATTTTAAATCAATTTTATTAATCGCATGCTCATGAAAGCTCGAGAAAGCCCTTTTGACATCACCATCAGCCCGGCGCGCTGACCTTCCCGCCCCAAACTGCCGACCTCAGGGCTCCCATGGCGTAGTCAACGTGCTGGCTGCTGCTGGCACACGCCGCTCTGCTTCTACATGACGTAAAGTCACACTTTTGGGACTGAAATCATGCGGCCCGGGCGCGTACGACCCAGGCCATTATAAACGCGCAGGCACGCACTCGCGGTTTCCTGTGCGCGCTTCCAGACCGGTTGCGGTATGAAGAGAACGGTGACGTCATGAGCCCGCTCAGGTCATGGCGGTTACCTGAATGTTAGTTTCGTCGAAACCGAGAGTGACACAAATAAACCATGCTGTAAATCATTATTTACTCTACGATCGACCATGTAATGCACCATTCTATGATTACTGCGCTGGTAGGCACCCTTAGCAGCGAAACATAATTTGAAAGATGAAAGGTGTAAGATGTGAAAAAAAAGGGCACATGCCATGTCTATACAAGAGAAGTATTTAAATCGTAAGTTTTTACGCGCACCTACATAAAATCCTGCAATGGCAACAAAATGTAGACTGAATGTGAAAAATAATCGGTGAAACGCATGTTGACTTTGGCCGGTTGTTAACAGGCTCTGTGTTCTCTTGAAATGACATCATCCGTGCAAGCGAAGTGGTCTGCTTGGAATCTCAGATGAGCAGGCTGACAAGGTATGGGCTGTCGAATTCGGTGTGAATACAGCTGCGAAGAAAAATGTCGTCGCGCCTGGGGCACTCGGTTTTTGTAGTTCTCTTGCGTTTTATCCCTGAAAATTGGATTTTTGGTTATGCTAACGTCTTGTTTCACCAGCCAGAATCCCGTGCACGCGCCACGTACTGACTTGAACTCGGCGCAATGAAGGCTAGGATCGAGGACGGCATCGTGTATTCACCGTTTCCTGATGTCGAGGTCCCGTGCTGCTCCTTCTACCAAGCTGCCAAGAAGGCGCTCCTGGATGGCCCGTGCAAGCCAGCATTGGTGAGTCTTGGCCTGAAGGCAGGTGGTGGAATTATAATACAAAATCTAAAGGCCACAGAACATTGCATAGAACCCCGAATAGGTTCTGTCAATGGCTGCATACCACGAAGCACCAAAGCTGCATTTATCCCTGAAGAAGGCCATGTTGGAAACGGTGGGACTCTTCGACGATGTTGTTGTACTCTTTAGTAATCAAAGGAAAGCCATGCGACCAGAAAATGAGAAGAGGGAAGGAGGCTAGTTCGGAGTAGACCAAAAAAATCACCGCGTTGAAGGTGGTGAAATGGAGTTTGCCGAGTGATAGCTCGCATTTGGCGCAGACGTCTTCCAGACAGCCGCTTTTGCAGCAGCAACTACCGCAAAAAAATTGCACCACGGGCAATACACCGACGCTGCTTAGTCTGCGTGAACGCGGAGTGAAGCCAAAGTTTGCCGAGCATTATTTGCGAAAGAGGTAGAGGTGCCGGCTTTACCTTGGCTGAGCTTAGACGTCAGACTGGTGGAACGAGGCGTTTTGTGGATTTTTACCTGGAGTAACCAAGCTTTCGCTATAAAAAATGCGTCTATGCTAAAATTGCATTTCTACATACGCAAAATCATCTGCGTGGTGGCGCAGGAAAAGTTCACGTACACTCCAAGAAACTGTGTGGAGGCGGTAATCAAAATGCATATCAAGGTTCCACGTGCCACGAATAAACGCAGGAAATAGCTGGTACTTAAATATGGTAAAAAGCGAGACAAAACGGTATTCAAAAAAGAACGGGCTGTCGCTAGACCGATGTAAGTGTTCCTTATTGTGTCCCCGTTCTTTTTTTGTGTATTGTGCCATATCAAAGCTTTATCCGCTGCTAGCTTAAAAATTCAGCGCAGAATAGGAGGGCACTGAGACTTCATTGAGGAATTACATTGTCACAAACCCCCCCTTGCCCGCTGGCGCAAACATTAGAGGCGCGATAACACTTATTTACGTTTGCAGGGTGGCCGGCCCGTGCGCCGAAGTTGCGGGAGTGAATGAGAGGGTACAGGAGGGCACGAGTAGGCTTTAAACTAAATATATTTACTGCATCTACAACATGAGATTAAATCGGTACAGACAGCGCTTGAAACAAAAAAGAAAGAAAAAAACCTTTTACGCGGACATCGACTTTGTGCGCGCAGGCACTTCAAAGTTTACTTCAAAAAATACAATAATGTGCGGCTACATAATGTAAGTATACAAGAGGAGGTCCCAAGGTAAGAAACCATGGGCGGGACCTCCTATGCTTCTACACCATAAAGAGCGAGCATATAAAAAGACGTAGTTGGAAGTCAGCAATCCATTAGCACTAAGCTGGGAACGCCGAACAATGGGAACACGTGCGCGCAGGGCGGCTAACGCACGGCGCGACTATACAGGCGACAACAAGAGAAAAAAAACTCGCCCGCATCTTCCCACGGGGGGAACTCGAGTAAATGCGTCGCAGAGTGGTGGGGGTATCGCGTGAATGTTGCGTAATTGGGTATGGTTTGGGAATGCTTAATTGTTATTTCGTCTTTATTATTCTTATTTATTGAATGAAGGAGAAGCGAAGGCAAGGAGTGTAAAGTTAAAGTCTGTCTTTAATGCTTGGTGCCGTCAAGCAAAGCGTCAAGTCTTAAAGAGAAGTTTATTAATCCAAGTTACAGATATACATGCATTCCAAGCACTTGTCACAAAGAAATAATTTTTCTTAACACTTTCGGCAGTCTCAGAGAACACAGGATCCATGTGCCCAACATTAATCACTTCGTTAGCTTTACGCGTCAGAGCTTAGACCGGAATTAGGTCTTTAAATCGAGCCGACAACTACAAAAACCAGTAAAAGTGCACGCGCTTCACACGCATTGCAACCAAGTAGTGTGTGTCAAATACTTTCGCACACCTTGCATCTAGTGACTGGAAACAATCCGAATCGGTGCTCTGGCGACGTCGCTAGGACGGGCAGAGGCGCGCATTGTCACGATTACGTAATCAAAGTTACGTTCAAGTATCAAACAAAACCACGCTCGACCTGTGAGTGATTTGTGTTAACACATGGCACCCACAGGTTCACGCTAGTCATCACACTTTTTTTTTTTTTTTAAAGTCAGCTCCTTCAGTACATGTTCGCGGAGTGATCATCCTTCTGGCCTCTCGGCCTACACTTCTACGCACTCAGTGTGTTAGTAGGGCACGATACCTACTTGCAGTTGCTTATTGCTAATTCTAATGAACCGTGTAGACCAGCGCTGGAGAAAGGCCTGTTCCCCCAGCGTGGCGAACTCGGTTTCAAGGTGTTCAATCAGTCTCGATCGGATTTTCCACAAAAGTGGGAACATAGCGCGCAGCGGCTGCGCGCGCAGCGCCGCCACGCCCCGTCTCTTCCATATTAGGTAAGCCCCTACGCACACTAGGAACACCGTGAAGGCGTCACGTGAACGAGTGTCGGCGCCGACCGCCACGCCGAAGGTACGGGTTAGCAAGCGCCAGAACGTTTTTGCAACGCGACAGTCTTTGAGCGCGTGCCCAATCGTCTCTGTCTGGCCGCATTGAGGGCACCTCGCATTACGCGTCACCCCCCACGCAGCCAACGTATCTCCCGTAGGGAGTACTCCCCAGCCCCTCCTCCACCCAAAGTCCCTTACGTCTGGGGGCAGTACCTGGGAGGTGAGTTGCCTCCAGTGAATACGCCGAGCCTTTTCGGCATCCTCCTCTGCAATCGACTTGATAGCCAGTGCCTCGCATACCTTCGTTGGTCGCATTGACTTCCAATCTAACTCCGGTGCGCTCTCCCGCAGCATCCGGAGGGCGCTCGTGACGTGCCTGTAAAAGGCTGGTGGTTCCTCCGCGGTGGGACCTACCACTCTCTCGTCAAAAAATTCGCGACGCGCCGTCCCCAGGAAATACTGCAGTAGAGCCCTTCCGCGGTAGTCGACATCGGCTGCTAGGTCCGAGAAGCCCCTGAGAGCCAAAACTCTAAACATGGTCGGCAAGCAGGGAATGCCGAAGCCTCCCATGTCGCGGGGTAGGCGAAGGAAAGCACGCTTAACGCGTTCACTTTTTCCCGCCCAAAAGAAAGAACCGAAAAGCGTGGCAAGTTTCCGTGCTACCCGCGCGGGTGGTCGCGCCACGCGAGCAACATAGAAAAAGGCCGACGCCGCGGACGACTTAATAATAAACGCCCGTTCTGTCAGAGACAGGGGAAACTCCGATGCCACCGCGAGTTTCTTTTCGGCGACCGCTAACATCTCCCTCCATGACCTCCTCGCCACCTCTCCCGACGCGTGGAACACGACCCCCAGGACTTTCACGCCCGCTACCCAGTCGACGCCGCCAGGCAGGTCAGACGCGAACGTGCCAAAGCGTAGCGCCTTGCTTTTGCCCCTGTTCAGCAGGGCACCCGACAGCTCGCTATACTCCGCAAAAAGCCGTAAAAACGCTGCGAAGCTGTCTTCGTCCCGCAGAAACAGGGACACGTCGTCCGCGTAGGCCGAAACCTTGACCTGGCCCTGGCCGGGTAGGGGGAAGCCGCGGATGTCGGCGCTGTCCGCGACGCGTCTAAGGAGCGGGTCGAGGCAAAGGACGAACAGGAGGGGAGATAAAGGGCAGCCCTGCCGAATACCGCGCGTGACGCCAAAGGGAGGGCTTAGCTGCCCGTTCACGAGCAACCGAGTTGTCAGGTCCGAGTAAAGGTTACCAATTAGGGTTACTGTCTCCTGCGGAAACCCAAAACAGCGCAGCACGGCGAGCAAGTACCGGTGCTCCACCCGGTCGAAGGCTTTCGCCTGATCGACCGAGACGAAGCAACCGGCAATGCCACATCGTGAGGCAAAGGTGAAAAGGTCCCTTGTCAGGGATAGAGACGAGAAAACCGTTCTACCCGGAACGCAGCACGTTTGGGCAAGGCTGACAACGTCAGGCAGCACGCAACTGACCCGCTTCGCTATGATTGCGGCTACCAGCTTGTAGTCTGCATTTAGCAGGCTAATCGGCCGGTATCCTTTGGGGTTTGATGGCTCCCCTCCCTCTTTCGCGAGCAGGATGACCTTGCCCTCACAGAAACTGTTGGGTTTCGCGCCTCCCGCGATAATCCGATTCACCATGTATAACAGGGGGTCGCGGACTACGACAAAAAACGCCTTATAGAAGGCCACCGGGATGCCGTCAGGACCTGGAGCCGAAGCCGCATTCGCCCCATTTACTGCCTCCCACAACTCGTCCTCCGAAACCGGCGCTACCAGCTGCGCGAGAGAGTCGTTCGGCACGCGCGGTAGGTTGCCGCAAAAGCTTCGCATCCTCCTTTCAAAGCTCTCTTCGTCAAGCGCGGACACCTCGGACGTGAACAGGCTTTTAAAATACCCCATAAACACCCTTGAAATGTCCGCGCTATGCTCACTGAGCTCCCCGTTTTCGAGCTCGACATGTGGAACCCACGCGTGACCCTGCCTGTCTGTGGCGGCCGCCTTAACGTGCCGTAGGACCGCTGGGTCCGACAAAGGTCGCCCCTGCACGTATGCCTGGCTAGCCGCCTGTGAGGACTGCCGCAGGAGTCGCTCATACCTGGCCTGAAGGAGGCTGACATAATCGCGCATGGCGAAGGTGAGGTCGCCTCCGCCCTTGGCGATACGCAGCCTCCTCAGCGTGTTGTTGAGCTCCTCCGTGATTCGAGCCTTACGTTCCCGCCCCGCGTTCACCAGCGACTCACGCCACCTTGCCTTCAGTGCGTCCCACCCTTCGCCCCTTACCCAGTTCGCGTTCTCAGCCGCTAACGAGGCGCTGATTCCTGCTGCGCTAAGGGGGTCAGACACCAAGGCCAGGTCCATGCGCCACACGTCATGGCGAGGCACCCTGGCTTCGCACTGCAACATGCACGATAGCGGGAGGTGGTCAGACACGCGCGGCGTCCCCGGCGGAAACGCGAGCACCGCACAGCCCACCACGCTGCGCATGAGTTCAGGGGGAAAGAAAAACTTATCAAGCCGGCTCCCCGCTGCCCCCCTCGCCCACGTGGCTGCAAATTGGCTGCCGTGCAAGTGAACCCACGCGTCCGTGAGGCGGAAGTTGGACACGAGCTCGCGCAGCTCGCGCGCACCCCAGTAAGGCCTACGCTGCCCTGGACCTCTCACGTCTCGCTGTGGGTCCAGGACGCAATTAAAGTCCCCAACCAAAAACGTAGGATAAGAATCAAGCAAATAAACATCAAGCGAGCGAAAGAAATCAGACGAAAGGTTGTGCTGCGCAGGCGCATACACATTTACGGCGCGCACACGCCGTGAACCAAGATAAAACTCGGCGGCGATCGTACGACCGTCTAAACCGAAGATAACATGCGCTTTCTGGCGAAGGGCTGAACGCAAAAAAACGACACCTACACCACAGGCAACTGAGTTGGAAAGCGAGAAAAAAGCGTCTACGGAAAACCGAGTGCGAAACAAGGAAACATCGAGCGGTGAATGAAAATTGCACTCCTGAAGAAACAAAATGTCAACGTTTTGCGCTCGAGCGAAGTGCATAATTTCCCTTTGTTTGTCCAGGCTGCGGAAGCCTTGGGCATTCAAAGACATAAAATGCACAAGCATTATTATAAGGTATGACGCTACTTGCGTTGACATTTGTTTCTTGTAAACAAAATAGAAATCAGGTTGGTCGGGGCTTCTTACTACAGTCCTTTGCGCTGTCCGACTCGCCGGACGAAGGCGGGCCGCGTTTGGCAGGGTCCTTGCTCAGGTCCATGTCTTGCACGTCGGCAGTGGGGGCTACCACGCTGGCGTGAGCCAGCGCACCAGAGTCCGGGGGCTCAGTCGCGAGCGTCTCTGAAGGGCGGGAGGCTGAATTGGCCGTTGAGGGCGGGGTCGCAGGGAGTCCGGAGCCACTCGCGCCAGGCGACGCCAGCTTGGCGGCCTTAGCGCTTATGCGGCTGGGTACCCCGCGTCCCCTCGGTGTAAGGGGAGTTGTCGTGGCCGTTGTTTGAAGTCCTTGGCTGGTTGGTTGGGGCTCTCGGACTGCAGGTGGTTCCGCAGTGTTCTCCGCGCTGCTCTCAGTGACACTGTCACTTTCCCCGAAGGGAGAGAGTGGCGAAGACACGTCGTCCAGAGAGAAGGAGAAGTTGTCGTCGTCGTCTTCGTTGTCGTCGTCGTCGTCGTCTGGGTTTTCGCGCCCTGCCTGGAAGCCCTCCACCTCGTTGTCCTGGGTCGTCGCTAACTCCTGGCTTTTCCGCTGCACCACCTGGGAGGGCCGGGAACTCGTCCAGGGCTGCGGCGTAGGAGCGGGGCTTCAGGCAGTCTGCGGTCGGGTGGTGGCCCCCGCACTTGCGGCACTCGGCGATGCAGTGCTCCGCTTCGTGCCCGAAGGCTTGGCAGCGGTCGCACCAGAGGGCTTGGCAGTCGCCCCGGTTGTGGCCTGGCTGACCGCACCGCGAGCATACCCGCTTCACCCCCCGGTACTCCATCTGGACCTTGCACCCTCGCACGAAGATGAAATTGGGCACCGGCTTCCGCATTTCCATCTTGATGCCTCGGATGCCATTGTCCACCTTTGGGTGGCCCTTGAAGGTCTGGTCGTGCACGCTGATGACTCGTCCGTAGGGGGTGAGCGCAGCGGCCAGGTCGTCGTTGCTGATGAAAAGCTTGAGGCGCAGAGCCGTCATAAAGACGATCTGCGGCCCCACGCAGGTCACCGGGCAGGTTTTGCCGAGGATTTTGAAGTCCCCGGCCACGTTGACTTTCTCCGCGGCGGCAGCCGAGGCCACGGCCGCGCAGAATCGAAATGCGCCCTGATGCTGGAGCGCCCGCAGGACCCTCAGGGCCGACGGTCATGTAGATTCCGTCGATAATGTCGTCGACGGTGGCCTCCTTCGGAGCACTGAACTCGAAACAGTGCTCCTTCGGAGGCGGGGCCCGGAACTTCATGGAAGCGCCGGGGAGGCCCTACAGGAGGGCCAGGAAGGCAACCGCGCGCGCGGGGGTCGGCTCCCCGCTGGTTCGGGCTTCAGCTGGCGGTCCACTTTCCAGGCCCGAGGCGTGTTCCCCGGGCCCGGAGGTAGGCAGCAGGTCCGGTCCAAGAACGGTGGCGGCAGCGGGTCCAGGTCCGGGTCCGGGTCGGGGGGGGGGGGGGGTCAAGATCCGGGGGTCCGGCGTCAAGCGAAAGCCAAGCAAAGACGCCCTTGACTGAATTCCGAACGCGCGCTCCGCCGCTTATATACACACCGCCCGCGTTCGAGGGAGAGGAGTACGGGGGAGAGACGCGCATGCGCACACTTCCGTACACAAGCGCGCGAACTTTCCACGCACCCACCACGCCGTTATCACGTGTACCCGCCCTGCCGCCGTTACTGTTGAGCGCGACGCAGCGCACGGGTAGCTACGACGCATGCGCGCACAGACGCGCTCCCCCCGCACCGCCGCAGCTGTTGTTGAGAGTGACGGAGCGCACGGGGTACACGCGCTCCTCCCGCAGCGCCGCACCTGTTGTTGAGACCGAGGAGGGTACGGGGGAGAGACGCGCACCTGCGCCTCGACGCGACGCGCATCCGCAGTGAGCGTGTGGACGGCGCCGACAACATCGACGAGTGACATCGCGAGCCTAAGAAATGCTCCGCATTTAAAAAAGAAAACCAAATACACAATGCGGGGAACACAAATACACACTCTCTGGGGAGGCTTACATCTTTACCCTAGCAACAACAACAACAAAACATAGCAAGTACGCAAACTTCGCAAGAAACACTTGAGAAGGAGGCATACGTATTAACCGTAGGCGTGGCTATGGGTAACCACGAGTTCAATGACGGAAAGTCGCCGCGAAGTGCAGTCGCCTTCCCCGGGCAGCCGGTTACGTTTTTCGGGGACCCGGGGTGCGGAGTCTGCTCGGCCTTGAGAGTCACGCCGGCGGGGCGAACTCGATCCCGTAGATGGGGCGGTGGTCGGGCGCTGGACTTCGCTGATCTTTCCCAGCGTCTTTCACGTTGAAAAACTTCCAGTCGACTGCCCCAAGCTGCCGCTCGCACCCCCTTAAATTAAACTTCGCCCGATCGCCCGACTCTCCCGCTCATTTGTTCCCTCTTTCCCTGGGCCCTCGCCACCCCGCCGCATCCGCAAGTGCGGGGCTGCTCGCGTGATTGTGACGTCACCTTCCAGGAATCGGAGACGCCCGAGCTGGACTATTCGCCCCGAGCGCGAACACAGTCGGCCCCTGGCGGCGGCGGGACGAACCGCTCCTAGTGTGGATGGCGCTCTCGCGTCGTCTGCTTTTTCACGTTGCGTGCGGCGCAAGACGCGTGCTGCACACGACAAAACAACCAATATGTGTGCTCGTTTGGCAGTAAGCAATGACATACTTACCTCTGCTTGCGCATTTCCTCTAGAAACGCAATAATCAGCGGCCGTTGCGGGTTAATGCGCTGGTTTAATTCCACGAAACATATTCGCCCTGGTCACCGCTTGAGTGTGAAACGTGTTATAAACATTGCTTCCACACATTGCACTTTTCTTATTGTTGAGTGCAGTCGTCTGCCGTTTCGGAAACGTCGAAGGGTGCTTTTTGAAGGTGGCGTGGTGATTATTTAAAGGATAAAAGTTTAGTACGCGAAACGGGTAAGAAGCGACAAGACCTGTGCATACGCTTGCAAATTCCACACCCTTGTAAAATTGCGCTGTGTACTTATAGAAAGAAGAAACAAACAAAAACATTTACACTGCACACGACCCGTGCGCTATCGCCCATACATTACCGGACACGTATTTTACACCCGCAAGCGCCTGTGTGATCGTGTCCTTCCCGTACCTTTTCTCAAATAAATACCATTTTTGGACAGTCGTTGTTTATACTGAGGAGGAAGAATTAACATTTTTTCAACTGTATCAAGTTGCTAATTTTACGTATTATTTAAAATACGTTTCTACGGATGCGCAAGAGTATTTAGGGGGGATTTTTCGGTAAAATTAAGCAGTTGTGAGTTTGCGACTGTCGTGTGGCATTTCGTGTGTCATTTTCATATATATCATTTTCAAATTCGATATGAATCACCTTGTCCAGAAACGTGTCTCACTCAGCATAACCAAATGCCTAATATGGTCACGTCTTAACCTCTTCAGGTGGACCTAAGTTTAAAGAGAGAGGAGAAAACGCGTAATATAATGCACGTTGTTGCCCACATGTGTGAGGGGTGTGTGCCATGACTCGCTGGTTTTTTGTTTTTTAATATTTTCCCACAATGCTTGCTTTCAATACAATTTTGAAAAAGGCGAGCCACAATTCCTGGGCAATCCCGGACCAAAGGGGGGTTAATCAGTTTTGAAAATACGTACTGCTTTTTCACCGCTACAGAACACGACGCCTAGTGTAGTTTCGATTGTAAGTTTCGATAACCATAGTTTGGATAACCATAGTTTCGATAACCATAGTTTGGCTTTTCGCGTTACATGCGTTCTCTTCTCGCTGCTCTTGCAACGTTGGCAGGACCCCCCCCCCTTCCCCCCCCCCCCCCCCCCTCCCGAAAAAAAGCTAAATGCACAGAATTTCATTCGTTAACAAATCCTCAAGAATTAAATGCCAAGACAAATTCGATATTTAGTTTACAAAACAAAGTAGTTATCGGGAACCCGTTGCGCTGATTCGCAACGATAAATAAAAAGGAAATGTTTTACTACATATGCAACAGCGCAACTTCATTTATTGCCATCTTTAGGGTTCGTAAGCGACCTTATACGCAAGAATTCAAACACATCTCGCTGTTGCAGGCACCTGTTAGATTTTAAAAGGAACGCAAATGTTCAATAGAGCAGCCGTAACAGAAAATTTGTGCTCACTGTGAGGTCCCAGAAGCTTGGATTGCACACTGTAAACCTGCTTGTCACTTATAAGCCGTAAATAAGTGATCCGAAACCGTTATTCATCAAACCTTCCTTCAGAGTCGTTAAAATTTCATTTAAAAGACCCGTTAGAGCGGTTACAGTTATATCTCTGCGCTGATCAAAATTCAGTAATTTTATGTTGCCTTATGAACACACTAAAAATATCGTAAGCTCTTAGAAATAAGTTCGGGGCAGTTAAGTAGTGTTACCATTTCAGGGCATCCCACAAATGCAAGAATGCGTCATGCTACCAGTGAAAGCTATTGAGATTGCCGTTGTAACTGAATTTCAGAGATCGAGGCTTCCTGGTTTGTTTCTATTTATGCTTTTATTGAAGGCTCAAAGCCATAGTCTTGGAAGATCGAGCTTTGCTACGAGCAACAGCGTACAAGTTCATTGCTTATAATTACGGCCACATCTGAGATTCCCGTATGAGTCGTACTTTTTTGGCGTAGTTGAAAACTGACCGTTCGAAACATTAACTGCCGCCGCACCCACCTTGTTGACTTCGGCGCCATCGGTGGAAAACGGACCCGCCACAGTGTGCATCTTACGGGCCCTCATAGGAGCTCCCACTGCTCGCGTCGCTGTCGGCCAACTCGTCGAGCGCGGGAATACTGGTCCCCCTGGCGCACTGACCTCGCCTCCGAAGAAATCGGGATAGCCGCGAGCGAGCCGAGCTGCCGCGACCCCGCCACGTGCGCTCTCAGTGACAACAAAAGGCAGGAAAACAAACAAACACGGAAAAAGTGGACAGGTTGACTCAGGTGCCGAAGCACGACCAAAAACGGCCCCTTCCGGGCAGGTTGTCATGTCGGCCGCCCGAATGGAAAAATTGAGTGCCTGGCCGGCCGTTTGTGGCATATAACAGAGCTAAAACCTAATCGCACTTTCCAGCAACGGTGGCGCCGCCGCGCAACTTTTTTCCGAAGCTGTTTGTAGATGATCGGCGTCCCGGGTGAAGGCAGCCGGAGCAATCGGAAACGTGGGGATTGAGAGCGCAGAAGCAAAAAGCAATCGAATGTGCTGTGTAGCGCAGTATAGAAATCGCTCAGTGCCGGCAAAAGCCAGCGTTCATACCTTTCCTAGAGATAAAAAAGCCCGAAAGGTTTGGATAACGATGCTCCGCATTGGAAAAGGTGTCAGCAACACAATGGGGTTTACAGTAGTCACTTCACGAAAGCTGACTTCTTCTGGAGCAATATCCGTAAGTTCAGTTCGCTCTCTCGTTATTGATGGTGTGTTTTTCGTGCAAGTTGAGTGTGTCTTTTATTAATAGACGGTCTGCAGCCACTAACACAGCGGTTGAAGAAAGGCGCCCTGCCGCCACATATAATGTTCCTATGCGCACGCACGAGAAGAAAGTGAAGCCATGAACCAACAGGTGAACGTCGTTGTTCTTTTATGAACGTGCTGGTTTCTTTTAATAAATGCTGCATTCCAGTTGCATTTTTGCTTTGTTGGGTTGTTTGTGCTTCGTTCCCTTTTTAGCATTATGCGTAATTACTGTTTTGAACTTGCTGTTTTTTTTCTCTAACCCCCACAGGAACGGGCGATGTAGGTATTTGTAATAAATAAATAAGCTTGTTACTGAGGCATCGTCGTTTCCGACAGCGCGCTGAAAGCACAGCGCAGCTGATATAACAGGCCCTGCCATAGAGGGGTCAGCGTTTGATTTTTAGTTTCGGTATTTTTAATAGTATCTGTAACCTGCAAAACGCCGTTGGATATTTCCTCGTAAAAACAGCCCACAAAATTATAATTTACTCGCATTATTCGCACTTAAACAGACACAATTGTGCAAGTGCCAATAACAAAACGCTGTGTTCAGTTGCGTCTACCGAGCTCTGCTTGGCGGCTAATTAATATTCGTGTGCTTGAACAATTTACGAGCATTGTTGGAAGTGTAGCATCCTTTATAGAACCTGCAGTGCCAACAAACGTCCACGCAGTGGGGTTGGCTGGTGACGCCTTTCGGTTGCAGGCACAATCCCTCGATGCTCAGTATGTCATCTTGGCCTCCTTGATGCCGCAAAACACTGTGTGGCTGGCGTTGTAAACCGCTTCGCCTTCGACAAAGCACCTTCGTGTCTCATCGGCAAGGGAAAAGATGGTCTGAAGAGACACTAATTGACCCCGATCGGCTTTTTCCTTCGGACGCGCGCGCTTACGCGACGTCCATATTATCGTTCTGTCATCCATTTTGGGTACCCCGTCGCGCCACCTATATTCGCTCGAAAGTGCGAAAAGACACCGCGAAAATTGTGTGTTGCGCCCCATCACTCTTTAACGGGTGTCACATAACGCAAGCACAGATTGTATTTCTCCGTAAATTTTGGTACATGGTGGCCTGTACATGGGCTATTTTGTGGATTTACTGTAAATTAGTGCAATTATGCCGCGTTATACGGGTATTAGCGGACGGGTGTTTTGAAGAATCTCGTGTAATACAATTCCTGCACGTGAACAAGGAATGTCGGTGGCTCTACGTGGAAACAGATCCTAATTTAAAAAAAAATAAGTGCAAGCTCTCATTCCGCACCCCCAAAAAAGAAACGTATTTGATGTGCCGCAGTTATGACAACATAGGTCACGTGTGCGGCGCAACTTTAGGCCGGTGGGTGAGGAAGCACTGGCAGCATGGTTGCTTCCCGTTTGTTGCTGTGGCCGAAAAAAATACGAGTGTAAATATGAACCTGAAGTGCTTTGTTAAGTGGCTTGGAGCCCATACGCAATTTTAGATGCAACGCATCTCATGCTCGCCCCTCTGTCCTTCCTGCGTCTGTGCGGCGCACAGCTGCGCCTCTCCTCCTCTCCTCTCTCCAATAGCGAACACTCTCTCCCAACCAGCTGCGGGTTGGCGCAACGCGCTCTCACTCCGTTGCTAGGCGCCTGTGGGCGGTGCTTCGCTCGGCGCTGCGCGCGCTGCGCATGTGCAGTACTCTCTCTCTCTCCACGCTCTCCTGTCCTTCAGAAGCTGTGAATATAAAGCGGCATGCCGCGCTCCGGCGGTCTCAGTCGACGGTCGTCAGCCCACCTCCCCTTCGCGTGAGAATCCCTGCTATAAGCGTAGTCAATACGATGGAAAACGCCAATGGAACCCCCAATGAGATGCGTTGCATCACACCAGGGTTCCCGCGAGGGGAGGTGGGCGTAATTTTTCTGACATGCCCTGTTTGAGCCTACTGGTTTAAAAGACTCTTAGCGGAAGCCATAAAAAGGGAGGCGTATCGAGGCGAGTGGCTTGAAGGTCATCGGTCGGTTGACTAAGCTGTGTTAAGCGGAAACCGACACTGCAGCGAATTGCCGACGAATCGTGCAAAATACCTGTAACAATTGCAATTCCCGAAGGTATTCGCTACCCGAATGTTTTTCGCGCCAAAAAATTTCATGCAAGCCGGTGGTTGTTTGAATATATCAGCTACACCATGCAATGCAATCTAATTCATCTGCGATCATTTTGCGTCATTCACCTATAATGTAGGGGCCTTTGCAACACTACCATCTACCGGGACGCTCAATGCGCAGGCATCACCCAACAAGGACGTGTCTACATCAGTGCCACGACTTCACGCACGGGACACAACAACCGAAATATCTCTCTATAACGTGCGTGTTTTTTTTGGTGTTCTTCTATCAAGAGGAG
This sequence comes from Haemaphysalis longicornis, assembly GCA_013339765.2. Taxonomy (NCBI): domain Eukaryota; kingdom Metazoa; phylum Arthropoda; class Arachnida; order Ixodida; family Ixodidae; genus Haemaphysalis; species Haemaphysalis longicornis. The sequence continues at coordinate 7,676,709 of CM023451.1, forward strand.
TCTGCGGCTATGCGTTAGCAGCCGCGGCGCGAAACCGTGTCGTTTTCTTCAATTAGATAGATGCATCGCTTGCTTACTGTACGGGACTAGTTCAGATCGTAATTATTACTTATTGAATCGGATGGCAGCAATTACGCGTGAATGGTGGTGCTGAATGCTGCCCCGTTCCAGACCGTGTTTTGCCAAGAAGCTGTTGTGTCACACACCTGGCCGTGCTGACGAAGGTAGTGTGGTGCCGTCATAAAGTATCTTTACAAAGCCGCATGCTAAAGCTTTGATGCATAATAGTCAGATAATTTTTATGATTACGGAATGAATATAAGAAAGTATTACCCAATTTCTGCAGACGGATGGGTCTATACTGCTGACGCGTGGAGAGCTCCTCGTGAGATGTCAGCGGTATGCGGCAGGATTCCAACACCACGGCGTCCAACCAGGTGACAGGATCTGCGTCTACCTCAGAGATAACACCGAGAATTTCGCTGCAATGTGGGGCTGTGTCTTCGCCGGCGCAAGCATCATGCTGACAAGAACTTCCCTTACAGAACGTATGTCGACTTGTTGTTTATGGCCCTAATTAAACAAAAAAACGATGACCACTGTGTCAATAAAAATCAGTAGGGCACCTAAAACAAGCTTACGTGCTTTCAAAGGAACATGATTACGGCAGTGGGGATTATTATATAGTGCGAGGCTGAGACAACAGTCGTTCCCAGTTGGTGGGCATGTGAAAATTTAGGCAGGTTGTTATCGCCATCAAATGAGAACTTGTTTGTTCGACCGTAAACTTGTGTCACCAGGTGTCATCGTCATTCGGCCATCCCCATTTGGTGGGAACCTGGACAGGCCGCCAATGGAATCTGAACCTGGCAACGTTTAACGCGCGAACCTTATCTAGCGAAGCAAGTCTCGAGGTGTTGTTCGAGGAATTAGAGGGCATTAAGTGGGATGTAATAGGGCTTAGCGAGGTTAGGAGGGCAGGCGAAGCCTTTACGGTGCTGAAAAATGGACACGTCCTATGTTACCGTGGTCTAGAGGACAGAAGAGAACTGGGAGTGGGATTTCTAGTCAATAAAAGCATAGCTGGCAACATAGACGAATGCTATAGCATTAACGAAACGGCAGCAGGTCTTGTAATTAGGCTCAATAAGAGGTACAAGCTCAAGGTGGTGCAGTGCTACGCGCCCACATAAAGCCACGACGGCCAAGTAGTGGAACGCTTCTATGAAGATGTGGAATCGGCAATGGCTAAAGTAAAAACACAGTATACCGTAGTTATGGGGGACTTCAATGCTAAAGTAGGCAAGAATCAGGCTGGAGACAAGGCAGTTGGGAACTATGGTCTGGGCTGTAGAAATAGCAGGGGGGACCTACTAGTTGAGTTTGCAGAACGGAATAACCTACGCATAATGAATACCTTCTTCTGTAAACGGGAGAGTCGGAAGTGGACCTGGAGGAGCCCGAATGGGGAGCACAAAAATGAAATAGACTTCATATTATGCGATAACCCTGGCGTCGTGCAGGATGTGGAAGTGCTCGGAAGGGTAAGGTGTAGTGACCACCGTATGGTAAGATCCCGAATTAGGCTAGATTTGAGGAGGGACCGCAACAAGCTAGTACGAAAGAAGCCGATAAATGAGCTAACAGTAAGACGTAAAGTAGAAGAATTCAGGATCGCGCTGCAGAACCGATATTCCGCTCTTAACGAGGAAGCCGAGTTTACGACGCAGCAAGCCAGCGACAACCTTACACGCATTATTACGGAGTGTGCAGTAGAAGTCGGGGGCACTATGGCTAGACAGGATACTGGTAAACCTTCACAGGAGACGAAAGATCTAATCAGAAAACGGCAAACCATGAGAATCTCCACCGCAGCTGACAGAATAGAACTAGCGGAGCTCTTCAAGCTAATCAATAAGCGTAAGACAGCTGACATACGGAAGCATAATATGGAGAGGATCGAATACGCTGTAAAGAACGGAGGTATCCTGAAAGCAGTGAAGAGACGTCTTGGCGTGGGGAAAAATCAGATGTATGCACTTAAGGATAAGCAAGGCAATGTCATTACAAATAGGGATAAAATAGTCACAGTGGCCGAGGAGTTCTATAGGTATCTATACAGTAGCCAGGACAAACAGGATAATGCCGAACGAGACAGTAGTTCACAGGAGATAGACATCCCACCAGTAACGACCGAAGAAGTAAGGAAGGCTTTGAAAGAAATGAATGGGGGCAAAGCACCTGGTGAGGATCAGATAACAGCAGACCTCTTGAAGGATGGCGGAGAAATTGTCCTTGAAAAACTGGCAAACCTGTATACGTAATGCCTAATGACCGCAATGGTACCGGAATCTTGGAAGAACGCGAACATCATCCTAATTCATAAGAAAGGCGACATGAAGGACTTGAAAAATTACAGGCCGATCAGCTTACTGTCAGTCGTCTACAAGGTATTTACCAAGGTAATCGCTAACCGAATTTCTGCAACCTTAGATTTCAGTCAACCTAAAGAACAAGCAGGGTTCCGTAAAGGTTATTCAACAATGGACTATATTCACACGATCAATCAGGTGATAGAGAAGTGCGCTGAGTATACTGAACCCCTATATATAGCCTTCATACATTATGAGAAAGCATTTGACTCTGTCGAAACCTTAGCAGTAATTCAGACATTACGGAACCAGGGGGTAGATGAGCATTATGCAAGAATACTAGATGATATCTACAATGGGTCTGCAGCTACGATCATCCTCCATAGAGAGAGCAGTAAAATACCTATAAGGAAGGGTGTCAGACAAGGAGACACAATCTCTCCAATGCTATTCACAGCATGTTTACAAGAAGTATTCAGAACATTGGATTGGGAACAGGTGGGAGTAAGGGTTAATGGAGAATACCTTAGTAACCTCAGATTTGCTGATGACGTTGCCTTGCTAAGTAACTCGGGGGACGAATTGCAAAGCATGCTTTCCGCACTGGGCGAACAGAGTAGAACCGTGGGACTGAAAATTAATATGCAGAAAACTAAAGTAATGATCAATAACCTCGGGACAGCACAGCGGTTTGACATAGGTGGCGAGGCAGTGGAAGTGGTAAGCGAATATATCTACTTAGGCCAAGCTGTGACTCCAGATCCAAACCATGAGGCAGAGATAATTAGAAGGATCAGAATGGGGTGGGGTGCATATGGCAGACATTCTCAGATAATGAATAGCAGCCTACCATTGTCGCTGAAGAAGAAAGTGTATGACAGCTGCATCTTACCGGTACTCACCTACGGGGCAGAAACTTGGAGGCTCACTAAGAGGGTTCAACTTAAATTGAGAACGACTCAGCGGGCAATGGAGCGGAAAATGATAGGTGTAACATTAAGGGACAGGAAGAGAGCGGAGTGGGTCAGGGAGCAAACTGGTGTTAAAGACATATTAGTAGAAATTAAGAAGAAGAAATGGACGTGGGCAGGACATGTAATGCGAAGGCAAGATAACCGCTGGTCATTAAGGGTAACAGAGTGGATCCCTAGAGAAGGCAAGCGTTGCAGGGGGCGGCAGAAAGTTAGATGGGCAGATGAGATAAAGAAGTTTGCGGGGATAAATTGGTCAGAGTTGGCACAGGACCGAGGCAATTGGAGAATAATGGGAGAGGACTTTGCCCTGCAGTGGGCGTAGATAGGCTGGTGATGATGATGATGATGAATGATGGCGGGTCCGGACACTATTCGCAGTACGCACTCAGCAGCTAGGCTTTGGAAAAAAGGGAGCTTCATGAATCCAGAATGACACACACGCGATATAGCAATAAGAGTGTGCCGCAGCCCCGAAATTCTTTTCTGTTCGAAGTAAATAAACAGACCTAAGTGTACCCCAAAATTTGAGTTTGGTGTGGGCAAAACGCAAATAACTGTTTAATTCGCATGTCGGAGTGTGCGTGTACATTCCTTGATTCCTCTACTGGCACCTTTTTAAACTGTGTTAATTCGGGCTTGTTGGTACATACTTAGTTTGATACTTAGTTTGAACCTCTTTTTAATTGACAAAACGGGAACTTTTGGCGCAGTCTGGTGTAAAAAACGTTAAAGTTTTCGTCTCATGAACACATAATGCGTTCGCATAAACAATAAAATGCCTGCCTATTCACCTCGTGAAGGCGGTTGCATAACGAAGCTGTAAACGACACCCATCACCCGAGCGACATCACTTGAATTCACACACGTTGCTCTACAAATAGCGAAACCTGACACAAGAGAAATGTACTTAACTACGACCTTTTTCACTTCAAAACGATATTCTTTGGTTAGGGTAAATCAATGCATGGTTTATAAACGGTGGTTGGCTGAGTTGTACTTCTGAAGCACATGAGTGGGAACTCTTTTTTTATAAAATTAAATGAAGCTGAAACACTGTCTTACACGATATCACTTCTCCTCCGTCCCTGCCGCATGCGGGCGCCGTGAACGGTATCGGCGGCAGCGACCGAGAACTGCGATGTCATGCGTTGGTGGGAGATTCCTTTAGTGTTTACAACTCCTAGAGCATGCGCAAGGCACGTACACGGCCGCTACAGGTGCCGTGGGTGGAGCGCACAGTGACGCGAGAGGTCGCGTGACGCTATCACGTGGCATTTAGCGAGAACGCAAAAGGTAGACTATCACATGTGCTCGGTGAGTTCACCGCCTGTATCCCCCGACTCTGCGTGGGCCCGTAGCTCAATCGGTAAGACAAAGGGCTCTCGCTCTGTTCCTGGGTTCGTCCCAGGTTCCATTTCTGCGGTGCCAGTAACTTCTTTTATTTCTTGAGAGCCCGCTGTGGGGCACAGGTGGTGTAAGACGCGTTTACGTCGAGCTCCGCAATGTCGTCACAGTTGAATGTTTCACAGCGACAATATGCATCCTGTGTGCCAGAAGGAACAAGGAGGCACTGCGGCGTCGCCTGCACCCCTCGAGCACAGCTCAACCGAATCCGTGTCCCTTTGCGACAGATCACCGCCCGCACTACCAGAGGCTATGGAAGAAGGGGCGCCATGTCCACCCCCACCTTCGGGTTACGAGGACAGCGCTCAGCAACTTCAAGCACAAGCATCCGGCATCACTATTGGTGGGCAACCTTCCTTGGTGAACTCGCAAAATTCTTCACGTGAAGGGACCCCATCTGGCTGTCGCGAACCCAGGGCGAGCTAAGGTTCAGCTAAGCCTTGCATTCCTAATGTGGGCGCAACCATTTTGCTTCGGGGGGAGGACCTTCAAGCACCCTAGAGCGGGCGCCCGCCAGAACCCGGCGATGAGGATGATAGATCGTGGGAGCATTCCACATGTGCCAAGCGTTCAAAGAAGTCGGCGCAAAGGCACCCGACGCGGCGAGAACTTGGAATGTCTTCCTATCCGCCAGCTTCACCTGTCCTTAACCGGCGCACCATAATTTTGAGACCGTGCGGGAAGTACACTATGAGGGATCTGCCACCCCACCAACTGCACAGCGCGATCAGCAACATCCTCGGGTTGGGGCAGTTCTAATACCGTGTCCTGAACAAGGCCAACTCTATTGATGACGTGTGGAGCCATGTGCATGCGACGCAGGTGGTCCTAACCACGCAGCTAGGTCATTCCTGGTTCCCCATTCACTCTTATGAAGCGTTGGCACAAAATCAAGTCCGTGGCGTCATCTAGACTATTGACCCAGAATACACGCAAAGTGAGGTTCGTCGGAACCTTATATGCAAGACCCATCGCATAGTGTCTCCCCGACGAATGGGAGCCAAAGGCAACGCACCGCTGATAACATTGGAAGGGAATGAAATACCACAAGAAGTACTGTATTACTGCGGAGTCAAAAGGGTGCTTCCATACCTCCCAAAGGCATTGAACTGCAGCCGTTGCCCCAAGATTGGCCACAAGTATGACGTGTGTCCTAACCCGCAACGATGCTCTGCATACGGCCGGGAAAAGATCAAGGACCACAAATGTGTGGACGCCCGTCTGAAGTGCCGCAACTGTGGGGGGTCGCATCTTGGCACGGACCCCAGTTGTCCCTCAAGGCTCAGGGAAACGCGAACAATTAGAGCGCGATTGACAACCCGAAAAGACGTCAGCTCACCGCAAGAGCGCCATAAGCAGTTTCAGGATGGTAGCGGGGAGAATCGTGTACCGGCACAACAGCCTCGCACTTCGATTCATCGACAGAAAAGAAGCAGACGTAAAAGGCAACCTGGCGAAAAGAAGGCGCTGAAGCCGCTTCTCAGCCCGCGTGTCACGCCACCTGTAACTCGAAAGCTGAGCACCAGAAGAGTTTGTCTGCACGAACAGGTCTCGCCTTGAACATGGCCAGTACATCTGCCCCAGTGCTCACTTCACCACCGCCCAACTGGGCTCAGATAGCTGCAAGACAGGCGGCGTCCACAAATAATGCACCCACTCACTCTTTACACTGTAAGTTGAGACAACGCAAAACACTTTCGCCACTACAGCGTAAGGTACCTACTAAAGTTGGTGAAGTAGACACCGGCGCAAAGCAATGCTCGAAGTCTTCGGACGCAACTGTGCAGGATGTACAAAAATTTCACCATCTTCCGGTAGGGGAATCCTGAGTAGTGTGCGAAGCAGCCATGGGGTCGACACAAGTTACCAGTAGTTTTCACTTCGATCGTGGCGTTGCGGGAGGAGAATCTCTTCGGACGTGGAAACCCGTACAGCTGTCCGAACTGCCATAAATGTGGTACCGCTGCCCTGTGCAGTGCGTAACACCTCCTGTGGGAATGTCTGACACTCAGTGTTCCTATACAACGCTGCCTAAAGACACTTGGCCCGCTACGGCCGGGAGACTACGAACTTTAGGTAAATCAACTGGACCCCACCACACAGGAAGCACCTGCTGGACACTCTGCTGATTTTCATCAGAGAAGCCTGCATTGAGGACTGCTTCTAGGTGCCGTTCTTTCCCTGCTCAACCCACTCCTTACTTCCCATCCTTTTTCCAAGTCTTGACCGAGGCCTGCGGTCACGTAAAGGGGGGCTTCTTTCCCTCTTTGTTTTTCAATAAACGGATGTTCATTCATTCATTAATTTTTTTATTTGTTCGCGAGCGTTTTCTGTTGACAACAGCGGTGGCGACAGAACCCTTGTGGGTAGAGGTAAAAAGCTTCGCTTTAAAACTGGCCTAAAGTAACCCAGAAGAGCTTTGTGAAGGTGGCAATCAAATGCATTCATGTGGTAGAACAGATAACGGGGGATTTTTTAGCCAAGTGTGAGCCCCATACGTTGTACGGATAATTTGTAAACAATTTTTGAAGTTCGCCTTTCTCAGCCGATGAGCGCGCCGCCGCAGCGAGCCGACCGCGGCTGACGTAATGGCGAGGCAACGTCGACGGCCGATCGTCGGTCGCCGGCAACGTCACTGCCATTGCTTTCCGGTTGCTTTTCCTCCTTACTGCGCTATACCGAGGCAAAGGCAGGTCGGCAGCGATTGACGCGTGCCTATTCGCAAGAATGTAGCTAGCGGAGAACGGAAATCGAGCGTCGCGGTGTCACATGGCTATTTCCAGTGTTTCCAGCTGCTTTGAAAGAAGCAGAGAGGGAGGAGGAATCGATCGGCAACGGGGGAGAGGTGCACTTAATTGCTTCTGGCGCAGCTAGTACGGAATGTAGATCAATAATTCCAACGGCATTGCATCACTATATTGGTACTACGCGACAATAATGATCTTTTGTGACTTTTACAAAAGACTTTTCTGGGTCCCTTTAAGTTACACGGTAATGAGTCGATGTGAGGCTTATCCAAATACTTCACTCCCGTGGAGAGTTTTGGCGGTGCAACAGTGTGCTTAAAGCTACCATGGAGGGACTTTGGTAGTCTGAAGCGGTTACGTGCGGCGTGCATCACTGTTGATTTGCATATTCCCACAGTTTTAACATCGACGATTTTAACATGCTAAGCTCAGGGATGACCGATAATATAGCTCAGTGTACAGCAGTTTAACGGCGTGGTCTAAAGATAATGCACGGTACGAATCTGCTTCTCTCTGAGTAATTGAAGCAAGCCGCCAGAAGCGCTGCCTACAGAGAGCTTGACAAAGAGCGGGCGAAAGGAGAATCTGGGTATGGTGAGACATTGGCTGCATTGGACATCTGCATGAAGTTACATGTTCTGGGGCAGAGACTCTTGAGCTGTCTGTCGCCATCTACATACGACAAATGAAACTAACCGCGTACTGTGCTTGCTTGTTCTACGCATCCAGCTAAAGAATCTCATTAGAGGAGTGGATTTGTGAATGTACATTGCAAACAAAATATTCCTTTACAAAATATTCGGTCAACCTGCTGGCGTAGGTTACAGGCAGGATGAGCCTTAGCGCTTGTCAAGGTTAAAGCCGCCGGTAACTAGAACACGACATCCATGGTTCCGCTTGAGTCCCAGTTCATTGGTACTCTTACAAAATATACGATACGCCACAAGAATGGCCATACCACAGTGATACGTTACACAGGCGTTAGCCGCGGAATATAAAGAAAACGATCATGGGAATGTTTTCCTTGTGTGCATGCATTTAAATTTTCCCGCAATAACCACTTCTAAACCTGGCCATAAGCGCCCGCAGTTGTGCCCTTTTATTCCTCTTGGAAAACGTCGTAACGACTGGAACAGGAGCCCTAAAAGGAACAGGACATGCAAGTTTCTGGATGTACTTTTGCTTGCTCCAGGCGAATTGCGCGACCAGATCAATGACTGTGACTGCACTCACGTTCTCACCGATGTTGAATTTGCCGAGGATATCACGAAAGCAGCATCATCGTTAAAATTGAAGGTGAGAGGCACAACATGATTCACACTAAAATTTACGTTGATGTATAAGTCACATCACCTGAGCTCGGTTCAAGGTAACCCGTAAAAAGCGTCAGCAGATGGCCTTTGCCCAGCGCATGTGGCACCGCTTCGTCGCCCCTAACATTTTAAAGCACGCCTCACACGGTGCGAAGTTGCAGTAAAAAAGTGTGGCTGCGATGACAAACAGACATTTTGTGAGCAATCTGGCTCTGCGAGATACACAGAGGAGCGTATTCTCTCCTTCATGGAAGAGTGAAATACAATATGTGGTGTCTAGGCGTGTAAGAGTCCGGCACACTTCCAGGCCGATGCGGCCGCTTGTTCGCCGTTCAAATTCTCTTCATGTGGGCAGGTGTTACAAAAAAAAAGCATTTGAAGCCTCGCGGCTCATCACGTGATGAGGTTACAGTAGTTAAAATAATGACCGAGACAATAATGATTGGCACACGTCTGCACTCCGCGCTGCGTCTCACTACGAGTGTTGTCTACCGGAACACACATGACGCTAGGCGATGGTTGTGGTATGACATTTACCAATTTCACTGGCCTCACTTTGCAAATTTGTGTGAGAGATACCATCTCAGGCAGATATAACCATTAGTAGTAGTGATGCCGCGTTATAGAACTTCAGTGCACAGAACATTTTCGTATTTTCATCTAAGCACGTCATCTTTGAAAGGGTACTGTCTGCATGGAATGATGTCAGAATTTTGTTGCCAGGTGCTGGCACCTAAACACAAAATATTCACGCAGCATGGTTTGCGGCAATGTGAGATTGGTAAATGTCATACAGCAATCGCCTAGCGTCCTGTGTGTTCCGGTAGACGACGCTCGAACGGAGACACAGCGCAAGTGCACGTGAAACTTTAGTTCACGGAGTTGGCCACCTGACAAAGATGACACTGAAGACTCTAAAGTAATGACATGACTTTTGAGCCCCTCCTCCTGCCTCGAAATCATTCGTCAGGATCAGTTTCACTCACTGGTGTGACATAAGCAGCTCCTCAGAATTTGCACACCAAGCTTGGTACCCTAACATTCTCAACAGTAGTGGCATTTCAGCCTTATTTAGTGTGACAGGAGTGTGCACTATTTTACATTCCAAAATATTTGAGCACATTTGTAGAAGTTATTTTTATGTGGTTGCGAATTTATGGGTAGGTGGACGCATCGTCGCCCAATCTCCAAGCGCGAAGGCCTTGGGCATGCTATTTATTTAAGATTATACTGCAGGCCAGAGGCCGAAGCAGGATGAGCATAAGGTGGTAACAATAAAATTAAATTCAATATTGACAACAGCAAAAGCAGAAAGAACGAAAGGAAGTAGAAAACTTTGATCGCCAGGCGCATCTGAACAGACACAGCTAAACATTTGCTTGCGATACACAAAGAGAGTTAAGGAAACTTTCGGGTGTATTGTTCTATTCAACAATTGTGCGGGGAAAAAGAAAATTGAAATAGATTCGAATAAGATAACAACGATTCTAAGGGCGCAAAATGAAAACGGCGAGAACGGCGAGTAGCAAGGGGTTGCAAGACGGGACTGCAGTCTAAAGCAAGTTTCCGGCGGTAAAATAAATACAAGAATTTTGGCATAAAAACTTTCTTTCGGACTCCACTCTTTGAATTTCGTTGTTGCACATCAACATGGAAACAAAATCCATGCAATATTTCGAGTAGATTGGAATAGAATAGAATAGAACGGTACTGTTGTCACAGAATGGTACATCACTAGAATATAGTCAATACAGAAAGGGGTCCCAGAATAATAAACTGTTGTGGGACCCCTTGTTATTGGTAGCACACACAGAAATAGCTTGAATGCAGCTGCTAGCAGGTATGTTACCTAATATTTAATAACTATCTTATACAAACAATTAACGAGATTATGCGGAATAGTGAATTCTTATGATTGCATATTTTAGCATTGAAATAGTATAAAAAACCAAATACCTGCTCTTTGAATCTCTTCTAACAAGTGTACAGCTTGTAAACAACTGAGAGACGAACAACACTCTCTAGAGATGCAAACATCAATCTGGCCACTCAATGCAGACATCAATCTGGCCACTTTGGTGTAGTAGTTGGCCGCCACCTCCTACGACTAACCAACTTGACTCTCGGCCCTCAGTCCCCAGCAGGTGTAAATACCTGTGCACAGCGGCGGTCAGAACAGCGAAACAGCAGAGGTTGCTAAGAATGTCTGAGTGCGGACAGGCCGCCTATAGAACTTAACCTTGTCTAGCGAGGGAAGCTTAGCTGTAATATCAGAGGAGCTCTCGGGCATTCAGTGGGATAATATGCAGTTATCACTTTCAGTCACCGTGTCCCCGTATGGAGACGCGACTTTCTTCGTAGTTTTCCTCGTGAAAACGAAAAGGGTTCTTGCTTGTGAGAGCTCCGGTGTGTTGAAGTCCTAAGTTCTCTTTTACGGCTTCGTAAATCATTTATAAAGGCTAAAAACACCTCTTTTATGTGCAGAAATTAATATTTCACCTCCGTGTCTGTAGACTGCCTCAAAACATGTATTATTCGTTATAGAGAAAAGTAGTATCGAGCAATGGTGTCTCCGTATGAGGACGCGACCCCATTTGCGTAATAAGTATTCTAGAGACACTAAACTTTTTTTCTTACATCTAGACACTTGACACTGCTAAACCTCCGAGAGTGAAATTTTTCTGCAATGAATGTAATAATTCGTGACTGAAAGCGTTAATAAGCGCAGTTAGAAGAACAGCAGAAGGCTGCTTATTGGAAGTCACTATCGGTCATATTCTGTGGCACAGTGGGCCACAAGAGAATAAAAAAAAGTGGGGGGGGATTTCTAATCCACAGAATAATATCAGGAAAGGTGAAGACGTTTTTCAGCATTCGCGAGAGTCGCGGCTGTTGTAATCAAGCTAAATGAGCGATACAGGCTATATACGGGCATCATCGCCAACAGCAAGCTATGATGACGAAGCCGTAGACAACTTCTAGGAGGACATCGAACCAGCACTGAAGAAGGCAAAAACACTGATCACAATGGTGGTGAGAGATTTTAACGCAAAGGCGGGTACGAAGCAAATTAGAGAAGGGTCAGCTTCAGGATAGACAGTCGGGACAGTGGAGGATACACTGGTGGGATTTGCAAAACGAAATACCCTGAGGTTGATCAACACATTCAACTACAAACGAAGCAATTGGAAATGGACATGGAAAAATCCCGATTGTACATAAAAAAAAAACGAAGTTTACTTCATTTTAAGTGACATCCCGGCGAGGTATTGTGCAAGACGTAAAGGTGTTAAGTGAGATTACGAGCAGCGATCATAGGATGGTTAGATGCAAGCTAAGGTAGAATCTCGAACGAGAGTGCAGGGAACTAGTGAAAACCCAGAAACCCCGAATACAGCCTGTCAGAGCTAGATCGCAGGAGTTTAGAATAACTCTTGAAAACAAATTTGCGCTTCTAAACGAGCAGAACGAGGTCAAAGCAGACAGTCTAATGACAACCTGACATCAGCACTCAGTGAATCAGCCGCAGCTGTGGGAAAAGAAACATGTAGGAAACAAACTGGAAAACTAAGAAAAAAAGAAACTAATTGCCAAAATTAAGAACATAAAAGTGTCAAGTACGGCGAATCAGATTGAATTAGCCGAGCTGTAGAGACCGATTAACAGAAGTAAAAGAAACGAAATTCGAGCATACAACTTTGCAGTGATGAGGAAACGCTGCAAAAAGGGGGAAGCTTGCAAGCATCTAAGAGAAATATAGCCATCGGCAAAGACAGGATGTAGGTATTCAGAGACGAGACGGGCAGGGCAACATTACGCACAACTTGGCCGAGATAATAAAGGTAGCAGAGCGATTCCACACCAGGCTGTATGCAAGCAACGTTAGACTGGGAAAATTACTGAGAATACAATTTCAACTTGTGATGTCCCACTAGCAACTAAAGAGGAAGTACGAAAAACTCTCAACAGCTTGAAAATAGCAAAAAATTCAGGTGACGACTGCATAACGGTGCATCTCTTGAAGGAGGGAGGAGATATTTTACTGGAAAAGCTTGGTGTACTATTTTCGAATGCTTGAAGACCCAAAAACTTCCCATAGCCAGAAAAATGCCAACATTATTCTGAATCTTAAGAAGGGAGATCCAAAGGACGTAAAGAATTACAGAACCATCAGCCTATTCTCAGTTGTTTACAAGCTCTTTGCAAAAGTTATAGTTAGGCGCATAGGTGACAACCTCGGATCCCAACAACTAACAGAGCAGGCCGGGTTTAGGAAAAGTTACTCAGCAATGGACTACATCCATGTGGTCAATCAACTGATAGAAAAATTCCAAGAGTACGTGAACCGCTTTAATGGAATTTATAGATTATGAGAAAGCGTTTGATTTTGTACTCACCCCAGCCGGGCTAGAAGCACTACAAGACAAGGAAATAGAGGAGACCTACATAATACTTTTAGAAGACATATATAAGGAATGTACAATGAGGATAACCCTCCAAAAGCAAAGCAATATTTTTCCGGCGTGAAATTGAGTAAGACAGGGAGATTCCACCGCGTCAAAAGTATTCAGAACATGTCTGGACGGGGTATGTAGAAAGCTTAGTTGGATAAATGCAAGAATAAAGATAAACGGGGAGTACTTGAGCCATTTGAGGTTTGCGGACGACGTAGTGTTCCTGAGTGAGGCTGCAGAACACAGGCAAACAATACTTGAGGAATCAAGTCGCAAAGCACGGCCGTGGGGCTGAAAATAAATATGAATAAATCAGAAGTAATCAGGAATATGCACGCCAAAAACGTCCTTTTCAGCTTACAAAATGAAACGCTAGAAGAAGCTAACGAGTTAGATGTCTTTAGAAGAATAGTTAGTGCTGACCCGAAGCACGAGAGATAAATCAAGTGCAGAATAAGTATTGGTTGGGGAGCACTCGACAAGCACTCCAAAATAATGAAAAGTAAGCTACCTCTGTCCCTCAAAAGAACAATCTGCAACTAGTGAATACTGCCGGTGATTACACACGGCACTGAAACTTGGCCTCTTACCAAACAACTAGACAGCAAACTTAGGTCGGCACAAGGGGCCATGCAAAAAGTTATGTTAGGAATAACACTAAGGGACAGGAAACGAGCCACATGGATCAAGAATAAACTAGACTAGAAGATATAATTGTTGAAATAAAGAAAAAGAAATGGGCTCCGGGTATGAGGAGGCCGCCCTAAAGGCTCTCTCTTGAAGACGACTATACGCTCCCTCTCTCTCTCTCTCAAAATCAGGGTTCCGCGTGGTGTGACTGTACAGCAGGGGTTCATTCACTTACCTGCCAGCCAGAGGACGCTTCCGGGTTCGGTCGCGTTCCGGGAACGCTTGTTTATGTTTGAGGTGCAGGCACGTGGAATTTTTGGCCATCCACCACTCACATCGCCCTGCTTTTCTCCTTTCAGTGCACACAATGCTTTTGCAGTAATACGGAGCCCTGATATTCAAAAGAACGTGTTGCCGGGCGCGTTGGTTGAGGTCTACAAACATATTGAGTGGCGCAAACACACAACACACAAGAAAGAAGGACACGGACAGGCGCTAGCATGGTAGCGCCGTCCGTGTCTTATTTCTTCGTGTTGTGTATTTGCGCCACTCAGTATATTTGTAGCCCTGATATTGTTAACCGACGCATATTTCTGTTTGTGTTTTCTCATTGTTTTTCTCTGCGTGACCCTTGTGATACCCATGTATCTTTCAACTGTCTAACGGTATTCCAGCCATGGTATTCATGTGCTACGCATCCCGCAAACTGCAGCTTTAAAGCGAAGCCATTTATTCCACAGTGATGGCAACCATCCCTTCACCAAAACGCTCTGCAGGAAAGCCAACTGGAAGAAACGTGTTGTACAAAATGATGATGACTATATTCGAATGAGAGTTTCCAAGCTAAAATACTCATAAATTTATAATTTCCGACGTGCACTTCAGCCCGCAAAAATGCGTGAACTTTTGTTGGTGTAAGCTCCAGTTTCACAGTACAAAAAATTATACGGGCAAAATATCCTCTAGATACGCCTGGCGATGTTTTTTTTTTTCAGCGGTGCTTACGTTTGCTGTGTAGTGAGCAGCTATCTCCAATTATCCTTCAGAATTTCTTGCAAAAGCCTGCTTACTCTTTGCCAACGCAGGGACAGTTTGCCACGGGACCAGCAAAAGGCTTCATCGCCATCAATGACTTCGTGAAAATGGATGAGGTGGAGTTCCGGGAGGTTCCCGTCGAAGACCCACGTAACTCCGTGCTTGTAATCTGCTATACCTCGGGTACAACGGGACAGCCAAAGGGCGTCGTTGGTACTCACTATGGTTTCGTGGCACACATTGCTACAACAAAGTAAGTGTGTGCTTCTGAAGGGCGACATTTCGAAGCGTGATTTTGGCTCTTATCGTCATGGCCTAAAATTTGCGTACGCCCTCTTTTTTACTGGGTTCCTTGCCTAAAAAGAATGTAAACTTGTTTTTGTTTATGAAATTCCAAGTTGTAGGAGGGCGACCAAGTGTGAATTCTAATGCACGTGGTGGGTTATTTGCACTCTTACATCCCGGCCTTGCGCTGCTTGAAGTAAAAAACAGACCGAATGGATCAGAAATACCACTTCACTGGTGTCTTTCCTCTCGATGCCTTTGCGGCCATTGTAAAAATTGGGAAATGTAGCTCGGGGTCAACCCTCCACAGCGCCACAAATAAGGCGTGTCAGTTTTGAGGAATTGTTCATGTATTTTTGCTAGGAAAATCATACAAATTTGTACGAGAACGCGGCGGGGTGTTATACCCAAAGCTGTACGTTTTGACCAGCAGATCTGCACACACTGGTCATTAACACCCGGGAGTTTAAACAAAGCCACCGCATGCCCAGACGAGATGCCGACATGTTCGAGTAAATGTTGCTCTCTGTAATCCGTCCCCTCCGCATATCGATCAAACAAAACCCCTGAGCTGCAATCAAGTCATCCAAGAAACAGTATGGTAACCATCGCAAAGCATCTAAACTTGGTCGCTGCCTATTGCAAATGAGAACGTTTGCACCTGGGGGCCGCATTTTCGTACCCACTGGGGGTGGGCCAGTTGTGACGTTTTTCCGACGAGTTGTGGTTGTTCTCAATGCATCCCAGAATCCTTCACAGGCACGCCCATAAAGCACATCACAGTTATGGGTATTTAAGTTCTCGACTTTAGGACTTTTGAAGCAAGCGGAATATTCAGTGATTGGCCTGTCATTTGCGCTGCTTCATTATTTATTTCAATACATTAAGAGGCCACAGGGCATTACACAAGGGTATACATCGCTGTAGTTAAAACAGGATAAAAAAGCAGCATTCTTGGGGGAAACCTCCCGCTAATTCAAACCTGAAACACGTGATACGGGTAATTTGACCAATATTGCCCGTCCGCACAGACTACTTTTCTTTAAACTAGAAACCGAAGGACAAAGTTCAATGAGTCGCTTGAGTCCCCAGCTTTCCAAACCAAAACCGCGTCCTTGATCCACGTACACTGAAGCAGCTTGAATAAACCACACGGCCCAGCTTTGCGCGCTTGCGGGGCACACTCCCTTTCTTTGTCCGCGGGCGCTGCCCTTATTTAACACAAATGTTTTTTTATGCCGGGATACACCAAGATCTAACTGACGTCATATCCTTCACGGAAATGACATCGCCAGAAAAAGTTCCGTTGACGCGGTTGCGCCGGGGATAAGAGCCTACAAACTATCTCGCTGCAACGGGAGGTACGAAGCGCTGTGCCAGATGCGCTATGAACTTTTAGATGCAAAGCATTTTTTGCTCGGGGCTATGTCCGGCGTCTGTCCGTTGTCCGCACCTCCCCCCCTACACTATAAGAAAAAGAAATAGTTAGCGGTGCCCGGTTTCAACCTCACGACTCTCTGGCCAACGTTACTAGAAAAAACGTAGTCTCGAAGCTCCGCCGGAGTGGTGGTCCGCGTGGCAGTCGCAAGAATTAGCGGCGATGCAGTCAAGTCTAGCGCTACTCCAGCAAGTCATCTGATTCGGAAACGGGCCGCCGCTGCAGCCGACCGCGGCTGGCCGCCGCGCAGACGTATGGCGGCAGCTTTATAGTAGTGCTATTGCTAAATTTAAACATCGATCATCTTTACAGTCGACTAGCTTAAACGCCTTCGTCCTTCTAGTCGACGTTACTGCATCACATTTGTTCACTGTTTAACTAGAAATGCTTAGGGTCGCCTGTACGCACTTACCTGCACGCGCAGCTCATATGTGCTAGCTAAGAATCGACCATCGGCCTATATTTTAACTGACTACATTGCGTTTAACTTCATGTAAGGTAGTTCCCAAGCGAATCACGCTTTTCAGCGTAGTTTTTATAACTACTGCGCCGTCTTACCTCGACGAAAAACTACCCAAAGAGTTTCTGAAAGCAGTGCCCTTATAAGTGCTTTTATGTCCACGCGGCAATAGGACAGTTTTTCTGAATCTCGTCGGTGCGGGGTACCGTTAACCAGCTTCCGATGTAGAGTGCCTATGCTAAACTTTTAGATCCACCGGGATAGCCCCACCTCATCTCGGCTTTCTGCACTCTGTGGTGCATACGAACATTAGATCACCAAAGATGAAAGTTCGCTTCACGGTTCCGACACTCCGTTCATCTGTGACAAACCGCACTCAAATTTTGTGAGTTCACATTAAAGCTTGACTTCGCAATTTTAATGTGCTCATGGTACGCCTGAATTCATAACGATCTCTGACCGCCATTTTGATGTCTTGAACTCAAGAAATCCGTTTAGCTGGTCATCCAAGACACCTCTCTGAAAGGCGAATCAGGCTTCAATGAAGACTTTCTTTGAAAAGGCTGAACTGTACATAACATGACGCAAGGATGCACAAAAAATCAGTGTTTGAGCGCCTCAAGAACACTGTATTTGCAGGACTCCTTCTATGTATGCACGGTGTCAGCACCTTTTCATGGGTTTGTGGCGACGGGAAGCTGGCCAATTCGCTCTCGCTGAAGGTGTCTCAATACCACAACGAAATATTTTTTGGTTGAGTAAAAAGGAAAGGGCGGCTAAAACGACAGCCCAATGGCGTGTCAATTTACGGCTGCCTACAAGTGTCTTTTTATTAGAACAAAGTTGCACCATCAGATACTGGAAACTCCTCTCGCGATATTGTGGCTGATCTCTGTTCCTCAGCTGACGTAAGCTTCGTTGAGTCGCCAACAGCTTTCGCCTCGTTAAAGGGACACTGAAGTGAATTTGTCAAGCTCCCGTTTTTGCTTGCACTGCGTAGACTGGCTCAAATTAGCACACTTTTCATCGTTTATCCGGTTGACAAATCGGTAATTATTTTACAAAGCGCGAAAGAAGAAAAGCTACCATGCGCGGTTTGCGGCGGCCGCACCAACTAAGGCTGTGACGTTGGAGGAGGGGGCGCCGTGATTGGACGATGCCCAAGGTTAGCAATCCAACAAGTTTCGGTTTCGGTTCTGTAAAACATAACCAATGGCGTTGTTGGATGGGCATTCTCAATATCTCAGCAATCATCGTACCGCGCTTCTGCCATGTTGTCGGCTGTAAAATGCACAAGATAAGCCTCCCAGGACGGCTTGTAGTCGTAGCATTCACTAGCCGAGACCTACACAGTGCATGAACGCCCTCCGCGTACCCGCAGACGCCCAAATGTCATGCGCTTTTCCCCCATATTTGGAGCTTGCCTCCCTCATGCCTGTATCGTAAAAAGCGTGTTCGCACTAGGCCAAGGGTCTGTTCATTCTGGCCTGTGCCCACTGCCCTCAAGCAGTCGGTGCTTATGGCAACAGCACGCCAACGAGAACTCGCTAGCGCGCCAGTGCCAGCCTGCGCGCGTTTGTGAACTAGTTCGTGTAGCCATGAACGTTGCGGCCCAAAAAAAGGTGAACTCAATATAGAAAACATCGGCGGAAAACAAAAAAGTTAACTTACACGGGGATTCGAACTCGTGACTTGCAAAATACTTGCGGTGCCATACCCAGCACCCCAGGCCACTCGGCCACGGGCCGGGCTCTGCTGGCCTTGGTAATATAGGGTATATATTGTACAACCAGTTTACACTTTTATTTAGTTTTGGCATTTCAAGCAGCTTAGGTGACTATTTGTTTGTATCTGCGATCGTGCAGTAAGCTGTCGCCCGAGTTTCCACAGTAGCTCACGTCTAGCAATTGCATTTCGTAGACGGAAAAGCGTCGCATGTGCGTAGTCGTGCTGCTGACCGCTGTGCTTGTTAGCCCAGCGCAAAAAAGTGCTTCCCGCGCCCTAGTTTTACGCTGTACGGTAAAAATATCAATTGATTTTATTTCCTTAGTACCTATATTGACTTCCCTGACTCTTCTACCGCCTTCAAGAGGCCTTATATTTTCCTACTGGCGTACCAGTCAGCGAAGCGTCGCATGTGCGCTTGTGCAGCGCTTGTGTGAAGCGACCTTGACTTGGAGCTAGATTACAGTGTACAAACAGCAACAAGTAAAGAAAGGCACATTCTTCCATTCACAAAGGTGTCCTGGCTTCGTTTTCAACTAAGCGAACGAATTGCGGACCAAGCAATTTTTTTTATTACCTCCGTGATTGCGACGACCCCGCCGTCGGCCGGCGGACAAGAACGCTGGGCCGACTGTCTCTGTCGGCCGGGGAGCCGTGCAGTAGCGCAGGTCGTGGAGCAGCCAATTGCCAGCTCATACCCTGCTGACGTCACACGAAAACGCCACAGAAAAATGGGCGAGGCGTAAGAGAGGAGGACAGCATTTTCGAATTAGTTTTCTACTGAATAAAATCGCGTAAACGCGCCTAGAGTGGTCGAAACATGGCCTGGGGACTCCGGACTACAATTTGCGCTAGTAATCCCGCAATGTTTACATATCACTTCAGTGTCCCTTTAAGAAGATCATCTCAGTTGCAGCTACTTCATGATGATCCCTATAACACCCAGCGGGTCGACTTTTGCAAAAGCCTTTCGCTTGTTCTAGGTGCAGTAGTGACATATAGAGCAGTATTTGGGGCACGGAAAGTATATGGAGGCGCATCCCGCATTGAATACTGCACTGCAGTGATGTTGAGCTGCCAGAAGACGTTGCTGCGAAAACAAACTGTGGTTTTGTGGCCCCATCGAAATAATTCTTGAAATTGCAGGACGTCATGCAAGAGGGGTTTGGTGTTCTACAGGTTTAATGCAAGGGTTAATGTTCTACACGTTTAATGCAGCCGTTATATGCGAATACTGAGCGCCTATAGTGTAGGTGTTGACAGTATTGTTTGAACAAATATAACTTGCTGAGTTGGAGCCTCATCTGTTGAACTGCGATGCATTCGAGAATAACATTAAGGTTTTGTCGAAGAAGATTGCCAACGTGTATTCAAGACTCTGGTTCAGCCCATTCCCACTGTAACCGGAAAAATTGCACCCCCAACGGTGTATGAACACAGCAGACAAAGACTATTATTTCGTCAAATATGCAAACGATAGATCAGAACAAGTATTGAAGGAAGCTGGCTAGCCAGTATGTCTTCTTATCTTTTGCGGTTTTCAAGTGCGTGCGTCTTGTGCGTCTTTTATGGCGGTTTTCAAGTGCGTGCCTGATAGCCTACGTTGTGATAAATAACGCAGTTTTTTAATTGGTTACTCTTTTATCGTGTGTGACTTTTTTATTTTGAAATTTCGTAAACCCTGGGGTGAATAAAAATTCTTGTACCGTTTTTTGCTTCCTCCGTGCGCCTCTCTTCTGGAACGTTTCAAGCGAATGTGCCTTACACCATGAACGGCTGAATGCGTATTCGATCATATCTAATCGTGTCCGGCTCACATGTAATTCTGTAAACCGCTGCATTGTGCAGTTCCTTTGGGGGGCAGTAATCTGTTGTTTTAGCCTCCCTTTCCTTTTTACGCAACCAAAAAATGTTTCCATGTGGTACTGAGACATCTTGAGCGTGAGCGAACTCGGCAGCTCCCCGTCGCCACAAACCCATCAAAAGGTGCTGACACCGTGCATACATCTTGAGACACTCAAACACTAACTTTTTTGTGCATCCTTGCGTCATGTTATGTACAATTCAGCCTTTTCAAAAAAAGTCTTCATTGAAGTCTGATTCGCCTTTCGGAGAGGTGTCTTGCATGACCAGCTGAACGGATTTCTTGACTTAAAGACATCAAAATGGCGGTCAAAGATCGTTGTGAATTGAGGCGTAGCATGAGCACCTTAAAATTGCGGAGTCAAGCTTTAATGTGAACTCACAAAATTTGAGTGCGTTTGTCACAGATGAACTGAGTGCCAGAACTGTGAAGCGAACTTTCATCTTTGGTGATCTAATGTTCGTATGCACCACAGATTGCACAAAGCCGAGATGAGGTGGAACCAGCCCGGTGGATATAAACGTTTAGCACAGGAACTCTACATCCGAAGCTGGTTAACGGGACCCCGCACCGACGAGATTCAGAAAAACTCTCGTATTGCCGCGTGGACATAAAAACACTTATAAAGGCACTGCCTTCACAAACTCGTTGGGTTGTTTTAGGTCGAGGTAAGACGGAGCAGTAGTTATAAAAACTACGCTGAAAAGGGTAATTGGCTCGGAAACTACAGTACATGAAGTTAAACGCAATGTAGACAATTAAAATATAGGCTGACCGTCGATTCTTAGCTAGCAAATGAGCTGCGCGTGCAGGTCAGTGGATACAGACGAGCCAACGCATTTCCACTTAAACAGTGCACAAATGTGACGCGGTAACGTCGTCTAGAAGGACGAAGGCGTTTAAACTAGTCGACTGGAAAAATGATCGATGTTTAAGTTTAGCAATAGCACTCTAGAAAGCTGCCTCGGTACGTCTGCGAGGCGGCCCGCCGTGGTCGGCTGCAGCGGCGGCCCGCCGCCGAAGCAGACGACGTGCCGAGAGTAGCGCAAGGCTTGACTTCAGCGCCGCTAGTTCTCGCGACCGCCGTTCAGCCCACCCTCCTCCCCTGGTGGGGATGCGGAGCTCCGAAACTGAGCTTATTCTAGTAACGTTGTCTCTGGCCGCAACGAGAGGTACGCGGCGCTCTTCCCACTGCGCTACAAAACCGAGACAGGAGCAAGTGCTACGAACGCGCCTTATGTGTTTGACTCATTCAAAGTACGTCAAGAAGTTACTGATACAACGAAGGCACGCGCAGCTGAACGTCAATAGACGCGACGAACTGGAACCTTTAGAGGAGGATGTTAGCGTCTCTTGCTCGGGGGGATGTCTAGCGTCCGTGCCCCGTCCGCAGCGCCTCTGGTGATGATTGTGGCATGATGCCCCTAGGAACTGGCCAGCCAAAGAATCCATCACGAGATAGCTTCGCGTTCAACCACCGTCGTCATCTTCCGTAGGGGAACCGCTGAAGACGAAGAAGGAGAAGAAGAAGACAAAGCTGCGAAGAGGAGGGCGTGTACGCTGCTCTGGCCCCGTCCGCAGCGCTTCTGATGATGATTTTGGCAGGATGCCCCTAGGGGTTGGCCAACCAAAGAATCCATCATGAGATAGCTTTGCGTTCAACCACCGTCGCCAGCTTCCTGTAGGGGAACCGCTGAAAAAGATGAAGGAGAAGAAGAGAAAGGTGCGAAGATGAGGGCGTGTACGTTGCTCTCAGCCGGTGCACCAACGTGAACAACCTCACCAACGCTGACGGAGACTACCGATTGTACCACAGAGACGACAACAACGACAAGAACATGATGGACGAGTTTCGGCGCCTCGAGCACCACCGCCTACTCCCCGTAAGCAAACAGTACTTCCGTGCCTTTGCCACCGGTGTGTACCCGGATGTGGAAATTCTCTCTGCCGCTACTAAACACGAGATCACTCAACATAACGGAAACACGCCAGCTGCGCGATACGCGCGCATGCGTGTCTCCTCTCTCATCTCCTCATCTCCACTCCATCTGCTCTATATAAAAACGCCCACCTCCCCTCGCGGGAACCCCTGTGTAGATGCGACGCATAGGCGGAGCGGCGAAGGGACCGCGTTTTATAGCGCGCATAACTTTGAGGGGACTGCGTAAGCCTGTCCCAGTCGATGACGACGTTGGCGTACTTGTAAAGCGGCGTGGACTCTAGGTGTTTGAGTCAAGCGTGGATGTTGCTTCGCCGGAGAACGGCACACCGGTTAAATGCGCAGCGCGCCCGAAGGAGAGGAAACCGCGGGAGAGAGAGTAGTGCACATGTGCCGGCCCCAGCGCGTCTGCCGCGGCTATGACGCAATGTGCCGCGGCTATGACACAACACAATCCAACACAATCCACTTTAATCCAATCCAATCCAATCCAATCCAATCCAATCCAAGCCAAGCCAATCCAATCCAAGCCAATACAATCGAATCCAATCCAATGACCCTCGCGAGAGAGTGTTCGCTATCGGAGAGGAGAGGGGGTGAGCGGCGGAGAGCGCAGCTGGCGCGGCGAGGAGAATGGGGGAGGGGCGGACAACGCCGACGACGACGACGACGACGCCGGAGGGATAAGGCGAGTGAATCAGATGCTCAGCATCTATAAAAAAAATAATAAACCCGGTCCGCGCGCCACTTCTTCAGTCGCTGCTTCGGATGAGACGCGCTGCACCGTCCGATAAGCTGAATGGACGCCAACAATTCTGCTTTGCATCACCACATTGTTCCCTTCGGGGAGATGTAATTTTTTTTTTCATTTATTGAACTCACGTGCAAAGAGGTCTGCCAATGCGCCTTGCATTCTTCCTTATGACCTTCATTGAGATGGCGCTGCCATGTAGGAAAGGCGAGGTGACGTAGTGCATCATGACCCTAATGAGCGCGGGCAGTTGGTGCCTCGACGCCAGCACCTATGTGTACGGAAAACGCGCCTGAATTGAAGCATCCCAACAGCGTAATCTGAGTCGCCGTCTACTGCTTCCTGTGTGAAGGCCCCGTGTAAGAAAACTGTTACTTTAAGCACCACGGTAAGGCAAGGACACCGACGGCCGAATGGAGTGCTCGTGACTGCTTTGGTACGACGGGAGACACGCCAGTGGGAATCGGAACGCGTTCAGGAATTCACGGTCCAAGGTACGAACTATGCCTCTCGCTTTCCAGAAGCTCAGCTCGTCGCAACGTTACCGTCTGCCATACACGCCACGGAGCAGGCCCGAAGTGGTCGCTCCACAACCAAAGCAACTCGTAAGCATGACGTCGCTCGCAAACCACACCCGCAAGACATGGTCCTTTCCCTGCTGCGGACCGTGGGAACCAAACGGTTCGCTGACAATGCGTTTGGTTTTGTTCGCATGGTCTGCGAGCGCCTGTGGTTTTGGTCGGATTTGCGCATTGCTTCGGCGCGTGTAATCCAGCGTTTAATGTTGATGCGTCTAACGGTGCCATACCAACGAAATATAAATAGCGTAATGGAGGATCATATCAATGCACAATCAACATTTAACTGCTCGAGCGAAGGCACATTCCACATTCCTGTTTTACCGATTGCTATGAAAGAGGGATCAACCACATATTTTAATATGCTCCTGGAATTTGTTAGGAGCACCGATACCTGAGATTTGGCGGTGGAGGTCCGTATAGAAGAGGTAGTTTTTCAATCCGCGAGAGTTTGGTCTGACCAGGATACTTTGGCGACATTAGCTTGTGATGTTATTGCACAGGGGGTGAATTCATGTCTTGTGGCTACCTCGACAACACTGTCGCTGACACAATCGTCACTGAACAGAATTGTCAATGAACAGAATCACCGGATCGCAAATGTACAAGCAGAGAAAGTGAAGAAAAAAAATTACACCATCTCACCGAAGGGAACTATGTGGTGATGCAAAGCAGAATTGTTGGCGTCCATTCAGCTCATCGGACGGTGCAGCGTGTCTCAACCGAAGGAGCAACTGAGGAAGCTGCGCGCGGACCGGGTTTATTATATGGAGCAGATGGAGTGGAGAGGATGAGATGAGAGAGGAGACGCGCATGCGCGCTTATCGCGCAGCAGGCGTGTTACCGTTATGTTGAGTGATCTGGTGTTTAGTAGCACCATAGGGAATTCCACATCCGGGTCCACGCCGATGGCAAAGGCACACAAGTACTGTTGTGTTACGGTGAGTACGCGGTGGTGCTCGAGGCGCCGAAACTTGTCCATCATGTTAATGTCGATGTTGTCGTCTCTGTGGTAGAATCGGTAGTCTCCGTCGGCGTTGGTGAGGTAAAAGTTGTTCACGTTGGTGCACCGGCTGAGAGCAACGTACACGCCCTCGTCTTCGCAGCTTTGTCTTCTTCTCCTTCATCCTCTTCAGCGGTTCCCCTACGGGAAGATGACGACGGCGGTTGAACGCGAAGCTATCTGGTGATGGATTCTTTGGTTGGCCAATCGCTAGGGGCATCCTGCCAAAATCATCATCAGAAGTGCTGCGGACGGGGCGAGAGCAACGTACACGCCCTCCTCTTCGCAGCGTTGTCTTTTTCTCCTTCTCTGTCTTGAGCGGTTCCCCTACGGGAAGATGACGACGGTGGTTGAACGCGAAGCTATCTCGTGATGGATTCCTTGGTTGGCCAGTCCCTAGGGGCATCCTGCCTCAATCATCATCAGAGGCGCTGCGGACGGGGCACGGACGCTAGACATCCCCCCGAGCAAGAGACGCTAACATCCTCCTCTAAAGGTTCCAGTTCGTCGCGTCTATTGACGTTCAGCTTCGCGTGCCTTCGTTGTATCAGTAGCTTCTTGACGTACTTTGAATGAGTCAAACACATAAGGCGCGTTCGTAGCACTTGCTCCTGTCGGGGTTGCAATTACTAGTGAAAGAAATAGTCGGACCACACCAAACATGCGGCATTAAGGGTCGTTCTATTACGACCAATACCCATGTAGCCCGTAGCATCCTGGAATGCTCTGACAGCCTTGAGCAAGGAGTAGCAATGGTACAAATAGACTTAGAAAAAGCGTTCGACAAGGTCTCCCACGAACTGCTATTGATGATTCTCGAGCATACAAACGTAGGAAAAATGATTACGGATGGTGTACGCATGGCGTACAGGGACTGTAGTACAAGTTTGGTGGTCAACAAGTCGGTAGGCGCTCCAGTTCAGGTCAGTCGTTCTGTGCGCCAAGGGTGCCCAATGTCCTCGCTGCTATTCTGTATGTTTATTGAAACGTTTTGTGTAAACATCCTTAAAAATAAGAAAATCAGCGGGTTTTCATTACAGTCCTGTGAAGTTCGTGTGCTCGCTTATGCAGACGACATTGCTTTGTTTTTCCAAGACACGAGTAGCATCCACGAAAGTATAAGTGTTCTTAAAAGGTTCTGCCTCTACACTGGTAGTTCCGTCAATTGGGATAAATGTATTGGTTTCTGGCACGGAAGCTGGTTGTCGAAGCCACGTACATTCGCAGGTATCAGCTGGGTAGACACTCCAGTGAAGTACTTAGGTGTCCCCCTAGAAAACTATCGTAACAGTGATCCTTTCTGGCGCAGGCAAGCCTCCGAAATCCATGATAAAGCGGATAAGTGGGGGGGTAAGCAGTTGTCCGTGTTCGCGCGAGCGACTGTGTGTAATCTATTCTTTGTGTCAAAACTTTGGTACGTGATGCAGGTTATGCATTGCTCGCGTGCCAATGTTCAAAGATTGCACAGGGTGTTTGCTGTCTTTATTTGGTGTTCCACTTGGGAACGCACAAGCCGAACCAACCTGTTTAGACGACTGCGCTGTGGGGGCCTTTCCCTGGCGCACCTTTTTCTACGCCAGGTAGTGAACCGCTTTCTTTTTTTACGTGATGTGCAAAACCCTTTTTTGCGCACCGTGTGTCAAGTGCGCCTAGGTAGAGTTTTACCCGAAGTTGTTGTTACTTCTTGTGTTCGTGACGGTGGCATTCATGGCTATCTACGTGAGGTGGTACTTTCGGCAAGATTTTTATTCTCGCGGTTTTCTTTCGAATATCTGGTTACAGTGCACAGAAAAAAGCTGTATAGAGACCTTCTTGACACCACTTTGCCGACTCCTTTGTACCGATCGCTATACAGTGCAGGGCCAGGACAAGATGTGTGTCAGCGTGTGAAAAAAATGACTGTCCCGCCTTATGTAAAAGTCGTTTTTTCTTTAAATTACACGTGGGAGTATTACCTGTTAAAACTTGGATGATTGAAAAAGGTTTGTTTGTTCCCTGGGGGCCCGACTGCTTGGTTTGTAAAAAGCCAGAAACAGTAGAGCACGCATTCATAGACTGTTGGGACGGGGTGTTCCTGTGGGACGTTTTGCAGAGAACACTAAAAAAGGATTTCCCGTTGGATAGCCATGGAATCAGGTTCTTGGCCGTTGAAAACTACGGCGGCGTCCCGTATGATCTTTTGATGTTGCTGGCCCTGCATAGTATATGGAAAGCTCGAATGGCAGTTCGCCATAATGATGTAGATGTGAAACCGAGCAGAGAGTTGTTCTGCCAGAGTGTACGGGAGATCTTAGAAGTGTATAAAGCCCAACCATCTCCACCTGACTGGTTAAATGTGTTGGAAAGTGTGGCATGGGCTTCGGCCTTTTTAACAAGCGCGCACTAGCAAGTGACGGGCTGATGTCCTTTCGCGCTTTGTAATTCTTTTTTTTTATTCTTATTGTGTATACCGAAGACAGGCAATAAAGAAAAAAAAAGGGTTTTGTAGAGCATTGGTAAGAGCGCCGCGTACCTCCCGTTGCGGCCAGAGAGTCGTGGGATCGAAACCGGGCGCCGCTAATTATTTCTTTTTTTTATAGTGTAGGGGGAGAGGTGCGGACAACGGACAAACGCCGGACATAGCCCCGAGCAAGAGATCCTTTGCATCTAAAAATGCTGGCTTCGTTTTTGGTTGTGCTGTGCGAAGTACGTAGACTTGTTGAGGGTAGCCTGCACCTTAGGCAAAAAAGTTGCAGCAATCTAAACCTTTGGAAACTATTAATTTCGTTCGCTTCGGGTCAGATTGCAAGATTTTCGCTTTGGACTTTAAGTTGAGAACTTTGACTATAAATACTCCTTTGTAACCACGCTAGGCGCCGTTTACCGACGTGACGGCGTTCGATGTCGCCTTCTTGTACCTCAACGGGAGTTGGAAAAGATGTCTTTGTACCTATTTGTGCTGATTCCTCGTTTCGCTCTTTGTCTATATCAGGAAGGCTTATGACGATTACGTTGTTTTTTCTCATCCTGATATTAATGTCCTACACTACATAAGCAAGTTCTTCAGTTACTTTTATTATACTTGATTTTGCTTTAAGTACAGAGACACCTACTTGTTCGCAATTACACTCAATTTGCGCTATCTTTTTGAAATCTCTTAATTTCATAAATTTGAATTATACTGCCACAAGGGGGCAAAGCATGGCAACCGCATCTCTCATTTGCTCCCGAAACGTTTCCTTATAATTCGGTTAAATAGGGCTTCTCCCACGCCCCCCCCCCCCCCCCGGGGGGCTGCGGTATCGCAAGTCATGAACCCGGGCGACTCGCGCTCGAGCTCTCCCGAGCGCGTGAGCACCACGGAGAGCGGCGACGGACGCCCCGGCGCACCGGCGAGCGTGGAGCCTGACGACGAGCTCCAGCCGGCCGGCACGGTGCCCACGCTGGCCGAGATCGAGAGCTTCCCAGACGACTCAGAGGTGAGCCCGAGCCCCCCAACTGAACCGGCCGTCACAGACTTCCCCTCGGGAGATGTTGGGACCTCTCCGAGGAACGCGCGCCGGGGTACGACGAGCGGCAGCGCGCCAACGCCGCAGTGAGGGCGACGCTGCAAATGCTTCGCCGGCAGCTCGAGAACTTTCGGAACCTCGGCCAACTGGCCATCGCGCTTGCCGCATTCGTCATCGACGAAGTGGACGCCGTCCATATCGAGCAGGAGCGAGGCAGGCGGTGAGACGGGGAGGCGACCAGCGGCGCCATGTTTGACGGAGCGGGGGAGGATGTCGCTGTAGCGGCGGCCATTCGGTCTCTCCTCGCGGCTGCAGCGGCGGAGGAGCGCAGCCCGGCCCTGGCGGCGACAGTCGCCGCGCGGCCTGAGGATGTTCCGAGAAACCACCGAGCCGCCGGCAGCTACGCGGACGTCCTGCGGGAAAAGCCACGACGGCGGCCGCGGGGGAAGGGACGGACACCATCATAAGCATCCTCCATGATCACAAGGGAGAAGCGGCAAGGTGGCCAACGCCCTTCGAGACCCTTCCGCTGCCGTCAGAGGTGAAAAAATTCCCGTCGGAGCGAGTGAGGATGTGATAGGCGGCGTTGTGAGAACTAAAAGCTGCCCACGCGAGGACGCTACCGCAGCGCCGCCTCCTGCCCTGGCGGCCACCGGCGCCAGCCGCAACCACACCGCCCAGGGGCCGAATTCTCTAAAAAACGGGCGTCGTTTTGAAACGACAGGGTAGCGCCATGCAAATGCATGTGTTCTGGGGTTGGGGCCGTCGCTCTGGGGTTCTCTGCAGGTAGAATGAGCCGCAGAAAAGCGCTGTGACAAGGGCGCGAAGCGACAAGTGAAACGACGGGGGGGGGGGGGGGGGGGGCGTGGGGGGGGGGGTGGTGCAGTGGGTGTCGCTTCGCGCCCTTGCCACAGCGCTTTTCAGCGGCACATTCTACCTGCAGAGAACCCCAAAGCGACGGCCCCAACCCCAGAACACATGCATTTGCATGGCGCTACCCTGTCGTTTCAAAACGACGCCCGTGTTTCAGAGAATTCGGCCCATGAACGGCTGGCAGGACGTAGTGTCGCTTTCTAAACGTAAGAGAGTGGCACGAAGGCTTCGCAACGAGGGGAAAAAGCTTCCCCCATGCGCCACAACCTACGGGACAGTTCTTTTTCGCCCGAAGGATCCGAGGGCAACGTTCGCGATGCTGGGGGTCCCCACCCCCGTGGCGGGGGCGTGGACCCTCGAGGTGACGGCTGACCAACGGGCGCTTGGCCAAATTGACCGGCTGGGGCGCGCCGAGGGGGGCGGCCCGCTGCTGCAGCGACTGAGAGCCACCACCGCTCGCGAATGGGGCGCATGCTCGCGCTCTACGAAGAGGTGGTGGCCCCGTGGATGCGGAACCTGGTGGCCCGGCTCCTGCTCTAACAGCTGACGTGAGGCTGGACATCCCCGGTCTGCGCAGCAAGCGGCGCACGCGCCCCTGCGGACAACTGCAACTGACACGGGGCGTCGTTTGGGGCGCCCTCGAAAGCCACGCCCTTGTTTACACGGGCGGCTCGGTGCGGCAGCAGCAGGGGTCAGCCGCAGCGGCCGCCGTGCTAGGAGAGGCCGCCCGGCAGGCGCGGCTGCCCTACGCCTCATCTTCGGCCACAGCTGAGCTGGTGGATGTCGGACTGGGCCTGGACCTGCTGCTGGAGGTGGAGCCCTTGCCCGAGCGCTCTGCCCTGCTGTGCGACTCCCGGGTGGCCCTGACGCGTCTACGGGATGGCGGCTCGCACTCACTGTTGGTGCGGGGAATCCGGGAGAAAGCGGCGCAGTTGGCGGACCGGGGCACTCGTCTGTGCCCGCAGTGGGTCCCCGCCCACAACGGGCTGGATGGAATGAGCGGGCGGACGAGCTGGCCGCCGGGGCAGTGGCACACGCCTGCCTCCCTCGGTCATGGTGGCCCAGGGGGCAGCGGACGACGCCCGCCTGCTCATTCAGCGACACCTCCGCATCAGGCATCCAGACCCGCGGCTGCGTGTCGGAGGGGGACTGCCGCCTGTGCGGGCATCACGTCTGCCTCGTCGACTGCGCTCGGCCGTCCTGCGCCTCCGCGTGGGGGCCGCGTGGACGGCAGAGCGGAAGCACCGACTGGGGCGGGTGGCCAGTCCCGCCTGCACTCACTGCCGAGCGCCCGTGCAGTCTCTGCCGCATGTACTGTACGAGTGCCCCAAGTTCGCGGCAGGGCGGGCGGAGCTTCTGGCCGTGGTCCGAGGGGTGCGGCCGTTCAAGGAACTGCTTTGGCCTCCAGGAAGTGCCAGCGAGCGGGACAAAGGGCTCCAGGCCCCGGGAGCATACCTGGGGGCCTCGGGGCTCCACAACGCACTAAGCTACAACTTTACGTAACTGCCAGGGTCGCAGTGGAGTGTAGCTGCCAGTGTAGAATTCCTGTGTGTGTGTGTGTGTGTGCGTGTGTATGTTTGAAGGTGTCATTTTTGCTACTCCTTCGTGTCCTATATTTTTATATTTATTTATATGTCTAGAGTTTCGTTTTTTTGTTTTTGATTTCTTTCCCCCAACGTTGTATATATGTTATTCTTGCCCGTGTGTTATACATTTATGTTAGCCCTCTACCCTATCCCCCTGTTCCTATGCACTCTTTCCTCCCTACCAAACCTCCCCTACACTAGCAGGCATTCCGGTGTCCGCCCCTAGGCGAGACAATTTACGCCTGTTGTTGGACCTTTCTTTCTTTCTTTTGTGCAATAAATACATACATACAGGCCAGGGTAGCTGGTGTTTGGCCATTAAGTTCCTCCATGAAGACTGGAACATCACCGGTCTTAGAACCTGCGTTTTACTTCCACGTCGCCTGCGGAGAGTACAAGTAGCGAAGGCGTGTGCTTACCAGCAAAATAGAAGGTCTAGGGCTAACAGCGCTGAGCAAATTGTGGGCTCGCAGCAAAAGCCAAATGACGCGATCCGCGCGCGGTACGCAGACACGTCCAATTCAAAGCACGCCTCGAGTTACAAAACACAACAAAGAGCTAGTGGTCACCAGGCACTAACAGTATGCATGAGATACAGTTCAAAAACGAGGCAAGGCTTACCCACCGCGACCAGAACGTGTACTTAGACATAAATGCTGGAGGCAACGAATCCCAAGCAAGAGACGTGGGAAGCTTTTTATGTAACCCTGGGCCTACTTTCGTTGCGACGTTAGCGGGAGAACGAAGTTTTTGAATCATGTAGGCGGCAGAAAGCATGAAGCCCGGTGCAAATCTTTGGTGATGTTGATCGGACAGTTTGCAAGCGACGGCACGGGGAAGGTATTTAGCGCAAAGAGAACCGAAACGTAGCCATGGAGGCCACGATTCCTATTTTCTACTAGTGCACACGTAGTACTGTTTTTCACTGAAGCGTATTGGCGGTGAGCGCGACCACGGGCGGCGCTGCGAAGCGCGCCTCCGTGACGTCAGCTTAGGGATTCTCGCATTTGTCGTCTGCTCCAGTCGGGCTCACTCTCCCTGCTGTTTCTTTGCGCTCGGTTCACGTCTGATGCTTCTCCGCACCAGACTTCGCATGTGCGTAACTTTTTATCATAATAATAGACTTAAAATCGCATACAATAGCTCAAGGCGTGAGTTGAAGTATAGTTTTGGATACCGCTACGGAACAAACATTGCCGCCGTCGCCCCATTCCTTGCGAAGCCGCTGCTGTGCGGAGCGCGAAGAGCCGGAGCTAAGCGTCAGCTTCTGTATAAAGCGATCTTTCGAACAAATTTGTAACAGCCAGCTGCTAGTAATCGACAAACAACGCAAATAGAAGACCAAAACAAATTCCAGGCCTTCGGGGCTGTCGGTTCTTTCAGAAGGCACTACGAATCAAGGTAATGATTTGTAAGGTAAAACAGTTTTTGCAACCTTTCCGAATGCTAGAAAGTATTGTATCACATCACTTTACGTTGTCATGGCATGAAAGTATGCCGACATGCACTATGGAGCACAAAAAATGTAGGTTGAGTTTCAAATAACCCACTCTGTACATAGGCGCGTGCTCGTTTTATACCAGGCTTAACCAGTATGGCGGTTTATAGAGCAAAACGAGTCACATCTACGGTAAAGATACAGTAGCACTATGTTTGTTCAGACCTGGGGTGAAATATCGGTTTCATTCCTCACAGCCATATCGCCACAGTAGCCAGATGTGCGTTATAGGAAAACTGCAATCACGAGGAGGAGGAGAAGGAGAAACCTAGCTTTCTTTAATAGTAAAGTCGAGCTGATTAGTAGGCCGGGTACTCACTCCAGTGCAAGAAAGTAAGGGTACTTTTCTTCTCAATTCACAGAAAGCCATCCCAAGTAGACCAGGATTTGTTCTTTACGCCTGGAAGGGTTGGAACACAATTAAGAGCTGCTTGGAAACATTAATCGGTTTCGGTTCTTGTAAAATATGCACGTATACTATTTATTACGTTCGTTAGCGAGTATATAAAGTTTTTAAAACCGTGATCATGTCATAATTGTTCGGGTTGAGAGCCAGTTCGTTATGATAACGATGTGTATATAATAGAAATTCGGAGCCCAAAAGCCACCTTCAAGTAATCTGGACAACTTTGTTTGGGGCGCGATCGTGGTGGCGTCGCACAAACCTTCTCCTTGTATTTGCATGTGAATAAACAATTCACGCGGTGGATATGCACCTTCTTGCACGCAGCCATAACGAAAGCCAGTTTGTGAAGGAGGGAACGTATGCCATACCGCCTGAAGAAAATATCCACACAATCTTTGTGAGCCTCCCAAACATCCCTAAAACTACTAAAAAGATGTTTGTGACGTTGTATAAACATTAATGCCTTTGGCACAGAAGACAACATTCACATCATAAAAGTAAGCAACAACGAAAGAAATAGAAGACAGCCGCTTTATTTCCTCCTATGCGATGCGCGTGTAGGGGCCCGCTGCCTGGAACGTAGCATTCGACTCTTGAGTCTTCATAAGAGCATCTCAAAAATACTGAGGGAAGCCTACATATTTTGAATACTTATCGAGGAGCTCTGAGCGCTGAGCCTTGTGAATAAGCTATAAAGGACGAGTTACACAGGATCTTCTGACCAATGGTCTGAATGAAGATGTTCTATCTCTCCTGGTGAGTTGCAAACTTGATGGGGGTACAGCTTGAATTTATTCAGATGTGTCAGACGCTGGCACAAATAACTGAATTACTAAAAATAGGCTTTTTAATGCGCTAAAACATCAAAGCGGGCGATTTCTAGCGCAGGCACTGCTGCTCCTAACAAGCGGAGCGTAGCAGACGACAGCGGCCCGAGTCCCTAAGCCGACGTCAGAGCCAGAGGGCGCCACTCAAACATCTCACCGCCAATATAACTCCGTGGATTGCCTTTCTGTTCTCATACCGCAGGGCCAGTACAACGTATGAGGGTGACGTGACGCTCGTATCAGCGCCACTCATGTACATCTCCGGGCTCCTGTCTATCACGTTAGGGGTGCTGCTGGGTCAGTTTGTGGTCATGATGTCGCCGAAAGCCGACGTGCACCGCTTCAGAGAGCTCGTCACCAGGTACAAGGTAACAGGCTCCGCTAAACACGATATTGGAGAGTTGGAGCAGTGTAATGTAGGGCCTCTGTGTCTGAGACTATCCTTGGTAGCCCTTTCCTGGATGAAATGGGCGGCTAGCTTAATAAACGTAAGGTTTTCATGTCTTCAGCGTACATATACAAAGCCATACTGTGCCTGATTATGTTCTCTATAGCAAAATCCTGATGCGCTGCACCCCCTAGAATATAAAACTGCACCTTTATCACAGTCCTGTTGATTCTCTCACTTGCATCAAAAATTTGCAGATGATACGTGGCAGATAAGGATGTATAAAAGAACACATACCAAGAAGAAACACGCTGTTACCCCTTGGTACATGTCTTTGTCTTTAATTCACTACGTTATCGGCGTGGTTCCATTTAAGGAATTGCGAACACTTGCCCACCACTTCATTGCCGTTGGTATTAGCAGCATTGTCAAAATTCGCACGAGGGCACGCTGGAGACTTTTTGCAGGTAGTTCCGACGTGGCACGCTGTTTTAAATGAAATAAAGTTATAAAAGCCTGGTTAGGTTAGGTCAAATTTTATTAGATTAGGTTTAAATTAGTTTTAGATTGGGTTCAGTTTAGGGTGCGTTTGATTTAGGTTCGCTTAGGCTACGTTTCGTTGAAACAGTTTTTATAGGTAGATAACGCCATGGAACGACCTGCAAACCGACTTCATTAGTCGCAACACCTGCAGGAACCGTCAAGCGCTCTTCTTGCGACCTCCTAATCATTTACCCCACACTTCTTGTCTCTAAATTGTACGACTTACGGACAAAGGTATGAGGGCTAGGTTTATGGGCCTTCAGGAAAGTCTGCTTGCAGGCCGTACCGTCGCATCACCTACCTAAAAAGGCTGTTTCAGCGTAACGACCCCTAACCTGAGGAAACCTAAACCCAAGCTAAGCTAGTCTAACCCAATCTAACAGAAATGTAAACTCAACCTAATCCCATCTCAACCAATCTTCCGCAAGCACGAGATTCATGCGGACCCTGAGATTACTCGTAACAATGTATTAATTCCTGTAAAAGAGGAGCACACTGATCTTAAGCCACACATCAGACAACACCTTCGCAAAACATAGCACACAGGCTGGAGTCAACAAATAGACAACAACCTACATGAAATAAAACCACACTTGCGATGATTTTGCACTGAAATGCGCCACAAGTACACGGAAGTCCTCTCAACCACATTACGAGTAGACCACACGCACGAAACACATTCGCATGTGCTCACAGGCTATTGAAGACCTCTCTATAGCAGTTGTAGAGAGGGCCTACCCGTAATCCCGATAGTCATCCAGCGCAAGGAACCCGACACAACATGGCGGAAATACTTTCCACAACTGTAGAGACAACACATAGTACTATAAGCATCAGACTTCTAAAGAGACGACCTCATAATCTAACTTGGCGCTTCTTAAACTTTGAACCAATGGAATAGATATAACATAACCGTCCTGATCTTATACACGTTATCCTATCAATAAAACGTTCAATTTTATTCCATGATTCAGCGGTTATACTTAACACCCTGGAGATATAATCGTCTTGTACAGCGCTCTTTGCCCATCACCTGCTCGGTGCCATGCAACGTAAAACCATTATTATCATTGCCTTCAAATCAGACAGAACCTAACTAGAATACCACAGATAACAAGCTAACCCCGTGGATGATAATTTGACGGCTGGCTGGTTTGACGGACGTTCATAGACTGAGTGTGGGATTTACGTCGGCGAAGCTAACCCTGGGGTGTGGGACATGGGTAATGGAGGGTGCGGGATTAATTTTATCTCATAGGGATCCATCATAAAAGCAGACACCGCTACCGGTATCGAACTCGCGTCCTTCGGCTCAGCACCCAACACATTGGCCACTGAACCACCGCGGCGGGGAGTGTCACGGCTGTCACTTACGTGAAAAAGAGGCGATACCCGGTCTTTTTTCCGTAGTCTGGGAAGTTCACTGGTGAGGTGGCTTGTGATCCCAAGGACTCGCAATAGCTGCGGGCTGTCATCAGTTCGAAGGAGATTGACTGGTGCTTCGCAAGTGTGGTCCATTGTGGTGCTCCCTGGGCGCCCTTTGTAACGTGTAGTGCGTGCGTCATGCCCAGCTAATGCAGGCGAAGTTTTCATTCATCCCTGATACTTATTCTGGCTCGAAATCCAAGCTTAGCCAATGTTTTGTGTTTTCAGGGCTTGTATTATTTAGCGAGGTTTCATAGGGTACGGTAGGTAAAGTACTACACACAAAGCACAAGTTAGCCTGAATGGGAGTTTTGTGGCTGGAATACGTCTTTTAAACTCCTCACGGCAGGCGGCCTGCTCCCACGTGTGGTAGTATGGTGGTGGAAAAACTGCCAGTTTACACCGGGGCCCACAAGCCGTCGTAAATAAGCGCATTTACCACGATTGTACCTCTTCACAAAACGCAGTATCTAGCTGTGAATACTGCGTTTGTCCCAATGGGAGTGTTAAAAACACCCACGCCTCCTCCATTTCCTTCTCCTCCTTCACCCCTTCCTCCTCTACGCCTCCTTACGAAATGGCTGCCAGTTGGTGTCGTGTGTCGTGCGAGCTACAGCGTCCCTGAAAATTTATTGTCGATTACTCGATGTGAACTTGCTGCCGCACGAACGGATGTGAAGTGCTTCCCGATAATCGAAGCTCGTTGCGAACATTGTGGAACCAGCCTACACTGACGTGCGACACACTGCAACGTTGCCTCCGTGTCACCGACCTTTGAGTCAACGCGAGGCCTAAATTCAGTGATCGCTGAGAGTGGCTCGTTAAAAACAACGCGGTTGTGCCTCTGCGAGGTGGTTGAAGGTAAGATTTTCACGTTTTTTATTGTACCCAACATTTTGGGATACTTGTGCCCCTTCTAGTGTCAAATAAACTCAGCGTGTTTCCCGCGTCACTGCACGGGCGATTCTCCGCCACTGGAGGTGAGCGTTGTGCGTGAAAGACGGCGCTATGCCCGGAACGTCATTGGGGAGGCCGAACGGTGTGAAAGCAATGCGTATTTGCGCGGGTCTCGAGCAGAACACTCCTCATTCACACTCGCGAGCAGAATGAAGTGTCCGCACTGTGAGCCGCTGTTTTTTTTTTTTTTTTTTTTGTAAGGCTTTGAATGTGGCTTACTGGCAGGCGAAGGTGAAGTTGGCCGGTTGAACGTCGCAGGGCGGCCGCTTTTCTTGAGCAGTACGTGTGGTGCCAGCCGCGCCTGCTACGAGAAGGGTGACTGCCGAGTGCCGCCGGCGATTAATTGCTTTCACTGGAAAGGGAGAAGTTCGGGGCCCCGTGGGAGCTCTCCGTACGCTAGGCGCGTGTAACTCTAACCAGCAAACGCCATTCGAGGGAGCATTCTGTAGAGTCGACAGACGACTGCTTTTTTTTTTTTTTTTGAAGGTGGGGCAGGCGCAGGCGTCCCACCGACCGAAATTTTTCCTGAACTTGGGTGAGGGGAGAGAGGGGCACTGCGGGTGGTAAAACCTGAAGCTCGCTCCCAGAACATTACACGCAAGGAAAAGAGGGAAATGAAGCATTTTCAGAAGTTAGTCGCCACAAGGTTTGCGCACCCTTTTGAACAGTAGAGCACTTCGTTTTGACGAACTAGTGAGCGCAGGTGTCTCGGACGGAAGTGCAATTTTGCGTAGCTTTAAATAAATATTGAGACATTACGGAAAGTTGGACACAGGAGTGACAAGTTCAGCGTCTTTACGGTGCCGTTTCTTTTTTTTTTTTTTCAGGTCAGATACCCAATATGCTTCTGTATTTGTTGCCGCAGATTTAAAGCGTTGTGCTATCTCTCTAATGCATGTGCTGCTGTGGCTTCCTGGGGAACGTGCCAGGAGGTGCGGCAACGTCAGCGTTTGGGAGGCAGGAGCAAGCAAACAGCGCAGCGATGACATGATGACCTCATTTTTTGCAAATGGCCTAAATTTTTTTCGTTGAGGAGTGTTGTAGTAGTATAAAGTTCTTACCAGATACCTTGTGTTCTCGATGTAGGTGTTTTGTTGATGCAGTGTTTTATTGTACTTTTTTTAACGTGTTCACACGTATATCGTATTTATGTAATTTTTATTCAATAAATTGACTGTGCAGAAAACAAACTTTTCACGTTTCGCCATTCAACGTTGGAAGCGGAAAAAGACTAGAAATTACGTAATCCTAAACGAAAAATGAAAATGCGGCCTGGGCGCTCATTAAGAACTCCCAAATACAGTAATAAATTCCCCTGCAGCGCATATATATCAAGCGCACAAAAACAAAAAAAAAACATCGAATGCAGGTCAACACTGCTCCGAACGCGCCCCCTGAAAAGTCCCAGTTGGAAGAAATATATACTCCGAATGGTACCCCTGGAAACTCCCATTGTAGTGGCAGTAAAATGAAACTCCCATTAGCTACTTAAAAAACTGCGGAAATAATGGGAGTAAGGTGAAACTCTCATTGGAAGGAGTTTTGAAAACTTCGAATTGGTACTGAGTTATGCAACCAGCCATTTACTCCCATTCCGGCTTATTTGTGTTCTGTGTGTAACGTTACTGATTAACCATAAATTGACACTGTTTGGAGACTTCGCGCAATTCCTTCAACCTGTAACATAGAGCTACCGAGAAAAGAAATCAGATGTGAGATTTAGCACTAGTTCAGAGATGGTTTATTTGGTAGGCGAGACATGGATAAGAAAAATTTGACATCGCCCTGAAATGCAGCCGTGCAGCTACAAAGGAAAGCTCTACAGCTTCCTCAGAAACTTCGCAGTTGAAAAGTGTGTCCTGGCCAAGTGTTTGAACCCGGGAACACAGCCTATCTCAGCCAATCGCCCTACCTACTGACCTAACAACGAAGCTAGACGTTTGTAGGGCGAGAGTGACTTGTTCAGCTAGAAGGGAGGGCGATATGGCTCCGGGAAAAGTATACTAGGACGAGGGCGCTCGTTTTCGGTCTGATGTTGCGCTTTACGCTTTCGCGTCCGGCGTTTCTCCAGGTAGTACTTACGTGTAAATACGCAGGCAGTGTTTATGTATAAAATTACGTGTGAATACGGTGAGGGGAAGTTGTTCCTCCTCACACCATGGAGCAGCTGCGTAATGGGCGGCTCGTCCTCCGTGAGACCACAGGCCTTGACGGGGAGCATACACCCGCGACGATATTCGTAGTCGTCTCGAAGACTCGTGACCTGGAACATTTTGTGGTACTGATGACCTGGGCCTTGACAATTGGTTCAGCTTTTATGAACGCGTCAGTGCTTGCAATGGGTGGGACCACGCCACGATATTCGGCGACGTCATTTGTAGCACCAAAGTGTTTCATTCCCGGATACACGAAGATTTTGGAGACGTTATACCCGTCACGGAAGTGACGCCAGTACAATGAAGCAAGCTACGTGTAAAAGGTGCAGCCTTGCACACAGGGTGTTCTTGTGGGGAAGACACCTTTAGTACTAAAGAGTACGTTAAGACAGAGTCCTTCAATTCTTTGCTGGTCACGAAACTGGTCCGTAACTCAATGGAAGAGCTTCATATGCTGCGTTTGGCCGCCGTGCGGTGGCGCCACCATCTCACTGAGGTCACTCCTCGGGCGTCGTTGCGCTGGCTCGAACAGCGGAGACGCGGCGAGTTGTGTTTGTTTTGTGCGGGAAAAAATGTAACTTGCCTCTCGCGGCATTGTGATGCGACTTAAGTAGTGCAATGACGATGCCGAACACGTGGTGCATCCCGGGATGTCGTTCCTTTTACAACGATACAACAGAAAGTGCTTTCTTGTTCTGTTAACCGAGTGACAGGGAGCTGCATGAGAAATGGAAGCGCACCATTCCAAAGCAAGCAACCGGAGATTTCAGCTTCGATTATATGTGTCTGGCGGTGTTTGGGAATGCACCGTGTGAGAGAATGAATAAAGCAATGTACCCTCGACCTAAAATTGTACAAGGGTAACTTAAAGACGGATTTTTTTATTCAGATCAGTCAGGTAGTAACGGTGCTTCATTACCTCTTTCCTAACTTGTATTGCCTTGCGCTCAGGCTCGCATGTAAAAAACGCTTTGACGCGTCCTTGTGCTTTCACTTTTCATATTTCCGCGAATTATCTCTTAGGGTTCGTTTTCCTTGTTTTGTAACGGCGCGTGGCCGCTTCCGGTTTTCTTATCTGGCGTTTAAACCGCGGAGTGCCTGCTTGCTGTTTTAAATGCAGAGCCTTTCAGTAATTCACGATGTCACCCGCGTTGACGTCCGTAGTCCGCACCGTCGTTGTCCGCACCCCTCCCTTCTATATAAAAAAAAATACTATCCGGCGCCCGGTTTCGATCCCTCGACCCTGCGGGCGGAACGCAATGTACATGGTGCTCTACCCACTGCGCCACAAAGCCGTCACAGAATGGGACGCTACGAACGCGCCTTATATCGTAGACTCATTCAAATTACTGCTGACGAGCGCTCTCTCGTCAGCAGTTGCCACAAGTGCAACAACATTAACGTAAC
Organism: Haemaphysalis longicornis; assembly: GCA_013339765.2. Lineage (NCBI taxonomy): Eukaryota > Metazoa > Arthropoda > Arachnida > Ixodida > Ixodidae > Haemaphysalis > Haemaphysalis longicornis. The sequence continues at coordinate 7,717,235 of CM023451.1, forward strand.
GCAAACTACTTAACGTCGTGCGCCCCCGGAAATTCTCTGCATTTGATCGTGCCCCTCGCGAGGGGGATGTTTTACTGCGTCTTCTCTCGGTCGCGGAACCCGTGGCGCCATCTGGCGGAGGCGCGGCACAACTCGTAGCACTTTGAAAAGATGCGGCGCCAGCCAGCTGTGTATGTGCGTGCCGCACTTGTACAAATGGCAAATGCATTGGCTGTCCACAGAGCAAAGCATTCTTGCGAGTAAGCCGTTGCAGTCAATCAGTCAGTCAGTCAGTAGTAGTTAGTTAGTTAGTTAGTTAACAACTCCGCAAGCATTTGCGTTTCTTGCTTTTTTGTCGTACGTCCCGTCAGACAATATTGTTTGATATAGAATGCGTGTCACCTTGTCGCTAGCATCATTTTTTGTTTCTTCGACAATGTTCTCGATCCTATTTCTATGGATCTGAAATTAATAACGTTCCGAGAGTAATGCATGCATAGCAAACGCCGCGCAACTCACTTTATCGACGGTCAGCTGTGCACGTCACACTGCGGACTGCTTCTTCGACGTTTGTGTTTCATTCATGAACTCGCATAGGGATCCAGCTAAAGCCTGGAGAGTCTTCCGGGCCTTGCTTCAGCCTGCTGTCACCAACCGCCAGCCTCTGCGGGCCTCCGCCATTTCCTTGGGCATCACTGAGGAGTCCTTGGCAGAGCGGCTAGCCGACCAGTTCACCCCTGCTTCACCTGCAACTGCTGCCGGAGTCCCCCCAGGACCCGCAAGTGGTGGCCATTTGCGGTGCCGACATCACATTCCGAGAGCTGCGGTCAGCCCTCGATTGATGCCCCAAGCGGCGGGGCGCCCCTGCATTGACGGGGTGACGTATCAGATGCTCCAGAACCTGGACGTCACCCAGCTGTAGCCGCTTCTGCAGCTCATTAACCGGGTGTGGAGGGAGGGAAGCCTTCCACCTTCTTGGCGGGTCGCAGTTGTCAGGCCGATGCTGAAGGTCGGTAAGCAGCCCACCATGCCTGCATCGTACCGGCCGTCCCCCACACTGCCATTATGGATGCCCTCGACAGCGTGGGCGTTGAGGGGCACCTCCGGAGTTAGGTGAAGGCGTTCCTGGCCAACCGGACCCTTCCAGTCAAAGTTGGCCGAGCAACCAGCAGCCCACGAGACGTCAGCTCTGGGGTTCCCCAGGGGAGTGTGCTCAGCCTATTCCTCTTCAACCTCGTCCTGGCTCCACTCCCGGACTGCATCCCGGCTTGGCTTGCGCTTCCAATGGCGATGGCAGTTTATGCCGACGACATCGCCATCTGGGCAAACGGACCAACGAGGCTACTCTCGAAGGTGAAGGCGTGCCTTCAGGGGGTGCTGTGGGCAGTCGCCGCCTTCCTGAGAAGCCGTGGCCTGCAGCTGTCCGAGTCGAAAACGCAGGCCTTAGTCCGCCACTCGAGGGGCAGCAAGGCACGCACGTCGACACCACCGCTCACCTTGAATGGCCAGTCCCTTCCGTGGTGCACCACGGCCAAGTATCTGGGACTCCTGGTCAGCTACCAGTTGTCCTGGATACCTGCTGTGAATGCGCTCCGGCAACGCACAATGAGGGTCCACCAGGGCGTGCGGAGGTTGTTGGCGCGTGGTCAGGGCTGCACACACACCGTGGCCCTGCGGGTGTTCCACGGGATGGAGTCGTCCGCGGTCCTCTATGCTCTGCCTCTGGTGCAACTCAAGCCGCTCCGGTGGGACGAGCTGGAGGTGGATCAGCGCCGGGATATCCGCCTTTGCCTGGGCCTTCCGAGCACATCCGGGTGGCGGCGACGTACAGGGAGGCAGATTCGTGGCCAATCCAGATTCGGGCCCTGTAAGTGGTGCTCCACCACATCCACCGCCTGCAGGGCGCACCGGATGGCGCGGCAACTCCTGCAGCGCTACCGCAGCCGGCCCAACTCTCGCATGGGCATGCTGCTTAGTACCTACGAGAGCTATATCCAGCTGCCGCATCAGCCCCGCCTGGAGCCACCACCCCCAGGCACGGGGCAGGCTCTACGCATCGCCACCACATTGCCGGGGGTCCGTGGCCAGAGGTCCACTCCACCCCAGGCCACCTACGAAGATGTGGCCGCCATGCTACAGGACGACGCTGCCAGACTCCTGCAGGTGTACACGGATGACCGTGCTACAGGCGACGGGCAGAGCCAGAGCTCCCTGCACGGCCCTGGAACGTGGCACCAGTCGGGTCTGCACGCTCCCCTTCCCAGCCTCATCCACCTACGCAGAGCTGGCTGGACTCCACTTGGCCGCGGATCTTCGTCTAGAGAAGGGGGCCCATGACCGGGGGGCCATTATCCTGACTTGACTCTCGGTATGCACTCCACCGCCTAAGAGCTGCCGACCATCCAGCCAGCTACAGCGGCTATGTGGAGCGGTCGCTGGCGGCCAAGCTCCATGCAGTGCAGTCCCAGGGGTGTCCACTCCGACTTCACTGGATACCATCGCACGTGGGCATCACGTTGCAGACGCCTTGGCCATGGGCGCTGCTCGCCAGGCAGGGGTACCAGCCTCTCGGGATGTGGTGTCATTAGACCCTGCAAGGACTATCCTGGCCCGAGTGGTGGAGGGTCAACATCCAGATACTCGAGTGGTCAGTGGTCAAGCCCCGCGGCTCCTGCCCGGCCGCATCAGTAGAGACGCCCGGACGCTCCTGCCTCGCCTGTGGCTTAATTGCTGCAACGTGGGAGCCCGCCTGCACCACATGGGCCGCCGGGCATCCCCCACCTGCGCCGACGGTTCCGAGCCCGAGACGCTCGAGCACTTACTGTGCTCTTGCCGCCAGCACGACACCGCGACAGAGGAACTCCAGACCGCATTCGAGCGACTCGGTGTACCAAGCCACAAGCTGGAATACTTGCTGTTCCCCACGGCATCGGACGCTTTACGACGGGAGGTCTTCCAGCACCTCGTCAACTTCCTAGTAGTGAGAGGACTAGTGCAGCGTTTGTAGCCGTCGCGCCTTGGACGAAACGAACGCTACATAGCCAGCGCCCCAGTCTCTTTCTTCCTTCCTCTTTTCTCTACCTATCCTTTGAAACCCCCTCCCCTTCCCTGGACTGGGTTGTATGAGGGTGAACTCCCCGACTGAGTTCAACAATATCCCCAGCTCTTGTCTCTTTCCTTCTTTCTTAATAAATCACCACCACCCAGGCCTGTCGGGGAAAAGACCACCCGCAACACGCGTACAGACATCTACGGAGCGCTATGTGCCGTACATTCCGGACGTACTTGCCATGTCTTTCAAGGTTGGCGCCCAAATGGCGGACTTTTGCGCAGTCCCACACGTCCTAAAGGGTACTGCAGGTGATGCTTTCAAAGTTTTTGTATAGAAGGATTGAATCTACTGTATACGCTATCCTAACAGAGCACTGGAGAGTTGGACAGGCGGAAGCACGCCGTATCGCCCCACAGTTCACCTGACAACCCAACATGGCTGCAACTTAATATTGCGACGATACTGCTGCTCTGAGCCGCACCGCAGCCATGGGGTCCGCCGCCTCGGGACGGGCTAATTCTCTGGCTACGCTATCAGAACCAGCTCCCGTCTGCACATCTCCTTCGGCGTCACTCAATGAAGCGGTTGTCCACCAAGATCATGCAAACGATGTCATCCCAAGGATTAGCTCCATGGCTCATCAGAGCACCCTCCAAAAATACCCTACCACCATCCATCAGCGCAACTTTGCCCACTGCCGATTAGAGACAAGCTATCACGGAGAGCAGCCAAAACCTTACAACAGGCCAATTCACATCTACTGCTGTCGCTTTGATCATGTGGTCCGGTATTGCCACAGCGCTTAACATGCACACTGTCTGACGTCTCCTGGGTACCGCGTTGATAGGCCTTGTCGCTTTCGGCCATGCCATTAGCAACATGTGGGTGCCGACGCCCAGCTCCTCCATTGAGCCGGCGCTCTCCGTCACCCAAACGACGTAAGCTCCTTTCTCGTACACCTAGATGCCTTTCTCTCTATCGACCAGGGTGCCCTGTTAGTCGGAAAACGGAATAATGCAGCTCAACGAGGTGACGCGTTATCAACAACCCTGACCACAATTACTGTACTAAATTTCATCACGGAACGCAATTTACTTGACGTACTTATCAAAGGGTTGCTGCACGCACCCCCCTCGCAACCGGTGCCGAGACCTCCATCATGTGATCCAGCCTTCGCCGTCGTCCCTGCCCAGTCCTTACGACAGCCATGCCAAGTGGCCTCGGAATCGCCGATGGCAGCACGTCTTTAGTTGCCTTAATTTGCCTTAATCTGTGACCTCGATTTATGGTGCTGGAATATCGTATCCATGATTTATTTGTGGCCTTGATACTGACTCCGTACGATCCATTGTGATCAATTGCTTCACGGGACGCCTTGCCTTCATGTTCTGCTGAAGATCATTTGCTCCGCTTTCCGTCAGAGAACATGTTCTTTTGCCACCAAATCCGCCTAACCTGCATCTACTTATCACGTAGCTAACCTATTTCACCCGGTGCCTACTTCGTCTCCCTTTTCGTGGGGCAATTTTGCTTCAAAATATCACCCTCCCTCACGCCGTCTTAACTATTCCCGAGAACTGTAGACGTGCCTCCCTTTTCTAAACTCTGGTTGCTGCCATCAAGACACTCCTTATAGAATGGTGCTTCCAACGCTGTGCCCTTCGGAAGGCCTTGGTGGATCTGCAATGGCGAGACCGTGCCTCCGCAATTCAACAACGCCACAAAATTATCTCTACACACTCCTGAGATCTCGGACATGATTGTACGTTATCTTTAATGGGTGGAGGCCGACGCTCCGCGCCGTCTTTTGACATCCTATATAGGCATTTTTGATTTACGCAGCTGCCCGCTCGGTAGAAAATCCCCTGTGGCATACCGCATAAACACACATTGGTGACGCAACACCTGTGCACAGACGTCCCTACCACGTGCCCCATGCTGTATCCCATGTAATTCAGCAAGAGACGGACGTAATGTTCAGTAAAGAAATCGTTAAAAAGTCTTCCATTCCATAAAGATCTTCCGTCGTAATGTATAACACAAAATTTCGCCCGTTGGGCTTCTCGGTGAATTACAGGCATTTTAACAAGATTGCGGAGAAGCTTCTGCGCATAATCGCCGCCCGGACTGCCTGCTAGGTGCCCAGCATTTTTCATAGATAGACCTGCGATGGGACTACTGGCTTAATGCTGAAGATGAACGAGACTGCAACGGAATGGCATTCGGGACATTGGCGGTACTGGTTACGGGCATAGGTCGGCAAAACAGAAAAACCTTTTACAAACTTTATCATAATTTTTTACCTTCATGTTGTACTAGTGCGGGTTCTAGCGCGTGCAGACGCGGTCCACTTTGGGAGAGGTGTGAAAGCGTGCAGTCAAAGCGATCCGGGGCTACCGGTCATGGAGAACATTCAGCCGCAAGTTGAGTAATTCGTGTGAGCGGTTACAGCCATGTCTCCGACGAACAGAGAGGAGGCGCCAGCTCTGCCGTTTCCTTTTTCTTCAGCCTTGGACCACTAGTGGAAGCTTTGCCAATTTTTTGTCTGAAAAAACATCTTGGAAGTCGTACCATAGGACACAGTGGCGACCAAGAATCGACATCACTTATGTTAGGCTGGTTTTAAGAGAATAAATGACGGTTTTACAAAGTGCTTTCTGATCCTGCAGGCGTGATATTTGTAGGCGTGAGGCATTATCTAATGTTTGTAGCACCTGCATTTGTGCGAGAGGTAAGAGGTTTTCAGCCTCACACAAACCCATTTTCTCTTTTGCAGCTTAAAGTCCAGCAAAAGTCGCTGTACGATCCCAAACTGGGCGGGTACGCAGAACTTCACTCAGCAATACGACTTTCTATGCACGTGGGCTTTTCAAGGCTCTGCGTGACTTCGTAAAAATACGATGAATATTTGTGCCTTGTTTATCTGCAAACACTGTCCGCCAATATAGTATCCACTTGTGTTTCATAATTTGCTGCTGGCATGCGGGATTGGCGTATCGTGGACCATTCGTTACCGCGATTTACGCTGTTTTCTTCAACCCCCTCGCTATTCTCGTTTCTTTCCGCGCGTTTTTCGTAACACCTTGCTATTTGAAAGTGCATCGTCATGAATGGATGATTTTTAATTATTTCTAGACTAACTCTATAACTTTATTCCTAACATCGTCGCTTAACCACATTGTAGGCTTTTTTGCATTTTTTTGCAGTAGTGTAAGTCTTGTTTTGCAATAGAAAAGCGACAGAGTTTGAAGCACTTATGGATGCCTCGGGGTGCAATAATTGTTAACGGTCAATGGGTTTTCCGACTTTTCTATTCAACAAGAGCGACAGCAAGGACACAAGGCGCTAAAATGCGTGCAGGAATTATCGAAAGTATCTTTGAAAAAACAGAAAGATATATCTGAGTTGGACCATGCTTAAAATAAAAAAAAATCCGACAACAGAAATGGCAACGACAGCGTCGAGCTGGCTGCGGAATAGCAGCCATGGGAATACTTATTGATTGTTTTCACCATAGAAAGTTTCTTGCGATAGTGTGCACACAAAAAAGCTTGTGTAAACTGTGCCATTCATGATGCCCTCTTTTGTTAGCCTCCAACATATGATTATAATAAGAGACACTTAACCTCGAATCAACAGAGCGCAGTAGTCTGGTGTGAACGAGATGCCTTTTTTAGAACAGCATTAGGTGCATAGGTGCGCTGTGTGACACAATGATGTAAGACGAAGGAGAACAACAAAATTGGACCAGGTGAAGCGCAAACTGTTACTTGCTCGTTGTCATAGGTGGACGGGTTTAACATAAATATAATAAATGAAACACAAAGAATTGGCTGGGTATCGGCGTACTGCGGTGAATTGTCGCCGAAAGACGATAGTCTTCTGTTGTCTCTGCCCCGTAAATACTTCTTTTTCTTTTCCCGCCAACCTCACACGGTCTTTCAACGCCATCTGGCTCTTCTGGGGTAAACACAGTGGAAGTTTCCTAAAGTAAATTTAATGTTACCTTGTTTTATTGCCACCCCGTCCTCTACCTAAAAAATGTTATGTGGCTATTCTTGGAATGCAGCCCCGAGAAGGCACCGTGAGTGCTCGTTGTATTTTTGGGACAAAACAATTTTTACAAAGCGTATTTTTTTTCCCGCTGAAATTCTCCAGACATGTATTTTTAAATTAAAGGACGCTGAAAACGTCCCTTACGTATTGTCGTTTTTCTATGCAATATGCCTCTTTTTGATTAGCAATGTTGGCAAGTATGAACATTCCCACCTTAATTTGTTGGCAGGAAAAGTTGTGCCTCTATAAACGTCTTGTTGAAGAATTTTTCAAACTTGTTGCCGTGCTTCTGAATAAAAATATACAGACAGACCAAAATTTTCGCATTCAATTAGCCCTAGAAAGACTATCATCGTTAAAAAAATTAGTGATAAGACATATATGCCACATAATAATAGTGCAAGAAGGTTATTTCCCGCGCCTAAATATAGATTAAGCAAATGCTAATGCAGTCTCCCTCCATACTTACGCCGTTGTGAGTGCTTTCGCGCATAAGCTTGTCTTGGAAGCGGAATAAGATTGCAGTATTATAAATTCTTTGCGACAACCACAATATATGGCATGCATTTCTGAATGCAAAAACTTTATTGTGTGTCGTTAAACGTCTTTTTAATAATATTTTTTCTACGTATTTTGTGTGTCATAACCGCACGTAATCTCTCATTTCATGGTAATGAATAGTTGATAGGATGCGTTTCCCTTCGTCGCTTCCTGCTCTTGAGCGTCGTATGTCTTTGTGTCAAACAGTACGGCTACACGTTCAAAGGGACCCTGCAACACTTTCGGTGAACGATTTCACTCTTTCCTTCGCGTCTGGAAGCACTGCGAAAACTACAGTTATTGCCAGCACGGAGCGGCACTGCGTGATTTGCTCTTCGCAGCAGCTACGCCTTCCGCTTCTGCTTTGCTGTGTGGCTTTCTTTTTAAAGTTGCTATCCAAAAGCATTCATTCCTGCAACTGAAGGAAAACTAGCCAACAGCCACTACATAGCCTCAGTGCCGTAAATGGTGCCGTCGAGGAACGTCAAGACCGGGAAAGATAGGAAAATCTTTTGAGCGAGATTCCTAGTTTTCTGATTGGCATGGGGCAGGAACTTTTGGCTGAGGTACTGTGCGACCCCCTAATCTAAGTACTGGGTGTGTTGGGTAACTACGTTCTGCTAGCATTAATGATTTCAAAAAAGTAGAAAGAAGTGCTGCAGGGTTCCTTTAAGATATTTAGAAACGAACTAGCCCACTTTCGAGCTTTGAAGATGACTTTCGTTCATATTTGGCTTGTTTAGTTTCTTGTGGCTGCGACAACACGCACTACTAATGCTATGTTGCTTCTATCTGACTTTCATGCTAGGTGACGTCAGTGGAGGTGCTACCAACGAGGCTCATGTCGCTGGCGACTGAGATGCTTAGCCTCGGTATCCGTCTACCCAGCATACGGGAGGTGGGAGTTGGTGGAGACGCGCTCTCCGAGGCCGCCTACTCAACGATCCTCTCTGCTTTCGACGGCGTGCAGCGTCGCGTAAATGGGTACGCCATGACCGAAGCCCTGGGCGTCATTTGTGTGTCGTATGTCTATGGCACGAGGAGAATGGACATCGGATTTCCTGTTGCTTCGTCCCAGGTCAAGGTATACGCAAAGAAAATATCCTCGAAACTGATCCGATGAACTACGGTGTTGTTGTTGTTTATTGTTTATTCACAAAACAATGTTCAATAGCGGTCTGCCTTGGTGCCAAGGCAAGAGGCGGCACTGAAAGCCACCTGACTGGGCCTTTGACCTTAGACAGTACACATAGCAGACAACATGAGCGCGACATACTTCAAACCACATTGCAAAATTTTGAAGGCTCAAAACACGCTATATCAAACATTACATCGAATAAAATAGCGAATGTTGAAACGTATTGCAGTTTATCACGCGCATACAATAACACACATTAAGAGTATCCAACACTATACGGCAATATTTCTGTCATAGAGAAAAGAACGCAGTGAATAGGTCCGTTGTTTTTCTGTCCATGCGGTAATTTGGTAGACTATACACGCAGGAAGAGCAATGCTGAGCTTGCAAACAGTGCAAACAATGTTGCGTTTTGGGGATTGGTTGATTGTTGCAACCAGAAGCTAGGAGTAAACACGGGAGGGTAATTCTCGCGATGGCGTATAACAAGTAATCTTAGTTTTACTCTGGGACGTTGAATATGTGCACGCTAGTTTATCAATCAACTATTATACAAAAATTGAGCAATGGCCCCACGCATGGGTGGTAAACCTTTGCAACCAGCATTTTATTGAACCTCCATCTAATATCGGCAGCGAACGATGGAGCGAACAAGGGAGCAAACAAGCCATTTTTTTGTAGCACGTGGAACAACGATTTCAATCATGCATGGCCAATCTCCCGGTTTGGTTTAGCGTGATAAGGGTCTAAGCATCCAATGAGGTGTCAGCAATAGCCCTACTCTCACCAGATGCCGTGAACAGATCACTCTTCTTCGTTTTATTGTGTCATTCTATTTTTTTTTTCGTCTATTTGTAGAAATTGTAGGTTTCAGGTCAGTCGCGAAACCACTTTGTTCACCTTGTGCGAGTATGGGACACAAGCACAATTTTTCGTGCTTTTTAAGTGCGAATGCACTTCTTAAGCGACCCTGAACCTGCGTCCACCGGCGATGTCCGCATAGCATACCCACGTGGGGGATTGGCCAGGAATCTCCTCGTCTTCCTTGGCAACGGGGGGAGATGGGTGCGCGCTGCCTGGCCGCTGACATGGCACATACCCACGTGGGGGATTGGCCAGGAATCGGGCGTGAGAAGGGCTAATGCACCCGCTTAAAGGAGTACTGACACGAAATTTCAAAGCTGAGATCCGCTCTAGCAATCAAGTACAACGACAACACAAATAGGTGTCTGTGAATAAATGCATCTTTCTTTCTTTGTAGTTGTGTGTGTGTGTGTGTGATGTCTCTTTTGCGAACATTACCGAACCGCGCAAATTCAACTCGTGCATTCGCACTTTCACATTCTTCCCCTCGGGGAAATGCGGGGAATTTTTTTCTGTAGTGTGTGGGATTCTACATTTCACACACTAGTTATTTCCCACACCGCAGCCATCCGCGCTCAGCAAACATTCCTTGCGAGCGCAGGCTGCGGACGGGTCCGTTGTTTGCGGAGACAGACAAAGGCAGGAGCGGCGAGGGCAAAACATCAATGGCAGCATTTATTGCAAAGTGCAAATCAAATACACTGCATACAGACTGATCGTAGGCCATAACGGTAACATTTGGAGCGAGGCATTAAACAACGCTGGAGATCGAGATATGGTTCGACTCACCGATGGCATACCGGAGTAGCGGAGCGCTGCGCAGTGCGAGCGCGGTTGCAGTCTCCCAGCTCGTGCGGGCGCGTCCCATTGTGGCGCGTTCCCCAGGTCAGCACCAGCGCGCCGAAACGTCCGCGCGCTACCGGATCCCCAAGACAAGAAGGGCGTCCCCTCGTCATGCTACGTCCCACCAGACTTCGCCTTACGGTGGCGCTAGTATCGAGGAAGAACTGGTTCTCGGGTAAGGCAGAGGGGAAAAGGGTCAACGCTTCCACCAGGGCGAAAACAAACCGTCCGGTCGCTGGCGCCCTCCCGTATGGTTCCCGTCGCGTGAGCGAGGCGCGTTGTGCACGCCGGCCGCGATGGAAAAGGGGTTCGCGTGAAAGTCGCGATCCCCACAAGTGTTACCTATGAATCCTTTCGGTGTTAATATGGGGGGTTATCTTTTTTAGCACGCCTTTCTAGGGACATGGTTCTGGCAACGTGAAGCTTTAAAATGAACAGTAAGCTCGAATAGTTGTTCATCTCGTTTAGGCAGTATAATTTCATAACGAGAGGCAGATGCAAAATATTGCTATCGTGTATACAGGATTTGTTTTGTTATTCCGACACGTCAATTGCCGAATGTCGGTATGAACGTCCAGGAAAGAGGCTCTCCCTTCGGGTGTTTTAACTCTGCATGAGTGATTTTATTCATAATTTTTGGGAAGTTCTAAGAAAAAGGCTCGCAATTTCAACAGTCTTGTATGTTTAATGATATTAGCTGCGTGCCTATAATAAGATCTACTTTTATAAAAGGGTAATATTTTATGAATCTGAATGTCTTCATTGACATTCTACATATACGTCTGTCAACTACGCGTTGGCCCACGCTATGAAACAAATATATATCCAGAAATAGTAACTGCAGGCAAGCCAAAAAATTTCCCCGCATTTCCCCGAGGGGAAGAATGTGAAAGTGCGAATGCACGAGTTGAATTTGCGCGGTTCGGTAATGTTCGCGAAAGAGAGATCACACACACACACACAACTACAAACAAAGAAAGATGCATTTATTCACAGACACCTATTTGTGTTGTCGTTGTACTTGATTGCTAGAGCGGATCTCAGCTTTGAAATTTCGTGTCAGTACTCCTTTAAGCGGGTGCATTAGCCCTTCTCACGCCCGGTTCCTGGCCAATCCCCCACGTGGGTATGTGCCATGTCAGCGGCCAGGCAGCGCGCGCCCATCTCCCCCCGTTGCCAAGGAAGACGAGGAGATTCCTGGCCAATCCCCACGTGGGTATGTGCCATGTCAGCGGCCAGGCAGCGCGCGCCCATCTCCAGGGTCCGCCTTATACAACGGCCCCATTGCACTTACTAATAAAAACCATATATTTTAAAGCTACATGCTGTATTCTCAAACTGCGCATTAAATAACTAGATCACGTAAAACGACAGGGCCACTGGGGAGGGCTACGCTTTATAAGAAGACAGACCAAATTGAGATTTGCCTCTTCTACAACGCTGATATTCAATCACTCAAGTTTTTGGGAATGCGTAGCCACATCTTTTCTGCGCATGAAAAAAAATAGATGAAATACCTGATTTGGAAGTGTCAAGTGGTTACAGCTACGTATCGCGCTCCAAACACATTCACGACAACTTGCCTTTGGCAAAACTACATTTTAAATTGCGGCTGTATCTCCTGCGACTGTAATTCGTTCTTTGCAACGTTTGTACTCCCTTGAGTTGTCGGAAACTTCGCATCCTATTATTTGTTTTATTAAGTTTAGTAAATTCATCAAAGAAACCCCCTTTGCAACCTAGGCCCTGGCCTCTTGCGTTTGTTTGCGTGCGCGGTCGTTGTTATTTTTAATACTTTTGTGCATCTCAGCCTACTACCATCCCCCTGCGACATTTTCCTTTTCGTCCTGCGCGTACCAGCTAAGTGGTATAATTATTTGCTTCCACTTTTAGTTTCTCTTTCTAACAGCTACACATGTGTTATCTGAAAAACGCGCTTTTTTACTTTTGTAGTTAACATCGCGCCGGGATGGCGGGGTTCGTTATAAAACACGAACAGAATATTCCGTTTTCGAAAATGTAGCTTAGCCAATGTTTGGCAACACAGCGCGTTCTTTGTAGTGACTAGAAACGGGGCTTCTTCGCTAAAAAATCACGTTTGCAGGTTGTCGACGAAAAGACCCGGCAGCGCCTTGGTGCAAACCAGACGGGTGAAATATGCTTTCGCACATGTACCATGATGAAGGAATACTACAAGAAGCCGAAGGAGACGGCCGATCTATTTGACGAAGAGGGCTGGTGCAAGTCAGGTAGGAAACCCAAATTTATTTCTTGGTACGGGGTAGAAATGAACTGTTTGGTCTATATACATGGGAAATTGATATACAAATAATTACAACTTTGTGAGGACAGTCTGCAGCCAAGGAATGTGATACAGCTACTAACAGTCTGATGGTGATGATGATGATCCTTTGTGAGTCGGCCTCTGAGCGACCTCTTCCTTTTCAATTTGGCTTGCCTTACGCGGCCCACGTTTGTTCCACGTACCCATGGAGAAAGTTAACGACGCATCGACCACCATCTGGCGATCCAGTGCATTGTGATGTTCCGGTGAAATGTTTCAATATGTCCATTACATGAACCCCTCTGGTGGTGTATGCTCCCTACTGGTGTGCTTTTGGAAACAGGCTCAGGAAACATGTGGCGACAAGGAATAATGCGGCTTGAGGTCGCCGACGTTGACGAGTTGAGATGCAGGGTGCCGGGACGGTGAGAAAAATTTTGTACAATTTTGTATGTGGCAGTTGTCACCTTACGTTTGATGCGATATAGGCCCTTGAAGCGAGGCAGCAGATTCTCGAACGGTTCACTGTGGCGGGAAGGGGTTCTCAAAAGAAACTAAGGAGCCTGGTGTAAAGTTGGCGGAGCAATGTTCCTGGCCATAGCAGTGTCTTGAGAAAAGACTGCGCAGCTGAGGTCTCGCTATGAGCAACCTGCTGGGCCACATCAGCTTGGGAAAAAGCCGCCATGCATATTCAGTAGCCAACGGTGCCGCATCATGAAGTACGGTATGTAATGTCACAGTGGGTTCACGGCCGTAGAGGAGAAATAAGGGTGAATAGCCGGCAGAGTCATGGCCCGAAGAAATAGATTGGAACATAACAAATGGCAAAGTGAGGTCCCGATCCCGATAATCCGCAGAAACGTACAGCCGCGATGATGTCGGTGATGTCTTGTTCAGGCCAGCCATTAGTGCGAGGAAGGTAGGCGGTGGTTATCTTCCGCTGCATATGGAAAGGGAGAACGAGGTCACCAAAATTCCGAGAGAAGGTACCGCCCCCAATCTCTAAGGACCTTACGGGGCGCACGATGGTGCGCGATGATGTTATAGAGCAGAAAATCATCAACATCCATGGCACAACTTGTGGGTGAGAGCACACGTAATAGCGTAGCGGGTTGCGTAACCAGTCGTTGCAGCAATCCTTCGGTTTTCCGAACGGAAAGGAGGAAAAGGGCGGGTAGATTAGAAGTAACACGAAAAAAGGATTCGTAAGAAATATATATTGCTCGGAAAAGTCCTTTTGAGGCTACGAAAGGGGTTTTCCAGCGCTGGTAGACGTCACATGCCATGATGTAGCGGCGGACTCATTGCTAAAGTCAAAGTATGTAAAGCGCGTACACAGACGGTCATAAGTTCTAGCCATCTCAAGGCGGCCAGCCGTCGGCCTGTCGTGCAGCTGGTGGAGGATATCGGGCGGGAGATGCCGAGGAAGAGTAAGATGTTCATCAGGGTTATCTGCGTAAACGTTTCGGCGGAAGAGCGCGTCGTCTCGGAGAAAAATTGTATTCGCAGTAGGGTCTAGCGGCATGGTGGTGGGACGGTAAGTGATCGACCGTAATGATGGATCGCGGCGCTGGAGGGCGCCGATGTCGAGAAAGTCACAGAGGGCAAGGTCACAAAAATCGAATTCATTTGAAGGTGTATTAGGTCGGTGGACTGGTCCACGTGACAGGCAATCGGTGTTGCCGTGGAGTATGTCAGACCTGGCCATAGTGTGGCCATATTGTTTGTGGTACTGGGGTCCTAGCGACCGGCCGCGGGCCCCAAGAAAGACACCGAGTCCCAGAAAAGCACACCTTTAGTCAGGTCCGAGCCCGTCTTCAGACGTCCGATTTCCCAGAAGGCCAGGCGCGCCCTGCCCCAGTCCCAGAGGCAGTTTGGGGCACGCTGTGCGTGCCCCAAACTGCCTCTTTCTCGTCATTTTCTACACGCATTTGCCACACTCTCCTCCCCTCCGAAAACGAAGTCAAGACTCGTCGGGCATGTCGATGACATGGTCGGCCGGGAGAGGGTTGCGGAGGAGGTCCGGGCGGTGTTGAAGACGCAGGGCACAGGCGGCCGCGACGGAATCTTCAGTTTGGGGTCCAGCGGAAGCAGATGCTGCAGCAGTGGCGGCAGTCATGCGGTCACGGTGTAGAGCACCTGCCAGGTGTTCGGGCAGGTGGATTTGTGTCACCCTGCAGTAAGGGCAAAGGTGGCGGAGCTCCTCAGCCGTGTAGAAGAACGGAGGCTCCTGGGGATGCCGGTCCGAGAGTAAACGGCCCCGGAAAGGCTCTCGGACATCAGCCGCTGGATCCCCACGTTCAGGACGGGGCTGGAGTTCCCAGGGGAGGCGGGACAGCCAGCCAACGGTGAGATCTGCCTCCACGACCGTCTAAGTGGCCACGGTGCGAAGTGTTGATGGAAGGCGACGACGTGGCGCCCGGGGAAGCCAGGGATGAAAACGTTCCCGTGCACAGCCAGAATGACCCCATTCCCAAGAGGGCCCCGGAATATTGCGTGGTGGCCGGGGCATCTTCGAGAGCGTGCAGAGGAACATACAAACAATAAAAATATTGAAAGGGAACAAAAAAGAGGAAGCCAAGCTGGTACTACGGGAAAGGTAAACCCCACATGAAATATAAAGGACTGATCAAGGCTTTACAGGAAGGATCGATCAAGAATAAACAGAGAGGAAAAAGAAAGAGTGGATGGTAAAAGAAAAAAACATTCTGTTAATAATTGGCTAGCGCTCACACGCAACGCTAGGCGAAGGCGTCCTCTCGAACGAGAAAACATGATCAGTCCACATGGTACTGTTTAAGGTCGGCTATATAACCCGGGCCTGCATGTTCATCTGTCCTGTTTTCGCGTAAAATATACGTTATGGAAGACAGCTTCTCGTTAACGGTAAAAGGGCCCTCCCATTTAGGAGCTAGCGACGCGGCAAACTTGTGTGAGGCATCGCTCAGTGGATGAGTGCGCCGGAGAACCATGTCGCCAACCGCAAACTGAACATCCCGACGGCCCAGGTTGTACTGCTCCGCCTGCTGGAGACGAGCAACGTCAAGCTGCTCCCGGGCAGCCTGTATCGCGTCGCGCAGGCGCTGGCGGACGGCCACAGCATGGGGCGACAGACCAGAACCCGCGTCCGTTTCTGGAAGTGTCCTGTCGACAGGAAATGGCATCTCCCGACCGTAATTCAAATAAGCTGGCGTAAACCCGGTTGAACGATTCACCGTGGTGCGAGTGGCAAATGCGATCTCAGGCAGCTTAGCATCCCAATCCTTGTGTTGCTCCGTATGAGCAATTAGCGTGGCCTTGAGGTTGCGATTCACACGCTCATTTATGTTTGCCTGAGGGTGATATGTGGTCGTACGTTTGTGTTTCACTCCTACAGCTCGGCAGTTGTCCTCAAACAACTTGCTCGTGAAATACGTAGCATTATCCGTTATGGGTGTGCGGGGAACCCAAAGCGCGAAAACACTTCCATTAGGCACCTCCATACATTGGGTGTATTGACGGTACGTAGTGGGAACAGCTCTACCCACTTTGTGAAATGGTCCGTCACCAGAAACAAATAACAATTACCACGCGGGCTGCGGGGGTAAGGACCCATGATATCGCAAGCAACGATTTGCCAGGGGCTCTTACTCTCAACAGACTGCATTAATACGGGCGGGCAACCAACTCGGGGTTTCGCTGTCTGACACACGTGACAGCTCCTGGCATACCTCAGCACATCCTGCCTCATCCCCGGCCACGTGACAGTCCGACATAACTTCTCATAAGTTTTGCTGCCGGAGCTGTGTCCAGCCAGTGACGAATCATGAAAGTAACGAACGAAAGCCCTCCGAAACTTACGAGGTACAACATCCCGGAATGGTGAATTAGCTTCGTCGTCTTCCTGCGGAACATACTGCAGCATGAGACCGTCCTCCGCCAGCAAATATGAATCAAACTCACCGCTGTTGCTGGTGGGAGCAGCGCCCTGTGCCCCGAGGTGCTCAATGATCTTACGGCAGAGTTCGTCGGCACGTTGCGCGGGGAGAAGATCTGCCCTGCTCACCAGCGTACCCCACCGTGCGTCAGCATTCACTGCAGCCACCAGCGCCGGCGCTACCGCGTCCGAGGATGACGGCAGGGGCGTGCGTGATAGCTCGTCAGCGACTTGGTTCTGCGAACCCTTCCTGTGCTGGATGGTACAATCGTAGAGCTGAAGCGCAAGCACCTAGCGCGCAAGACGACCAGCAGGGTTCTGTAAACGCAGCAGCCACATTAAAGCCATGTGGTCTGTCTGAATCGTGTAAGAGGCACGGTATAGATACATGTCAAATTTCTTCAGTGCCAACACGATTGCTAGACACTCACGTTCTGTGACCGTGTAATTGCACTCAGCCGGAGTGAGCGTATGGCTAGCAAAATGCGACCGGACGGAGAATGCCCTCAAACTCCTGCATCAGCACTGCACCCAGTTCATAGTCGCTAGCATCGGTCTGCAAGACAAATTGTGTGTTAAGGTCTGGTATCCTTAAAGTCGCTGTTTCCGCGATTGCGCGAGACAGTGCTTCAAAAGCTTGCTGTTCAGCCTCCTCCCATTGCCATTTTCCGCCTTTGCGTAGTAGCTGGTTGAGCGGACGTGACAGCTCTGCACAATGAGGGATGAAGCTACGGTAAAAGGCGATCATGCCCAAGAAGCGCTGAAAGCACTTTACGTCACGCGGGCACGGATACTCTGTGATTGCCTTCAGTTTGGCACCGTTAGGACGAAGCTCTCCGTTGTCTATAACAAAGCCGGGCAAGTCAACCTTGCTTGACGACAGTTGAACCTTTTTGGGATTGATGGTGAGACCTGCGCGTTTCATGCGGTCAAGCATGTCTCTGAGATGCACGAGATGCTCCTCAAAGGTACGCGAAAAGACGGCAACGTCATCCATAACGTACATCGTCAAGAACGATGTCCATTAATCTTTGAAACAAGCTCGGGGAGTTTTTCAGCCCAAACGGCATGCGCACGAACTCGAAAAGACCCCTGTAGCACGTGAAGGCTGCTTTAGGAATATCATCTGGGTGCATTTCAATTTGCAAAAAGCCGCGTGAGCAATCTAGAGTGGTAAACACGCGTGCACCACCAAGCGAGGAAATGATGAATTCTACGGCAGGAAAAGGATAAACGTCTCTCACAGTTATCTCGTTGAGACGACGGTAGTCCACGCAGAGACGCACACTGCCGTCTTTTTTTGGCGCCAACACGACCGGAGACGCATCGGCACTCTGTGACGGCCGCACAACCCCCGTGTTCAGCATCTCCTCGAGGGCGACGTCCAGTTTCACATTCTTCTGGATGCTGAGCGGCGGTGGATTGCAGCTCCAAGGAGGGGCGTCTCCCGTGTCAATGCGATGTTGGAGGGCGGTTGTCTGCCCAGGGGCCTCCGTGAATATTTCTGCAAACGGCTCCAGCACATAGGCGAGCTGCTCCCAATCATTTCATTTCATCTCATTTATTAGTTCCTTAAGGGCCCGAAGGCATTACATAAGGGGGGGGGGGCAAATACATATAGGGAAGACAACAAAAAAGAAAGGAAAAAAAATAGTGACTGGCATGCATCAGTCAGCACAACTAACAACAACAACAAAACAAAAAAAAAAGCAGATCAGGGAAAACTATTACCAAATACACATGTTCAGTTATAAGACATAAAAGCACAGAAAAAGAAACGACAAGCAAGAGCAACTGTGCAGGTTCCAACTAGTAAGGATCTATTTTATGGATCAGCATTGATGTTCAGAGTGGTGATAATGGTCGTCCAATTTTTTTCGAAAAGATGCGCGGTCAGTGCATGATACTATATTGTCGGGTAGCGAATTCCAAAGGGTTATTGCATTGGGAAAGAATGAACTTGTGAATGCCGATGTTCGACCGGGTAAGTGTGCTATTGGCTGGGTGTGATTTAGGCGCGCTGACGTGCGGTGGGCTGGTTTTAACAATTCATGCCTGGATTTTGGATGATAGTAGGCCCCATGAAGGAGGCATAAACGTGCGATATGACGGCGCGATACAAGTGACGGAAGAGTAATGGACTGCTTTAAAGATGTGACGCTGCTACCCGGAGAGTATTGGGAGGTGATAAAGCGAGCTGCGCGATTTTGTATGGATTCTAGGTTCAGTGGTCAGATATACTTGGGATGGATGCCAGATCGATGACGCGTATTCAAGTTTTGGTCTTACGAATGTTAGATAAGCAAGTTTTTTTATTTCTATGGCCGGGGATTTTAGATTTCGTCGGAGGTAACCAAGAGTCCTTGATGCTTCGGAACAGATTGTGTCGATGTGTAATTCCCATGATAATGATGGTGACATGTGAACGCCTAAGTATTTATACGATGTTACAGAGCACATGGGAACAGCATTAATATTGTAACTGTGGTGGGTGATGGAGCGTTTACGAGAGAATGAGATTAGTTTGCATTTCGATAAGTTAAGGGGCATGAGCCAATTATTGCACCATAATGCGATGGTGTTAAGGTCATCTTGCAGGGTGCTATTATCGTCGGGGCTTTTAATTGCAGAGTAGAGGACACAATCCTCGGCAAAAAGTCCTAGTTTACTTTTTATGTTAGTTGGCAGATCGTTTATCATAGTCACTGCAAGGACACTCCTCAAGCAACTGCATGATTCGCTCAGGCAACACCGATTTTGTTGCAACTGCGGCTGACCTTGGCACGGTACAGATATGCGTTGGCGCCACAAAAGCTATCAATTCTGCGTCATTGCCCAATCTGTAACCACCACCCGCCAAGTCAAGCAGGAGCTAGGCCCTCGCGAATAATGAAATCCCTGCACAAAACCATGGGCACCGCCAAACCCGGGCAGTACGTAAAGCGCTGCCGACACCTTTCTGCTTGCGTAAGAAGTGCGCAAGTGCACAGAACCACCCGCTTGAACAACAGCACCATTGGCCACTTGCAAACGGGTGCTGCATTTGCGCAACTTGACACCACGCGCTCGGCAAATTAGCGACCACCTGCCGCCAGTGTCAATCAAGGCGTCAATGTGCGCTCCAAGCACGTAAAGAAAAAGTGCGGTGCTATGGGCTGTGTCAGCGCTTCAACACGACAAGCAGAGGGTAAAAACACAAGTTTTCGCCATTCGTCATATCCGGAGCCAGGGACGTACCTAGAGGGGGGGCCCGGGGGGCCCGGGCCCCCCCCGAAATTTTTTGGGCCATACCCCCTTCCCCGCGCCACCTCTCCTCTTCCCTCGCTCCCATTCTAAAGAGGCGCCATACAAATCCTGGGCTTCAATTTGAGGCGTTTTTTTTCGAAATGAGCCAAATCCACCTAAGGGGAATTTGAGGGGGAAAAAAACGAAAAGTTTGGAACCGTACCTAAATGCAGTGCTGTCAAAACTATTAAATGACATGTTTCACATGTCAGCTAGGGGAAGTCTATAGTGACAAGAATTTAAGAATTATGCGGAGAATTTGAGCAATATTAGGATAAGTTCAAATTTGGCTCGTACTCAGTTGATACAGACAAATTGGTGCGGCATTCTTATTAAAACTTTATTGGAATCGAATTTCAAGAACGGTACGATAGAGTTTTAAGCAAAAAAGGCAATAAACACGCAACAGAGCTCAAAAAACAGTAATACTATACATCAAGAGCCGGTAAGTCCTCTTGGCAGCATTAGCAGCTCTTTATGAATGGCTCCGAAGGGTACTTTTTTGGACACGCCTGAAAACACTCATGAAGCTCTTCATTGACTTGCCATAAATTTCCAAAACGCTTTACAAGAAGCTTGCTCATATCATCTTCCATGGATTGCCATGGCTTGTAAGAGGCAGCTAATTTGTTAGGTACGTAAATGGGAAACATGGGAGTAATAACAATAATAATAACCAGATTTACTCCGTAAGGACGAGGGAGATGAGATAAAATGATAGTATCACACCACTAAGTTTCATTTCGTTCACTTCCGCTTCCGTTCACGTTATTGTAGACGTGTGGCATCAGATCATGTGCCGATCTCCTCATTGCTCTCTGAACTCATGATACGCCAGCTCTCAAAAGCAAAAAAAAAATTTATGCAAAAACGCACAAAACAGCCCGAAACGTCACACCAAACGCGAAATCCCATTGGGCAAATGAATTTGGCTCATTTTGATCCATGCCACAGCAGGGTCTGGCTCATTTTCCACACGAAGTAAGATCTGCGTACTCGTTTGCAGGGAATTGTCTCAACTATTTATTTGCCACATTTTGGGGGGGAAAATTGCCGGGATTTTCTTGGCAGTGCAGTTTTATCTGACTTAGTTTTGGTTTGTGAATTAGGGTCATTTAGAAAAAAAAAAAAGATGTCTCATTTGGTGTTCAACGTGGTATTAAAAAAAAAAAACGGGCGAGGTATGTTTGCTCCGTTTACGCGGAAGCCAGTACCGCTGTACACTGGCTTCGTGCTCTGCTGCCGGCCGGCCACTTGCAATTCGCTGCACCCCCTTTACCCTGTTCGTCTGCGATCGGTGCTTCCGTTCTCTCGACGGCAGTACTTATCGCCTGTTTCGCCAGGGTGGCGGTTTCAGCGGCTCGGGTCGCATATGTTTTGGTGGGGAAGAAAATGTTTGTCTTTAAACATTCAACAACAAATTCCTCCATCCTAGCGCGCCGTGCTGTCGGCCGATACTATCGCCCATGCCTGGTGTTTGTGGCTAACGAATTCCTTCCCTGAGCCGAACTCACAGCGCGTTTTTCACTAGTTTTCGTGGAAATGCTGCTTGTGCTTTTATTGGTAAGAAGGGTAAGAAGTCTTCTTGCCGCAGAGAAACCTTCTGTAGGGTTTCTCTACCGAATGCCTTCCAACGTCCGGCTCGCGCACGTGTGCAGCGTCCGCGGCTGCCGAACAAGCCAAGGCGACAGAAGGGCTTGGAACCGGATGGCGACGAGCAGAGTGGCGCGAGGGGATACTTGACCGCACCGTCCGGCGCCTCTAACATTACGCCCGCTTAGGGAAAGCTACCGTGGGAGTACCAAAGCCTTTCGCCACAGTCGGCGCGCCCGTCTGGACAAGAAGAATAGCTCAAAAAGAAAGCGCAACAACGTTACCAAGCCCGCGAACGGCAGGGTGACAAAGTGAAGGCGCGCATCGCAGTTGTACGGCGGCAAGAGACACCACACCGGCGGCTTTGCGTTGGACAACTAAAGGCAGTGATAGCGGCACTGTTGATTGACAGCCATTGTGGTTAATGGCTGCTATGCACAACGGCGGTGTAGTGATGCCAGCGCCGGTGGACCCCGTCGGGGCGATGACCCTCCTCCCTTCTCGTCGCTTTGCCGTGTCCCCCAAGCCGTCGGTGGAGTGGCAGCCCTTTGAGACGGCCTTGCCGGCGACCTTCTACGCGGCGTTTGGGAAGGCTCGTTTCCTCCCGACTTTCTGGGGCGGCGGACAGGGGGGAGCGGGGGTAAAAATCCTAATTGGTACGTGTGTTGCTGTGTGGAGGCTGCTTCGCTTGCGACTGCATGCGCAATTTTGCTTAGTTTGTCCGGAGCTGCCGCCAAGAGCTGTCGCATCAAGACTTGCTCTCGTGGCAGTTTTTGGGCGCCAGAGCCCCGCGAATTTCTCGCCAACCGCGCGGCGGCTCGGCACCCGTTTTGGCCCCCGGGTTCCCATCAGGGATCATGCCGCGATACCCTTTTTGTGTGCTGCGGCACCTTTCAATTGTAATGCAGTTTTCATTGTCTTGTGTTAGCTTATGTTCATGCTTCGTCGTCTCTTGTAAATAAGTGTAAACAGACTTTTTCCTCATCATCTACTTGCCTCGTCTCATCATCGGGTTCTCACCATCCTCCACGACGACACTACCCACCTCAATGACGAACCAAACTTTACTGGTGGGTTTACGGACCCCGAGCTGCATTCCTATGAACAGACCTCGAGAACACCGGGCTTCAGCGGGGAAGGGCACGGAGTCAAGGTGGCCAATGGTCAACATGAGAGACACGGGTGTGCAGCGGGCGATCGGTAAAAATGAACCCGGGCCGGACATCTCGACGGACAGAGAAGCTCATTCCCGCCTTGCAGGACAAGCCACGCTGCGACGCCGAGGAAGCGACAAGGCGCATCCCTGGATATAACAAGGTTCTTTACAAAACAGCCAGAGGTAAGCGCTGACGCGCTGGCGCTTGCCACCGTTTTTCTATCTGCCTTTACTGCAGTCCAGTGCGTCTCGATACTGCAATTTCCCAAGCCTGAATCATTGGTGCTTTGAATGGAAGACGGTTAAACGTCGAACTCGGAGGCTGTTAGGGTAATCACACACGGAGTTAGGCGTATGACATCTCCGATTTACCTAGCATTTTGTTTCCTTCCTTCATAACTAGTAGCCACAGATTTTGCTTGGAGAAAAATATGGAAGCGCAAGAGGTTTGCTACGGAGATCTGAACTCTCGAGTGCCTAATGCACTTTCGTTTCTGCCGACTTCGATTGCGTATAACGTGTGGGATGCTCCAGAAATGTATAGTTACTGTGCAGTACGCGTATGTATTCCCGTAAATATTTTAATTACTGCCATCCTTTTTTTAATTTTGCAAACTTCGCGTAGGGATCTTTAACATGCGCAGAATTCTCGGACATACGAGTGTTTTCGCTTTTCGCCTGCATCACAAGGGCGGAGACACTTAATTTCATTTCTGCATGCAGGTTTAGGCGCATTTGTGGTAAACGCTTGGCGTTCAACGTGTTTAACTAGTAACGGCGGGTACCCTCACCCTCTCCCCTAATTTGCATAGAAAAGTTACCTTGGGTTGGGCCCCCCCCGAAAAAAAATCCTGGGTACGTGCCTGTCCGGAGCCCATAGCGATGCTTTTGGTGGCCATTAGCATTGCGGGCCGTACTCGTTTCCCTGATGGCTGTTGATATTTTGGCGACGAGCCATCGCCTCAGGACACTCACGACGGAAGTGTCCAGGCTGTCAACATCGGTAACAGCCGCCAGCTTGATTTCCATTGGGCACGTAGCCCCGCGACCCTCCCGTCTCGACGACCGGACGAGGAGGACCTCTGGAGTTCAGAGGATTTTGTTGCCGACCCCCAAGGGAGCGACTCGGGTCGGGGAGTTGTGAGCCTGCCAGTAAAGAGGGCCTGTTTCCCAACGCAGGAACCCTGGCTCTAACCGCTGCGGAGAGTTCCCGCCGTGGGCTGCACCATTTAGTGGTCTTCCGTGCTATAACTGCCTGTCGCCAAGGGCAGAAGAACCTCGTGCGGGGGGGGCAATTCAAGCCCGCCGCTGCCGTACGCGGCTGTGGACTTGGCTGTGGCGAAGTCGCTTAGGTGTCTCTCCATGCGCAAGCTGGCTCAAATGCCTCCCCTACTGGCGGAGGGGGTACATAAATCAGCTCTGATATCAGAGCGTCCTCGATTGCTCGATCTGATCGCGCCATCTCCTCCAAACTGGAGTAATCACAACCGCGCAGGAAAGGTCAGAAGCGCGGGTGGCAACGCCGCAAGACATGCTTTACCATTTCCGCGTCAGACGCACCCGGGATAGCTCTTTTGAAAAATTCCCCGCATTTCCCCCAGGGGAAGAATGTGAAAGTGCGAATTCACGAGTTGAATTTGCGCGGTTCGGTAATGTTCGCGAAAGAGAGATCACACACACACACACAACTACAAAGAAAGATGCATTTATTCACAGACACCTATTTGTGTTGTCGTTGTACTTGACTGCTAGAGCGGATCTCAGCTTTGAAATTTCGTGTCAGTACTCGTTTAAGCAGGTGCATTAGCCCTTCTCACGCCCGATTCTTGGCCAATCCCCCACGTGGGTATGTGCCATGTCAGCGGCCAGGCTGCGCGCGCCCATCTCCACGTGCGCGGACATCGCCCGTGGACGCAGGTTCAGGGTCGCTTAAGAAGTGCATTGCACTTAAAAGCTCCTGAATCGCTCGAATGTATTCGAGCAAGCCCTCACGAGGGTGTTGTGTACGTGCCTCCAACTCACTGAGGATGCGGTACTCCTAGTCGGGTGGCAAGAACTCCGCCCGGAAGCGTGCCTCGAAGTCGGCCCAGGATGCGAACGGGGTCTGGAGGCGCCACCAGCGACCAGCCGATGCCTCCAGGGCAACCGGCAGAACACGGGTCAAGACGAACTCGTCCGAAGCACCCGACGCCGTCTTGTAAACATTGAGATTGCACAGGAAGTCCGCCACGGATTTGAAGATGTCATAGCCCGTGAACCGTGGCATTACGAGGCTCGGATGGAACACCGGCGCGCGCTGTGGCGCCTCGAGGCTCGTGGGGGGCGCATGCCCGGAACCAGCGGGCCCCACCTGCAAACTCTCCAAGTGATTAACAAGATTCTCGCAGAGGTGTGCGATCGGCGCCCAAGGTAGCGACGACCGCCGAGGCATCCGATCCAATGCCAGCACCGTGAAAATCGGCCGAGAGGCTCCGTCGAGCAGGAGGCGTGGCTGCACCCCGGCGAGGCCTACACTCCATGATGGAATCCCGCGCACCACGAAGCGAAAAAAAACACACAGCGATTACCGCCGGCCGCGTTATCAGAAAAAAAGTGACACTGTTTCTGAGAAAAGCGACACAAAAATCTCCAGAGAATTACCAGGAGAATACCCCCAGACACCAGCGACGCGAACAGCGAACGCTCTAGAACAAAGAAGAAGAAGACCACAATGTCTTTCCCGAGAAACAACGGCCGGTCCCACGTTGAGCGCCAAATGTGCTACCGGGATCCTAGCGCCCGACCGCGGCCCTCAAGAAAGACACCGAGTCCCAGACAAGCACACCTTTAGTCGGGTCCGAGCCCGTCTTCAGACGTCCGATTTCCCCTAAGGGCAGGCACGCCCTGCCCCAGTCTATCATCTGCACACGCTGCACGTGCCCCGAACTGACTCTTTCGCGTCATTTTCTACGCGCAGGTGCCACATGTTGAAGGCGTAAAACACAGCGACCAAGACGGTGTGTGGAATCTTTTTGTTCTGAAAGAAACTGTTGTCATTCTAACCTTTAATTTGGACGAGGTCGAGGGTTCGATTCCCGGCCACGACGGCCGCTTTTCTGGTGCAGGCGAAAAGCAAAAACGCCCGTGTGTACGAGATTCCGGCGAACGTTAAAGATCCCCAGGTGGTCAAGATTAATCCGGAGCGCTCGACCACGGTGAGACGAAGGAATCGCAGAGGCCGTGGGGACGTTGCGACGAACACATATTTATTCTAGCAAAGCATGATGATGACTAGAACAGGAACGTGCCTGTGGTGACTTCTTCTTCTTCACTTCTTCTTCTTCTTGGTTTTCTACATCTTCCCGCCCGCGAGATTCAATTGTAGCATCCCTCCATGGAGTACAAAAACTGTACCGGTCTCCTGATTAACTGCCGGTCAGGTTGTTTCAGCAAACATGCCCTGACTAGGCCGTCTCTGCCTGGAAATATCTTCTCAACTTTGCACAGCTTCCAATGGGCTCGGTGTGTCTTGTCCCCTAGTAAAACTATGTCCCCTTCCTTAATCGTTGTGTTGGTTGACGACTTCAAGCTTGCGCTTCTTAATTCTGCTAGGTATTCCTGCTGCCATCTTTCCCACCACGCTGCTGTTCTTTCCCGGGAGTTCTTCCAAAAAGCTCCTAGGCATGTTTCGGCGGCTGTGGGGTCTTGATGAAGTCTCTGTCTGCCGCCTATGACGTCGGCCGGGGTAATAGGCAGTGGTTCGTTTGGGTCGTCGTATACATATGTGAGCGGTCTGTTGTTGAGTATCCCTTCAGCTTCCACAACGATTGTCCGGAGTTGTTCTTCTGTCACAAGCTGTCTTCCAATGGTCCTTCTGATGGCTGACTTAAAACTTCTTATCAGTCTTTCATAAAACCCGCCCCACCAGGGTGCTAACTCGGCTATGTACTTCCACTTGACCTGAAGATTCGTTGTGAATAGACGCACTTTATCGTACTCCATCCTCAGTATTTTATTGATTTCTTTTTCCGACCTTTTGAATGATCTGGCATTATCGCTGTAGATGGTCTTGCACATGCCCCTTCTGGCCACGAATCTCCTAAAAGCGTGTATAAAGCACTCAGAGGATGTGCTCTTCATCAGCTCAAGATGTACCGCTCGCGTCACCGCACACGTGAAAATGACAATGTACATCTTTTGCTCAGTGCGTCCTTTTTCAGTGCGTCCAGTGAAATCGACTCCTATGACTTCAAAAGGACTTGATTTTGTGATTCTGTCAGCTGGCATTGGCGCCATTTCCTGAGTCATCGGTCGAGCGTTGAATCTCCTGCATGTAATGCATCTCCTAATGATCATTCGGACTAACTGTCGGCCTTGAACTACCCAAAACTTTGTTCGTAATCTGGTCAACGTTACACAGACGCCGCCGTGCATTGTCTGATGATGCACATGTCGTACCAAAAGCTCAGAAAGCTTACTGTTTTTCGGCAGTACAATTGGGTGTTTCTCGTCGAAACTCATGTCGCTTCGCTCCAGCCGTCCTTTCACTCTGATTACACCTTGAGTGTCCGTGAAAATTCCGATTCCATGTAATTGGGATGCGCCTTTCCTTTCTGTCGCGCCGTTCCTGACCGTCTCGCCTGGACGCATGAGTTCTTTTTGCTCTTGCCTGATGAGAAATAATTCCGCTTTGTTGAGTTCTTCTGCTGTTATAGGACCTGATGTTTTATTCTTTCGTAACTTCCCAGCATAACGTAGCACCCATGCGGCGATCTTTAGTGCCTTAGTATAAGATCCGAACCTGCTCACGTCAATAACTTTTTCTTGAGTATCGCACGACGTAAGCATACAATGCTCCATGTTCGCGACCTCCTTTTCTTCCATATTGTTTATCTGTGGTTCATATGCCGGTCTCTCGCAAGATCCTATTAGCCAAACTGGACCTTTCCACCAGGCTTCCGACGCAAGCAGTTGTTTCATTTTTATCCCTCTCGTCATCAGGTCGGCAGGGTTTTCCTCACTTTTTACGTAGCCCCATTGGTTTGCACTTGATTTCCTCTTAATTTCATTTACTCGATTTTGAACGAAAATTTCCTTCATTTTGCTTGATTTGACCCAGCAAAGCACTATTTGTGAGTCTGTCCAGAACTTGACGTCTTTGATTTTTCCGACAAAGTTGTCCACAATGTATTTGGCTAACCGTGCTGCGACCGTGGCTGCCAGAAGCTCTACTCTTGCGAGTGTTACGTCCTTCAGCGGTGCAACTCTTCCTTTACTCATTAGAAGCTGGGTGTTCTTGCTTCCATCAGTGTATGTGGTCACAAGATATGCCGCTGCTCCGTATGCTCTTGGGCTTGCATCAGAAAATACGTGCAGAGTTGATAACTCTTCCGCTTTTCCAAAGGAGTGTGAGCATCTTGGTAACGAAAACCCGTCCAGCACCTCCAGCTCTGAAATCCACTCCATACAAGCTGTTCGATATCCATCGGGTAAAGGATCATCCCAGGTGAATGACTCTTTCCAAACATTCTGTAATTGCAGCTTTGCTCGCACGGAAAAGGGTGTCAATAGTCCTAGGGGATCGTACAATCTGGCAGTGGCTTGTAAAAGTTGACGCTTTGTTATCTCTGCGACACCCATCTCCGAACGCCAGGCCGTACTAGGAAAGGTAATTTGGTCCTCTATGAAATTCCACTTCATCCCCAACACTTTAGTTTTTCCTTCTTGTCTCAGTCGCCGGTCTAGGTCTTCCCCTTCCTTGTCAAAGACACTTCATAGGGTTGGATCGCTAGATGTCCACTTCCTTAAATTCATTCCGGCTGCAGCAAATATACTTCGGGCCTCGTTGTACATGGTTCCTGCTGTTGACATATCTTCAGCCCCTAGCAACACATCATCGACATAAATTCCTTTTTTTAGTTCACCCACTGTGTTTGGGAACTTTTCGC
Organism: Haemaphysalis longicornis; assembly: GCA_013339765.2. Lineage (NCBI taxonomy): Eukaryota > Metazoa > Arthropoda > Arachnida > Ixodida > Ixodidae > Haemaphysalis > Haemaphysalis longicornis. The sequence continues at coordinate 7,745,868 of CM023451.1, forward strand.
TTACTGCGTCTAGATGATGATGAATCGTTGCAGCTAACAGAAAACTACTGGGCTTCGTGCCGAATGTAACTCTCTTCATCCTCCAGGTCTCAACTGTCGGGAGCTCTGAGTCTTTGTTCGGTAGTTCCTTCCACCACAAGAAACGAAGTGCGTCCCGATCGTCTTCGTGGATGGCTATTTGAAGAAAAGCTTTCTCCACGTCTGCAGCCATCACTATTTTGTGTTGCCTGAAATTCATCAATAGGGATGCGATGTCAGGGTTAAGGTTTGGTCCAGTCTCTAAGTTGTCATTCAACGACCGACCTGCCGTGCGACTCGCAGATGCATCAAACACGATTCGAATCTTGGTTGTCGCTCTGTCCTCTTTAATCACAGCCTGATGTGGCATGTAGTAGACGAAGTTTTTCCTTTTTTGTCTTCTTCCGTGCTCACTTTCTCAGCTATACCTGATTCAATATACTCTCGTATTGCCTTATCGTATGCTTGAAGATTTTTGGGGTCCTTAAGTAGTTTTTTGGTTACTTGTAAAAGTCTCTTTTCGGCGACCAACTTGTTTTCGTCCAACGTGACGAGTTCCTTCCAAGGAAGCCTGACTTCGTAACGTCCGTGTTGGAAATCCATAGTGTCTTTGATGTACGTATGTACTCCATCGTTGTCTGTTGTCTTGGTGTGAGCAATGTTGTCGCTGATGCCTATTGATTCTAGCTCCCAAAACCTTTTTACTTCTTCGTTTATGTCTTCATTCTTAGAGGTTACCTTCAGTACCATCACTGTTGACAAATTCATTGGTTGGGCTCGAAATTGTGTTGGCCCATGTAACGTCCACCCTAAAATCGTTTCCGCGGCCATTACTTTGTCTTGGAGCCGTTTTGTTCGTCCCGTAACGATCTCCCAATAATAATCCGCTCCGACGAGCAACGATGTTGTTAATGGGACCCTTGACTTGTGATATTGCGTCAGGTCATCTGCCAATGTCAGTCCTAGAGCTTTCACTTCCTGCACCACTCTCTTCGGTGGTGATGGCAACGTGTCTTTAGAGATCATGTCTATTTCCAGTGCATCAATTATAATCTCTTCTTCGGACGGATGCCTCTTAATTTTCACCTCCACAACCCTCATTTCCATTTCTTTCTCGCCGCCACCGAACGACCCAACGGTTAGCCTCTCAATTCTTTTCTCCTTGCATCCTAGTTTTTGTGACAAGCTTTGAAGAATGAAGGATCGTTGGCTCCCGGTGTCAAGCATTATTCTTGCGTAGCTGCCAGATTTCTGCCCTTCCATCCAAGAGATAGCAGTTTGTAGCAAGATGCACGAAGAGATGTTCGTCTGTTGAGTGTGCATATTGCACGACCGGCTGGATGCAGCTTGGCTTGACTCATCCTGGCCCTTAGACATCGTTTCTGCATCGCTCCTATCGTGGTCGCGTTTTTTGGGACAGCACATTGAAGTGGCGTGTCTTCCTTTGCAGGTCTTGCCGCGAACGTTGGCTCGGCAAATTCGCGCCGTATGGTTTGGTCTGGTGCATCGGAAGCATCGGTTTTCCCGTTGAAGCACAGCCTTCTTTTCGTTAAGCGTAATGGTCCGTCAGCAGTCTACTGCATAATGTCCTTGTTTTCCACAGAATACGCACCTTTTGATTGCGATGCTCTGGAAACTTCACGTCCTGCACGTAGATCTGATGTTCGTCCTGGGTACGCGATGGTCTTCCGCTTGGTTGTTGCTTCGGTCGTCTAATTCTCCTTCTCTGCTGCTGATGTGAATTCGCAGAAAATCTAACAGTCTCTGGATTGTTTGAACACTGGCATCCGATGCAGATAGCGATGATCCCGTAATGTTGTTTGTTTCTTTTGTGGCTTCCTTCATCTTAAAGTCCACCATCATATCGGAAGGCAAAGCTTTCTTGATCAATGTCAGTAGCATTGGCGCGTAGCTTTCCAGTTTTACTCCCAATGATTCGAGTCCTCGTTTGTTAAGCTGTACCTTGTTGTAAAGAAGCTTGACTCCCGTTAAGTCTTTCTTGCTCTTGACAGCTTCGAGACTTGTAAGCTCCTTCATATAAACCTCTCGCAGATTCTCCTCTTTGCCGAAGGCTTCCCGCAGCAGTTCTACGGCGTGGTCATAGTTTTCTTCTGAGAACTGCAATCCTTCAACTAGTGACGCAGCTTCCCCTGTTAGCGATGCCAGCAAGTAATTGAATTTTTGCGTCCTTGGCATGCTCTCTCTCCCGTGTATTGTCGTTTCGAATTGATTCCAAAACCGGGGCCATAGCTTCCTCGTTCCGTCAAACTTGATCATTTCGAGCCTTGGCAGCTTCACTATGTCACTTGGTTCCGTGCGGTTAGTACCTTGCATGTCAATATTGGCATTATTTTCTTGAGCACGATGGGCTGTGCGAGAACTCAGCTCGTATTCCTCGAGTTTCAAGTCAATCTACTATCTTCATTTCATATTGGAGCACTCTTTCAAACTCGGATTCTGCATTTTCTACTGTCAAAACTTGCTCTATTTGGCTGTCCACTTGCTTTAGAGCCTCCGAGATTCTTGTCACTTGGTTACGTAGCGTTACCAACGCGCTCCGATCTACCTGTGTCACAAGCTTCTGATCAACCTCATTAACAAGGGTGGTAGCCTGCCCTCGCAGCGCTTTGCGCTTCTTCACGAGTATGTCTCTGTTCATGTTTCTACGGAATACCGCACTGAGGACTCGCCTGTTCTCGTGATTCTGCGATGCTTCTCCACGGCCTTGATCCTTCCAGCGACGCTTGTCCGATCAACGTTAAATTCCGGCCAGCCCGTTGACGCTGAGGAGGCTGGCAGCGTCGATGGCGTAGTCTTCCCCGAATCCTGGTCACGGCACCATTGAGACGAAGGAATCGCAGAGGCCGTGGGGACGTTGCGACGAACACATATTTATTCTAGCAAAGCATGATGATGACTAGAACAGGAACGTGCCTGTGGTGACTTCTTCTTCTTCACTTCTTCTTCTTCGCTTCTTCTTCTTCTTGGTTTTCTACACACGGCGCTCCTCATCGCCTGCGTTGCTCGGCGCATTAAACCCTACCATTAATCAATCAACATTTAATATTGAGAGACACGTACCGAGAAGTAAATCACGAAGGAAGACATAAAAACACCTTATTTCGACTGCTTGCTGTACGGAACTATTATAGCTGAAGTCACAAAGCAAAAGTTAAAAAATTGAAAGCCCGCAGAATTGAGTACAGATTCTTGGGCAAGTTTGTGTGGCGATTTTTACGCATTCATAGCGCGAAGAACGAGGGCAAGAAAGAGGACACCCAACACAGCGCTACTTCCAACTAGTTTTAGTTCACATACACGCACATATACGTATCCACAGCCTACCCGCAATCACTTCCCTCTCTCACCGCCAATGCTGACGTGGTGCAGCCATGCGCAGAAAAGTTGCTTCTTTATCTGACAAACTTAGTGACGGCACGCTCACACAGAACAACCCCGCTTTACTGAGCAAATCTGCCTCTGTTATTTCTCTTACATTTCGTTCCCTATGTTTCGAACGTACCGTACATTGCTCAAACCGAGGCACGCAGCCGCAGTCGTGGGAGTGAACAGACAAATGGCCATCCCTGTAGTGTTTGACATTCCGTCTGTGCTCACGTAATGGGTCGTTAGGACATAGGCCGGTTTGGCCTATATATCGCTTCCCGCAAGGCCGGTTTGGCCTATATATCGCTTCCCGCACGATAGAGGAACATAGTACACCACACCGACTGCGCATTCTACACAGGGCTTCCTTTGTCATTTTACACACCCAACCGTTGCTTTACGGACAGGGTTAGTCAACTTGCAAATTTTATTCAATTTGTTAGGTGCAAAGAAACAACCTTGATGCTCATCCGGTGAGACGTATTGTGCAAATATGGTGAGACGTATTGTGCAAATATAGAATTACTGCTAATTTTTTCTTTACCCTTCTCTACCCTCCCTTTCCCTGTTCTAAATTCTTGAGGTTACTCTCCGCTACCGATACTAGAGTGGCCGGCGGATACCCAACAGCCAGCAAGCGCTTGGTTTGCTCTTTGAATCTATCCTGCATGAAATGGTGGGACGATTTTTGAAGATAATTCTTAAAACACAATTTAACTATGCCTCTTTTTGCGGGCTTGGAGTGAGCTGAATGAATAGGTAATAGGCCCTTGTCTGCTCTCGGATGATATGCCCAACATACATGTCGCTCAGAGAGCGTCAGTTTAATAACAAGAAACTGTAGCACCTTGTTTTTCGGAGAATTGAATTGAATAAACGTTATTTTGTTACTTTCATTGCCGCAACAGGCTTTTGGGGCCGTGTTAAATTGCCGGAGAACATTTTTGTCAAAATGGCTTCTTGACTAAAAGAAAAAAGACGAATTGTTCGTACCTAAAAGAGATAAGTAGAAACGAGAAAAGGAACCAGCAAAACACTGTCACCAAATATTTGCTGTACTATTTGTGCTAATAGTGAGGATGATTGTGGTGCAAACGGGAAATTACAATAGAGATCACAAGAAGGCCACTTGATAACACAAAAGATTGCAAACAGCCGCGTAACGTAAACAAAAACTCCCACCTCCCCTCGCGGGAACTCCTGTGTAGATGCGACGCATAGGGGGTTCACGTTGCAGCGTTGGACAGCGGAGGAACGGCGCTGGAACGATGGAGCGGAGCGGCGCAGGCACCGCGTTTTATAGCGCGCATAATGGTGAGGGGACGCGCCGGCGCCAGTGCGTCTGCCGTGGCTATGACGCAACACAATCAAACACAATCCACTTTAATCCAATCCAATCCAAATCCTAGCCAAGCCAAGCCAAGCAAGTCAAGTCAAGCCAAGCCAAGCCAAGCCAATCCATTCGAATCCAATCCAATGCCCTTCGCGAGAGAGTGTTCGCTGTCGGAGAGGAGAGGGGGTGAGCGGCGGAGAGCGCATCTCACGCGGCGAGGAGAATGGGGGAGGGGCGGACGCCGACAACGACGCCGACGCCGGATGCAGGGACAAGGATAGTTAATTAGATGCAGTCACATCTAATATGGTTCTTCACCAGGCTACGAGTATTTATAGCAATGTAGACCGTTTCATGAACCAAGCGTTGATGCTGCGTAACCGAACAATGTTCAGACGTTCGCATAAATGTCGTAAAATATCAAGAAAACTCACTATAAAATCGCCCATGTGCGTCCAATTTCAAAGAAAATAAAAATAAACATGAGATAGAAGAAAATAACGCCATTGGTAAAAAACTGCAACGACAGGAAAGAATATAACCAAGAACGGCGAAATAAAAGAGCAACGAGAAGGCTCGTAGCCCTAGGGGGTTAACCCTTGGGCTACAAGCCTCCTCTTTCAGGATAAAGATTACAGAAAAGGATTACAGGAAAAAGATGGCGGGGTGGCATGCCTTTCTGCACCAAAATTAAGATGTGTCCACCACCAGCACATTCTCCTCAGAGCCTTTTACACTCTACCACACGACGTGGGGTTGCCTCCACACACCTCTTATCTCTCTTTCTGCGCCGGTCATGCGCAGTGGGAAGGCATGGTAGCCAGCCTGTACCTCAGCAATTAGCTTAAGCTTGCCAAAAAGGCCTTCCAGGCAGTAACCTCCCAGGAGAATAGGGACTAACAACACCACCCTCCGTCATGGGCCGAAACTTACTAACTGTTGATTTAATAATGGTTACTCCAACTGCACCACCTGATCTAGTCTCGTGACGCAAGGTCATCAAAAAGATTAAAGACATTTTAAACAACGCCGTTATCAGTAGCGCGCACCTACATTATGATGTGGGAAATTATGCTGGAGCCTCTAAAAAGCAGGCAGAGATTTTGGGTCGCTAGGATTAAGTGCCAAAATATTAGTCATTCATACCCATGTCGCCACAGAACGCAACGTTCGGGGAAAATAACATTTTACTTTCATCTTTGCGCACACGTTAAACGTGATGTCCTCTCGGCTTGCTTTTTATTTGACAGAATTGCTATGGTTTTTTTACCAGTTCAAGAAATGCGTCCGCAGTACTATTGGTTAGGTTGCACCAACGCACACGCTTTTTTGTGGGATATTTCGTCTTGCAGGAGATGCCGGCTACTACGACGAAGACGGCCGCTTGCATTTTGTGCAGCGCATAAAACAAATGATTAAGTGTATGGACAACTACGCGATTCCAGCAGAAATCGAGAACCTGCTACTCAAGGAGTACAAGGAAGAGATCTCCGAAGTGGCCGTCGTTGGACTCAGTCACCCTCAATGCGGAGAAGCTCCGGCGGCAGCCGTCGTTCTGGGCGACCGCGGTCGCAAAAAAGACGGCACAGACCTGGCCGACTTGGCGAAAAGAATGAAGTCAACGGTTGATGGTTGGTTCGCTCCGCAAGTGCTCTGCAACGTGAACAGCGACAGGCCGTCATAATAGCGAATAATGTACAGTAACGGGCTGTAGAAGAACGTTTTACAGGAGGGCGTCTTTTTGGTTTTATGCCCTGCTTGGTATAACGAACTGCCGCGTTTCCTCGCAGAAATAGAACTGTTCTGCTAGGCTTTATCCTCGAATTCTATAATTGCCTCAGCTGAATACCAGCTTCACTCGTGCTTGGGAAGCCGCTGTAGCAACGCCAGCTGTTACCACTTTACAGTTTTTGAATCCTAACTTGCAACACAGATTCTGTATCTATTGCGCGATAAATATCCGTACATTTTTTATGCCCAACGTATATTAGGCCCCACTGTAGTTTTGAGTGCTATAACAGTTTTTGTGCAAGTTTTTTTCTTCTGGGCACTCATATTTCTTGCACATCATCTGAAAGTGGTACAATGGCACTGTTTTTTGCGCAAGAAATAACAGGCGCCCCTTAACTCCGAACCCTACGGCGCTGATAATTCACGCTTGGGTTGCAATGACTCAGAATATGTGTCATACGAATCAGCGGGTCAATTGCCCCTTACCGGTAATACCACCGTTTCTTTTCGAATAAATATTTTTTGATGCATGTGCAGCAAACAGCAATACAAAATTACTTGGTCCTAAAACGAAATGTCGTGCTCCACAGTTTGAAATCCGAGATTGGATTCGATGCTGTGGAAGTGAAATAGGACAATTTCTCCCGGTAGACCCAATGTGCACATACTGGGGAGCCACAAGAGGGCTTCGACTGTTCCGCCACTGTGCCAGGTGGGAGCGCCGTTTAGCCGAACGATAGACACTGAAAATAATGTGCAGTTGAACAGGGATTTCGTATATACCGCTTCCTCTGACAGACTCCCTAAGTTCTATAGGACACATGTCAATAGCTTTAGGTAGGGGCCGTTTCGCGCGAAATCGTAACTTATAACTTAGTTTAGTTCGTTGTTATTAGGGGCAGTGTATATGCGATTGCTTTTGTTAGAGACACCAACGTGCAGTTTAATATCGCATGAAAGTTCATTGGCTGGCTGCAAAGTGTAAAAAAAGTTAACCAATGCGGAAAAAGTGTACCAGCTTTGCAGAAAAGTTGGAGTAGCTTTTTTCTGCTTAGTTAATAATGCTAATGAATTTGGTGGGGTTTTTTCCTCCCGTTTCAGAAAGCTTGCCGCTACACAGGCGCCTCCACGGTGGGGTCTTCTTCTTCGACTCGCTTCCTAAAACCGAAACCATGAAGGTCAACAAGCCGAGTCTGGTTCAAGCATGCGCTTCAAAAACGCCGTTTTAAACTCGTGTTTACGTTGGACTTCCCAAACAGCATGCACCAACATTTTGTTACCACTTTGTTGCACAGTTACGTTGTGGCGCATCTCAACGGTAAAAAAGAAAATAAATGGCCCCGCCTGGCGTACACGTTATTTCATGAAGAATTCTTTTCAACCCAATCAATCTTTCGAAGCAAAAAAATTACGCCACCTCTCCGAAGGGAACTGTGCGGTGATGCAAAGCAGAATTGTTGTTGTCCATTCAGTTCATCGAGCGGTGCAACGTGTCTCAACCGAAGCAGCAACTGAGGAAGCGGCGCGCGGACCGGGTTTATTATATAGAGCAGATGGAGTGGAGAGGATGAGATGAGAGAGGAGACGCGCATGCGCGCTTATCTCGCAGCTGGCGTGTTGCCATTATGTTGAGTGATCTGCCACAGGGAATTCCACGTCCGGGTCCACACCGGTGGCAAAGGCCCGCAAGTACTGTTGTTACGGTGAGTAGGCGGTGTTGCTCGAGGCGCCGAAATTCGTTCATCATGTTCTTGTCGATGTTGTCGTCTGAGTGGTAGAATCGGTAGTCTGCGTCGGCGTTGGTGAGGTAAAAGTTGTTCACGTCGGTGCACCGGCTGAGAGCAACGTACACGCCCTCGTGTTCACAGCTTGGCCTTCTTCTCCTTCTTCCTCTTCAGCGGTTCCCCTACGGAAAGATGACGACGGTGGTTGAATGCGAAGGTATCTCGTGATGGATTTTTTGGTTGGCCAATCCCTAGGGGCATCCTGCCACAATCATCAGAAGCGCTGCTGACGGGGCGAGAGCAACGTACACGCCCTCGTCGTCACAGCTTTGTCTTCTTCTCCTTCTTCTTCTTCAGTGATTCCCCTACGGGAAGATGACGACGGTGGTTGAACGCGAAGCTATCTCATGATGAATTTTTTGGTTTGCCAGTCCCTAGGAGCTTCCTGCCACAATCATCATCAGAAGCGCTGCGGACGGGGCGAGAGCAACGTACAGGCCCTCCTTTTCCCAGCTTTGCATTCTTCTCCTTCTTTATCGGTTCGCCTACGGGAAGACTGCAACGGTGATTGAACGCGAAGCTATCTCGTGATGGATTCTTTGGTTGGCCAATCCCTAGTCGCATCCTGCCACAATTAGCATCAGAGGCGCTGCGGACGGTGCTGGTTGAGCTGCAAGGAGCGTGGTGCTTCCCGCCACAGCTTTCCCACGGGAAATTCATCATCCTCCTCTAAAGTTTTCAGTTCGTCATTGCCGTTGACGTTCAGCTTCGCGTGCCTTCGTTGTATCAGTAGCTTCTTGACGTAGTTTGAATGAGTCAAGGACATAAGGCGCGTTCGTAGCACTTGCTCCTGTCCCGGATTTGCAGCTTAGTGGGAAAAGCACCGCGGACATCCCGTTGCGGCCAGAGAGTCGTTGGACCGAAACCGGGTGCCGCTAACTCTATTTCTTTTTTTTTATAGTGTAGGGGGGGAGGTGCTGACAACGGACGGGCGCTGGACATAGCCCCGAGCAAGAGATGCTTAGCATCTAAAAGAAGCCACCTTTTATACTGCTGTTTGTGGTCGAAAGAGTCACCCCTGATGAAGTAGCTGAGTAGGAGCCAAAAATTTGGTACCACTTTTAATGAACGACCTTGGTTGGGGTTTCCCCCTCTAGTTAAATTGTAATCCAACCAGGCAGAGTTCTGTCGAAGACGTTCACATTCATATTCTGGTGGAGTAAAATACAAAAGGTACGTTCTGTTATCACTGCAGTAGGGTATTTTCAAGGTCAACCAGAAGGATTTGGGCGAACGCCTCGTTGTCTAAAAAACACCTGCTCTTTTCAGCATTAAGTCTTCATTATGTCATTTGCCCCTTTCAACTGCTTGTTCCCGCCAATGCGTTCATGTATTTCGCCAATCGGCAGATTGCAAGTCCTGAAACACGCATTAAAACGAAAAGAAGTGGCCTAAAAGATGTTTAACAAATTGATTGCAACAGCAAAAAGCGTACAACTCGGGCAATGCCTTTTATCTGTGCTGGTGCACAGCTGTGCAGTGACGGACCTAGTCTTCTGGTAATTCGTAACGTCGAGGTGTAGCCATGTTTCGGGCGTTCCTGCGATGCTAGGGTGGAAAGACGAGTGATTATTCTAGGGTTTTAGTTATGCGCCGTCAAATTGCCCCGTTTAGTGGCTCAGCATGACTTCGCTGTAGGACGTTCACGGTTAAAAAAAAGAATCAAAGAACCGCCGAGTTGCCAAACCAGAGCTACCTTATGTGCAATAAGGCAGACATTACTCGATCCGGTTTTCTCGCTGCGGTTTGAACTTTATACCCGGACAACAAACTGAGAGACGTAGTGGAATCTCTGGTGAATAGTGTTACCATTGTCTTGTTTGTATTCAAGGTGAGATGGCTACGTGGTTTCTACGTGGTAGGACGCCATGCGGAGTTGAAAGTAGGAAGGATGGGGCAATGCTTTAACGAAATCTCTGTGCGAAGGCACACCTTCTTTGATACTATTTACAAGTACAGCAGTGTAGTTAAATTGAGTAGCGCTGCCGTGGGTCTTTATAGTAGATTTAATGCATTTCATAATGTGTATACTCAGTTAGGGAACGCGATTTTGTTTCAAATAGTCCATTTCAGACTTCAAAAGCCTTACATACTGCCACATCCGAGGCCACATAATAGGTGTCGTCTTCATCTCTGTCCTAAAACCCGCAGTACTGTACGGGTAGGTAAAACTCTACTTATATTAGTTCGCGAAACAACTAAAGACTCATGGACATATTGTGGGCCGTGTTTAATGTGAGAGGGTTAGAGTAATTTTTCGGCAACTGTGTAGCGGCTCCTAAATCTTAATAAATACGGTCGTCAGTCTAGAACTGTCCTGTCTATCCCTGTACACGCTGCCGTTGATTTCTGTCTAAATTGAAAAGTACGAACATCCGATACATCGGTTACAATACGAATGCGCCTACCTCCAAGTGCAGCAAAAGGTAACAGATGCAAAGCGACTATCCATGAAGTACTGCTCTGGGGCCATGAAAGTCTCTTTTCACGCAGGTATGTATTTAAGGGGGCCAAGTTTTATGCGCAGCAACCGTGGCCGGAAGTGTGTCTGTAGCGCTGACACTGTAAGCAAACGCAGTGTGTCTTTTGTGAGCTGTGAACCAAACAACTGTCGTGCTGGCGGCAAGTGCTTTTCATTTCTTTTTACTCTGCTGCTGAACCCTTTTCACCTGTTTCTTTTTATCTCTTTCTGTTCAAGCCACAAATAACAACGAAGAAATGTGAACAGGGGCGATCTCCTACCAGTCCCTGTTTCTGTTATAAGGCTGCCCAAGTTGGCCAGTGGTGTGGTATAGATTAGAAAGGGAGAAACCCAGGTACTGTAAGCGAGCGAGCAATGAATTTCGAAAGCGGAAATGTGGCAGCCGTAGGTCACGACACAGCCTCGGACGTTTTCTAGACGAAGTTGGAGGGTGGCATATGACGATGCGAATGACATCATCTACAATTTGTGTGCGCTGGCACCACTTGTTCCGTGTTGGCCACAGGGTAGTTTAGACTTCTGGCATGCGACGTAGCACGCCGCAAACTAAGATTACTTACCTACTTCAAAGTTGGTGAAGCCTTCATTCGGAGATTATGCGATCAAGCTGAAGTATCCTTGAGCTTCTAAACCTGCAATCGCTACCACAAAATGATGAACCGATGAAAATGTTTTTTGAAATCTGCCACATCCCTTACCTCTGCGACTTATGATAATTGTTGCACCACACGCCCCAAAGTCGCATTGTTTTCAACCTCCGCTTGAGTACTCTGAAAAAAAATTGCCCAGTACGTACTTCCTGTGATTCAAATTATTACCAGGACGATGGCATTTTTCCACACTTGAAAAATAACCAAGCTCAATAGACACTTTCTCAGACCACGCCCTTCTCGTCATTGTCTCTACCAAGTCTGGATTGAGAAGAGGTCGTCCTCGTCTGTTCTTTACTCCAATCTGTGCCAGTAGTTCACCCACCCTCGCTGCTGAACCTCCACGCGGCATACTCCCCAGTATTCCCCTCAATGAATTCTTACTCAGTACCGCCCAGAATCACCTCACGCCATTTTCTCTTCTACTCACTGCTTCTTTTGCTCTTTTCCTTTTTCCTTACTTTCCCTCCCGTCTCTAACTTTTAGCATCCACACTTCTCGCTTACGTTCTTATCTTCCTTTCCTGCCACTTTCGCCGGTTTATGTGATTCACCTATGAGGGTGCCACCCATCTTTGACCCGGGGGAGTAAAATCATAATGGAACAATAGCGCTGAGCTTAACACGATGACAAGAGCGTAAAGAAAAAAGGACAAACGAAACGGAAGAAGCGCATCTCCCGTTTCGTGTGTCCTTTTTCTTTACGCTGTTGTCGTCGTGTTAAGTTCAGTGCTATCGTTCCATTATGTATAGATACAAACTAGCCCAACACCAAGCTTTATTGCAGTAAAATCAGGCATCCCAGTTCACATCATCTGCCCTTCCGCTACCAAACCGCAACTATCTCGTTTGCATAGCGACCGTGGCATCTCGATCTTGAGGCAGAGCCTGCCCCTCAAAGCCCTTTAGCCCGAGCCAAAAGGCTGACAACGTTTTAGGCCAACCCCGTGAGTTATTCTCGCCCAAAGCGGTTGGTACCCGTGTGAAATTGTCACTCAATCAATGGCTGTAGCCGCATTCGTAGAGTATGCGTGCAGCCTTCTTCGCAGGGTGCGCTTGCGTCAGGTATTTCCACGTCCCAGCAAGTGTGCGAAACTTCCGGCGTGGTGGAGTTTCGATCGTTTCTGTCAGATGGGTACACGCAGAGAAGTGTGTATTCCAGTATCTTAGACACGTTCACCCAAAAGGCACACATTCGCCTCATCAGTGTGACTTGCTCGGGCTGAGTGCTATGTGAAAAAACAGAAGAAACACCGGTCTGAATAACCTGGCTCGGGAATTATACTGCACTTCGAAGAGCGATAACTTTATTTTTGTGTTTGACTGTATTTTATGCTTACACAACAAATGATAATATGCAGTTCAATCGTTTGTATACGGCCACCGGGTTGCCGATGTCCCATTTGTGTCCTCAATGAGCAGCTGTCTAGGCTGACGGTTGTCAGTTACAAAAGTAAACGGCGCAAGCACAAACCTGCCAAGTCGGCAGTGAGATGGCCCCCCCGCGCTCCCTTCTAGCGACATTAGTGGGCTACTCGGAACAGAATGGGCTGAATTAAAGGCAAAGAAGCACATATGAGTCTGACGTGTTATAGGCGGCACATCTAGAAGCTTTCAGAGAAACAAGTAAACGCCACAGCACGCTACGTATAACATGAACAACTATCACGTGAAGAAACGACACGAAGGATGACGAAGATTCTTTCGCACCCACATCTTCAGCCCGAAAGTGTTATTGTCCTCTGCCCTGTTTTGGTAAAAACCCGCATTAACGTATGTTAGATCAGCAACCTGTGTCACTAGCTCGCAGAAGAAGCCCATGTTTCCCAAAAGTAGAGTTCTATTTTTTTCTCACGTGATGGGAGCTAGAAGGAATACGATGCTATTAAGAATCCACAGAATGAATAAAATCAGCTGCGAATCCACCCCTCCGTGGTCTACTTCTGGCCTGTTTCACTTGCTGGCTGTATAATTCCACAGATACGAACTGTTTGAAGTAAGCGGTGTCACGTCCGACGTGTTGCTCTGACATCTTAGATTTGTCCTCTTTAACACTGTAGATTTAGATATACTTCTTTGCCTTTAATTCAAGTTCACTTGTAGTTCCGAGTTCCGGTTGTGTGGGGTCTCGGCGAAGATGACAACTGCAACGTGCCCTCTGTGATCTGTCCAACATGTAGTGAACTGCAGAAGTAGGCAGACTCACCCATGAGTACACTAACTCACTGTCATTTGGGCTCAAACTCAGGCGTGAATTTGTCCTTGAGTAAGCATGAGACTAATGTGGCATCATGAGTTTTATTCCCGAGTGCTGTCTGAGTGCGCGGGAACCCGAGTGAGTTTTGAGTAGCCTGAGTGATCCCGATTGTGCTTCAGACCGATTCAGTCCGGAGGCCCAAGGAGCCTGCGTCAGAAACGCCTTTACGTGAGACTACGTAACACTAAGCGGTACATCCGTGTGGGACTGCCGATAGCTGAGCCGGCATTCGTGTGGGTATGGGCCGCAGTCAATGTTCTGAGCAGTGATTATAGGCAATAGTTGTCGTGGACATAGAATTCATACTGAAGTTGAAGTAAACGAATTAGTTCAAATAAGCCGATAAAATTTTTACATAGCCGATACCTATCTACTGATCTTGTCTATTCGCGGTGAACAGGGCCACGCTACTCTAAAAATCATTTTGTTAACCTGGATACCGTTGTGACTGGGAGCGAAGGCGCGCCTTGCGTGACATCATTTATAAGCCCGACCGAGTAGTGCAATAGAGTAGCGGTGCTGTGGCTCGTGATAGTAGATTTAGTGCAGTTAAAATTAATATACACAGTAAGGGGATGCGATTGTTGTTTCAAACCATCCATTTCGTGCTGCGAGCGTCGTACTTTGTTCTACGGCTGCAGATGTGAGGATTAGGAATGTCCGTTCATTTTTCGTTAGTTACCTGCGTTTGTCGATTATTTGGGAAGTGTTTGCGTCAGCTAGGATGCAGCAATGTGACTCCCTAGTCAGTTTAATGCGCCTCCTCAGGCTCGGCAGTCGGGTTAAGTGCTCCACCATTCCCGTTTCGCATAATTTTAAGGGACGGGGCCTGAGTTTAAACAATTTTTTGCGATTCGGTTTGATGATCAGGAATACCTGTCTGCACTTACGTAGCGGCTGCGCGTGAGGACAGTAGACTAGTGAGGCTATAAAAATAGGCTCTTCTTGATTCTTTTACAGATGAATCATTCGAAAAGGTTGGAGAGGGTGGTAGAAAGGTGCGCTGCTGTTCTTGCCTGCTGGCTTCTTTCCCGTTTTCGCTAAGGCTTAATGAGGAGTTAGCGGCGAAGAAGGAAGTGATTAATACTGGGGGCCGGGAGGGGAGTGGTTGTAGGGGTTCGGCGAATCCTCATCGGTGTAATTTGTACGGTCGCAACGCCATTGGAGCATAACCTCTGTGGGATGTCGAGTTCGTTTAGCATCACGCTTTGTTCAATAAATGTTGTGTGATGGCGCGTTTGCAATGTATTTTTAGCGAAGCAAGCACCTGGGAATGGGAATTTACATCACTCGAAATTTGGTGTTTTCTGTTGACTTTTTACGAGTTTTTTGCTTGGTCTAAGGTCCTTGCCCTAAGACGCGTTTCACAATGGAGTTGCGTGGTTTTATTATTGGTAAATTGGTGGCAAGTACTTTCCGATGAATGAATTATTTGTATTGTTTTCTTGCGGCCTTTTGCAGTGTTCCGAGTAGATTTTTTTCGATGACATCATGTGGATACATTTGAGTTTTCGACAAACGAATATCCAACCACTAGAGAGGCCATAGGAAAGTTCAAACTTTGGAATTTGGGCTCACAAAAAAGTAATGAGCAGGCCCAAAGTAATTTATTTAGAAATCTTGAGCAGCAACATTTATCCCGCCATTAGGTTGAAATTGACGCATCAACACCACGAGCTCCCGCATTTCACATCACTGGAGTAACTAATCATTCGAAAAACTTTGAAACAACGCTGGAAATCAATAATAGACAAGGCTGCACGATGCGATCACTACATGTGTTTTTTTTTAAAACAAATTCAGCACCGTAGCCCAATCCGGAATATAAAAGCCGCCACCGAAAATTAGTTTAGAGTTCCGCAACCAATATTACTGCAAGATTGTAGAATGACTTTTTCACATTGATTGAAAAAAGAATAGTTGTGCGAGTCAGCTGTGCGTGTATCATGTATAGAAATGTGTGTATTCTGCAATATTCCTTTGCTGTATTTTACTTCAGATAGGATGATGGTTTGTATAATGCATCAGGGGTGTTTGATCTAGCGTTTAGACGACTGTGGAATTTGTGGAACCTCCGTACCAATTGACCGTGTGAAGGCTGTGTCCCACCGCTGCTTTCTGACGTATGGTATTTTGAAGTTTGTGATAATGATACTGATGTGCAAGCTACAGACGCGTGATATACCTAAATTTTTTTCTTCGCGAAGGATGCGCTTCCGTATTAAAAAGTACTGAAGAACTCATTAGACTCCATTGACGATGAATTAAGAGCAATTTAGAGGCTGGTTGTACACATTAATATACTTCTTCTGCAAATTATCTAAGAGAGCTGCAACCACATTTCCTCCCATTTTCAACAAAACATTACTTTGACTACTGCGCCGAGCTGCGGCAAGCGTTAATAGCTAAGGCGGCACCTGCAAATAGTGCAGGAACTTGCAGGACACCAACACTCCTTGCCGAATCGCTATCAAATGAACCCCAGGAGAAATGGAGGTGCTGCGCACATCAGAATAGATGGCGCTACATGCACCGTTCCCTCAGCCACAGTTTCTTGCACTGTTTTCTAGGCCAGAAAACCAGGTCGAAAATTTCCCTCGGTGTCGAAGAGGGAGAGATACACAGACGAGCATGTTTTACTGCAGTTGCTACCAGAGTAAGAGTAATAAGATGTGTAAACGAGGCTATGCGAAAAAAAAATCCTACAGTTCGAGCATTATATTTTTATGAACAGCGATGCTGTTTCGCATATCTTAATTTGTGATGTCTGCAGTTAAAAATACCGAGAAATTGGCGAGCGCGCGAATATGAACGCGGGCCTCGCTGCGACCGCCCCACAGTTAAAGAAACCCAGTGTCTAGAGTGCCATCCGACGGCACTCTAGCTGATCGTTGCAGGCATGGCTGGAGTGCCGTCCCATGACATTCGAATATTTAATACTAGGCTAGCACCTGCCCAAGAGTCGGTCGTTGTAGTGTAGAGGATCCGTCTTAGCTTGCTGATCTCGGAGTCGGTGGTTCGAGACCGGCTTGCCCCGGTTGTTTTTTTTTTTTTTTTTCATTATTTAATTAAAGTGCAATTTTTGTGCCTTAGGTTATTTTTGGTGTTTTAAATGATTTCTTTGCGTGCGTTAGGTTAGCTATGTTATGTTTAGGTTAGGTTGCCTAGCTTTACGTTATCTAGAGCGATGCACTGCCGGACGCGGCAATTTTATCATAAAACGCCGGTGGACGTCGATATAGTGGAGTGCTTATAAATACGTCGGACGGCACTCTAGACACGGCCTTAAAGAAACTAAGAAAATGCCCAGCGCTCGTGTGTGCGTGCCTCGCGACAGCCGCCGAACTTTCCTTGCGCACGTTTGTCAGGCCAACCATACATACCCACTCAGGTAGATTTTACAAGATTTCGGTGACCTGCTGGCGACCTGCCGGCACAAAAACCAAGAAAAATTCAGAGTCCTCGGTGTGTGCCCCTCGCACGATCGCCCAGCATCCCCGGCGCACATTTGTCAAGCCAAGCGTACCCGTTGGCAAAGATTGGCTAATCTCCTAAAGTTTGGATAACAGGTGACAGATAAAGTGTTGAAAAATTGCCTCGCTTGGGTGCAGAGAGTTTGTGGAACGAGAGCTCGGTGTTGCTTGCTTTGTGAAAGGATCAGACCATTTGGCTTGCGGAGATTTTCTCAGTGTTTTGCGTCCTTCGTGCCGGATTCTTGCGAAGCGGCTGCCAGACAACAACTTCTCTAAAAGTAACTGCAGCCTCTACTACTACACTGCGGAGAACTAACTCACGCACGCTGTTCGGCGCTGTCGGTTTTCTCGGTGCGAGCGAGCAGTGAACGTGGCTGAGGTGGAAGTAAAGATTGACGAACGAGGCGCTTTCTGGTTATGTACCTGGAATCACATAGATATCGCTGTGAAGGTGACCACGTTATGTGCAACTCAGTGTATCTACAAACGGTGGCATTTGCGAAAACTTCCTCAATAAAAAAGGCAGCAGGCAGTATACACACATTGGGCCACCTTACACAAAGGATCGCGTCATTTGAGACTACACTAAAAAGTTTCTACGAGCCTAATATCATGAAAACATCCATAAGGAAATGTAGCGGAGAGTTTTCAGTACGCATTTCAATCTCTGCGGTCACAGCATAATTGTGATAGGAGACCTAAAAGGAAAAAAAAACCAGAGAAATGCATCTGGGAGTTATTTAATTGATGGGAAGCATGTTACAATAACCGAATGGTGGTTGTCGTCTTAAACTGGGGTTTCCCCGTTTTCTCTCTGCACGTTCTCACTGTGCACTTAACAGAAAATCACGTTTCGCTGTAACTATGTTCCTCTCTTCCTGCGTTTTTCTTTCTCGGCTCTCTGTTCACAAAACAGAGAAACATGTTTACAGTAAAAATATATTTATTTTAACCGACTTAGAGGAGATATAAATTTGGTAATTAAGACACGCTAACGCGTAGTCGATATCAACAGAGGAAATAGGCATATTGAAACGGAGGGAGACATCCATATATTCGGAAAACAGAATCCAATAATTGCACATATAGTTGAAGACGACGACCGCAACTAGAAGACGACGACCTCGACGCCGACGTCCAAGAACACCTTAAGCATGCGGAGGGGGCCCACCAGCTCGCTCGAGTTCGTACAACGGACCAGCAGCTCGTGGATGCCGAATGCTACAACATCGAACGGCGAGACGCCGAATACAGCCCAGGGGATCGTGCGTGGGTTTGGACCCCCATGCGACGACGTGGACTCAGTGAGAATCTTCTGCGACGGTATTTCGGACCATACCGGATTCTGCAACGTGGTCGCCACTTACCTACGAGGTGATCCTCGATGGTGATTCCTCACATCACGACGACGCACGGCCGCCCGAGTCAACCTGACTTGGTTAGCCTATAAACTTGCTACGAAAGATGACGGAATTTACATTTGTTTGTTCGGACTGTCGTTTTATTTTAGCATCGGGTCGACGCACTATAGGCGAAGGGTTTTGCCGCGAACCATGAATCGTATTTATGATTTATGTTTATGCTTTTACGCACGGCTGCGCCGGGCTTTGTTATCTGTGCCCCAGTGAAGCGCATGTTCCCCTTCTTTCTGTTTTATGCCGCGCAGATTAGATTATCTCATTTCATAGGGAGATTATTTCGCCCCATCGCCACGAGTCTGGAATAGACTTATTTTTGTTTACAGTATTCTCGATGTATTTCCACGGTTCGGGAAACACCCGCGTCGAAAGATGAATACCCGCAGAGCAGACGCCACGGCATTCTATTTACCGACACTCGCCTGCGCACGTCACTTTGTTGACTGCTGCTTTTTGGGTACTTTTTGAGTTGTTAGGGGAGCACAAGCTCGCCTAAATAAACTTGTTTTTCCTTGAAACCAACTGTGTCATCTTTGGCTGCGTGAGTCCAATGCAATAGGTGCCAAAACGTTTCGTATTCTCTTTGATAAAGAACCTTCAAAGTATTTTAAATACTTTCTCTATTAAAGACCCAGAGACAAAGGTTGGAGGCTCAAGCACGTCAAAGTATTTAAATACCAAATATCTCTGTTTCATAACACACGTAGGAGAACCGTAAATTTTGAAGTACATCAAATGTGAGCGAGACCTGTGGTGCGTTCCAGCAACGAGAAAGAGCTGCGCCATATTCCCCGCCTGTGTCCTGCGATGGCCACACAGTGTTTGAACATCAGCTGCAGAAATCCTATGTGTTCAGGTGAAGCACTGCATCGCCATTGGAGCCTTTGGCGGGACACACCAGATTTTATATTACATAATTTTTTCTGAATGGAGAAACCAAGCTAGGTACTTCGAGGATTGCATTGAAGTAGCTTGTGGAAGATGGGACCGGCCTACCTGGAACTCAAAGATGAACGCAGAAGCTTATTGGAACTACCAAGCAGACTAACAAGTTCCGTTTTGGCGTCTGCAAGACCACATCTACCCACCAACAAGGCGACAACACAGGCCTCCGAACGGCTGGTGCTCGGTAACCATGTGCTCCTGGAGCATCATGCCAGGCTGCTTCATCGCGGAACAGAGTTCTGTTTCGAGTCGAAGCTGTCGCCGGTCGACAAGGTGGTTGCCACAAGATCTATCGGCAGAAGGGTTCCTGATGATCAACGCACTAGGTGCACCTCAAAGCGCGTGGACACATTGGCTCGGTCTGTAGGTGTGCCAAGGGTGCAAAGGGGCATTAGGCCTGCTGTGGTTTTTTTGTGTGTGAAATGGTCTGCGCGTCAGGGTGTCGGACCAAGAGAGATACTTTGTAGTTCTCCCTGAACGCGTGTTCGCGGGAAAAAAGTGCTGAAGCTATGGATAAGAATTTTTGGCCATTGCAAGAAAACCGTCATAGGTGAAGGAGACGACATTGGCACTCCTAAACGAGCTTAGTTTGGAACGGCTGGTTTCTGGAGTTAAGGCTGCTAAGAAAGTTCACTTCGAATTCTTCTTCTCAGCAAAAACTCAACTAGACCAGCCCTTCAGGGGCATTCTTTCTGAACGAGGTTCTTGGCAACTGGTAGTGTCGGGGATCCCTACAGCGGAACCTGTATAGCCTAACCATGACTCCAGGACTGCCCTGCTGCGGCTGCACGCGGGCCGATCAACCCAACAACAGCAGCGGCTACCCGGAGCGCTCCCTTGCAATCAAGCTGCGCACTGTGGCCTCCCGAGGCTGCGACCTGCGGCTCCACTGGCTGCCGGGCCACAGTGGCATCCGGGGCAACGAAGACGCCGACGCCCGCGCCAGGGAGGCCCACCAGGAGGGCACCCCAGTCTCCGAAGACGTCACCGCGTTCGACGAGGCCCGCACTGCCCTGGCCCGCATGGTGCAGACGATGCACCCCGACCCTCGGATCGTGAGCGGCCTGGCGCCCAGACCGTTGCCCGCAGGCAATCAGTAGGGACGCCCGCTGCCTGCTTCTCCGCATGCGAGCTGAACTGCTGCAATGTGGCGGAGAGTCTGCACCGACACAGCCGCAAGGACTCCCCTACATGTGCGGACTGTTACGAACTGGAGACGCTCGAGCACCTACTCTGCTTCTGCCCCCACCACGCAGGCCCGAGAGCACGAGCTCCACCGAGCGCTCCAGCGTCGAGGCCTTCCCAGCGCCGACATGGAGGACCTTCTGCTCCCGAAGGGACCTGCGGCAACCCAACGGGAAGTGTTCACTTATCTGCTTCACTTCCTGGAGACGACCGGCTCACGCAGCGGCTGTAGCCCGGAGTGCAGTGATTGACTGGTGTGCCCGGGACTGACAGCGTTCTAGGACTGACAGCTCTCTTTATACCTTTCTCTCCCTCTCTCTCTCTTTCTACTTTATCCTATCACTCCCCCCTCTACTTCCCTTCCCCTGCACTGGGTTGTATGCAGGTGAGCTCCCTGCCGAGCTCAAAATATCCCCAGTGATTTCATTTCATTTTCCCGTCGCAAACCACAACCACCACCACCATAGCCTAACCATTGTTTACCCTTTTGGAGCGTCCAGTTCAGGCATAATTGTCGAATTCTTGATGCTAGACAATCAAAGTGACTCCCGAGCGATCAGTGTTGACGAAGAAGAAGACATTTTTTATACCCTGCCACATGCTGAGCTAATACAAAGCGTCAAGATCTGCATTGCTCTAACATAATGATGAACAGATCTTCATGAGCGACTGTGGCATTCCTGTAGAGTCCTTTGTGAAACTTGGCACATTTTGCTTGCAGTCTACCTTTGTATATTCGGGACACTAGTTGTTTTGAGCAAAGTTCTGGTGTTTGTATTGGGTACCGTGCTGCGCCAGTACTCAGCAATATTTTTCTTACCAGGATTGACCATGCCATTGAGCGAAACCTGTGTCGTCTGCCAAGTAACATTTTAGATTTTTTTGATGATTACCTTGACTTTGTGAACCCTGATGAATTACCACGCGCAGCCATTGATTGTATAGAAGTTTTCGTGAAAGTACCGTGTTTTGGTTTGAAGTTTACTGTTGAGCCTTCAAAAAAATTGGCCGCGTATCTGCTACTTTCGTTTCAAATGTCATCAAAAGACGATAGTCTTTGTGGACATTGCAAGGAAATGCCCCCCTTTGCATTCCCCGCTCAACCTCTCATGCTGTTCCTGTACGTCGCGCTCATTCCAAGGTAAACACACTAAAGGTTTGCGCAAGGCGATTTGAATTTACCGCATTCCACTGGTACAGACCGGGTTCCTCGATGCCAACGCTGCAGTACAGCGGAGACGCGCGTGAATGGAGGCGGCCGACTAGAAGGTTTATAGAGCCGCGTGGCCATGCTCCACGTGCGTTCCAAGGAGAACCTAGAACCTAGCTAGTGGAACGTTTCATTGCTGTTGCAGCGTGATTTTCATATGTCGCCAGGAGGCGGCGGGTTTCTGCAGTAGATGTAGAATATCATTTGCTATCGAAAAACCAAGCATCCAGGAATTATTTATTAAAGGAACCCTGTAAATATCCCTTGTGTACTAATTTCCTCTTTTATATTTAAGCAATATCTTGTTTTTGTTCAACAAAGTTGGCCAGTATGAACATATAAACCGGGCTTAGACATTTACATGTGGCTGTGAGTATATAAGACTATTGCGCAATATATATTTCACTTTGGCCGGATGGCTGAATCGAGTCACAGACAGACAGACGGGCAGACAGACTGACATACAGACAGACCATAATTTTTAGGTTTAGGTAGCCCAAGAAAGAGTCTAAGAAACAGGAGCTGCAGTTCCAAGACCCCCGATTAAGATTTGAGGAAGGCCATGTACGCAGGTTGTACTTGCCTCGCTGTGAGAAACCCTTCCTGGGTTATGGGTCAGGCCATTCGAAGTTAGTGAAAATGGGCTGTGTTTTTCCGTGTTGCGCGCAGCGTTAATCCACTCCTGCCATCATACTGTGCATGAGAGCTTCGTGGGTCAGTTAAATAGGTTAAATGTGGCAGGTTACCCTAGTGCAGCGCTCTGGAACTATGGAAATGAGTTGATAAGACATGTAAAGTATTGGGGGGACCGGGATAAGGAAAGGAAAAAAACGGAAGGAAATAAGCTGACCGTAATTCCCTATTTGCACCGTACGTCGCATAACCTGAAGAATGTTGCGTGCCTGCATGGCTTCACGGTGTTTTGTTCCGCCCCGCGGAAGCTGCAGGGAATGTGCGCTGCCGTGCAAAAAAATGCTACGTTAACAGGGAAGATAGCTAAACGTGGGTGTGGCCAACGCCACTTGTGCAACCTTTGCTAACGCATGAGATAAAATGGCCAAACAGTCACTCTCGTGTTGCTCTCTCCTACCCTTTCCCGCTCCGTAGCCTTTCTACGTGCTTTCATGTCCGCCAGCCAGCGCAGCTTCTCGGAAACTATGCAAAATAGTTGACATTTTGTCTAGCGTTCCCCAGGCGGCACTCCGATGCCTTTGTGGCGAGCTGACCGACACACGCTGTAGAAGTGGATGCAGTGTTGGCGACTCGCGAGCAGTGACGTAAGGCGGGACGTCCGTCGGCGTGCGCCACATACCGGATGAGTGCCTGAACTAAGCGTCCCTACCGTGTCCATTGGAAAGCGGGCGACGGGTTAGGCAGTGTTTATACAGGTATGTGGACTGCCAAAGCGCTGTCGAGTATCAAGAGGGCAGACTGGAAAGTGTGAAATTATAGTGCGAGAGCATGAGCTCTCCTTCGACAAGCGTCCGCGATTGCATTTGCCCTTCCACTGCAACACGTGCGGCTACCCCCAGGTGTTTGAGGAAACTGATATTGTTACCAAGCACTGGAAGCAGTTACACCGGCAGATAGTTGAAGCCTATCAACTATCTCTCGCTAAGAGGGGCAAAAAGTGTAAGCCATTCTTCAGTGGCGCTTACTGATAAGGAGGTTCAATTCATGAATCATCATCATCATCATCATCATCATCATCGTCATCATCATCACCACCACCACCAGCCTACCTATGCCCACTTGCACGGCAAAGGCTTCTCCAATTATTCTCCTATTGTCCCGGTTCTGTGCTAACTGCGACCAATTTATCCCCGCAAACTCAGTGATTTCATCTGCCCATCTAACCCTCGGCCGCCCCCTGCCCCGCTTGCCTTTTCTAGGGATCCACTCTGTTACCTTTAATGGCCAACAGTTCCTTGCCTTCGCATTACATGCCCTGCCCAGGTCCATTCTTCATTATTTCTGCTATTATGTCGTTAATACGCATTTGTTCCCTGAACCACTCCGCTCTCTTCTTCTCCCTTAATGTTACAACCTATCATCTTCCGTTCCACTGCTCGCTGAATCGTCCTCAATTTCAGTTGGACCCTTTCAGTGAGCCTCCACGTTTTCTGCCCCGTAGGTGAGTACCGGTAAGACGCAGCTGCCATACACTTTGTTTTTTAGGGATAATGGTATGATGCCATTCAATATCTGAGAACGCTTGCCGAATGCACTCCACCCCATTCTTATCCTTCTAATTGTTTCTCGCTCATGTAAGGGATCTGGGGTCACAACTCGGCCTACGTAGATATATGGATGACAAATAATTCGTAGTTTTCTTTTCGTTTTTTTTTTCTTTTTCCTTCTTTTTTTCGTATACAGCTTGACACGTGGTGTTTGCGTTCCGTATAAATGTGTGTGGCGGGTTTTAATTAAGGCAGTTGAGAGCTAGCTGTTGTCCTGTAATCATGGTCTCTCAGTCTCGTCTGTCGCACTGTGATTAGTTATGAAGCCCTACCGACTCGCCCGACTAGCAACTGTCCTACAGTAAACAGCATAGCGGCAACAAATAAAAGCGACTTACATGTTTGCCGCATGGAGGGATGCGCATTATGTTGAAGCGCCAGGTGAGGTCAAGAGCAGCAATAAATGGGTGGTGACGAGTGAAACTAGGATGTATCTGTCTAGGAAAAGGAAAGATCGAGAATCGAAAACCCAAGGACACCGGGCTCAGGAGTTGAGAATAACACTTTCAAAGAAAGTCTCGGTACTAAACAAGGAGGGCACAGATGGTATAGACATTCTAAATTACAAAATGTGACTTCGACAACCTGAGAAACAGTCTAAGCTGCCGGAAGGGATAACGTTAAGAGGAAACTGGTGAAACATGTTATATAGCAATGGAAACTATTAAAACGCAGAAAAATTCAACCGCGGTAAACTAGACAAAAAATGAAAATTGAGCACCGATTTCATTGGTCCTCGTAAAAAGTAAACCCTGATAATTACAAGCCGGGTGATGCCTTTGTACGACGTAACAAAAATTGAATAAACTTTAATATAGCATTCAGTTCAGCCGAAAACGAACAGTCAGCTGGCTGTGGGCAAAGGCGTAATGTGGGCACCGAGGGGCGACTTGGTCAACACAACAAAAGCGACCTCAATGAGCAAATATTATGAGCGGGAAAGTTCATTCCACACTTCCATACTAGCAACATTAGCGATGCAACACTACGCAACTAAACATTTTGTCGTAAACGTCGTAAGCGCGCTGCCGACGCCGAACTTCGTGCACGCGAAACCGCGGCCAGGCGTCAACGTCGACAAGCGGATCCCGAGCAGCGTGCACGAGAAGCAGCGGCCAGGCGTCAGCGTCGAGAAGCGGACCCTTCGAGTCGAGAGCAAGACACAGCTTCGAAACGTCAGCGTCGGGCCGCGGACCCGGCCGCGTATTCCCAAACCATATCCCGTAGGGGCCCAGGCCGAACACACCCCCTAAGCAGGGGCGCAGCCAATGAGGTTAAAAAATTGCAATTTTTAACCTCCTTGGACGCAGCACCATGACGCCTCTACCTATATGTGCGCGACTTCATGCGAGGTGGAATTTTTCTTTTTTTTCCCTCGCCTCTTTTGGGATGCTTTGCGGGTGGCTGATGATTTCGCTCCCCGGGTAACTTGTATTGTACTATTTATATTTGTATTCCTGCTATTTCTTGTTTATACATTTGTATACTTTTTTGCGTGTGTGTGGCTTACAGTTGAGGGACGATCTGTGACACAATGCTGGAAATTAAAAGGCCAGCCACTACAGAAATATATATATGTGGTTGCTAAAAATGCGTCGCACGAAACAGACACAAAGTGCTCATCTATACCCAGCAGTGGATCTATAAAAGAGACAATTTTTTGCCGCTATTTGGACTCTGAGATCACTATCGTAAAAATAGTGCGCCAAGGAGATAACTTTTTTACTTAGTTTTATCTCTGCGGCGACTACCGTGACTTCAAGCTCACGGGCAACTACTCATTAGTCCCAGCGAAAAGAATATACGTATCTGAGTGAGTGTAACACTCCATTAAATGAGAGGCCATGGGGCCCTGGGGGAGCAAGGATGAGGAGAAAAGGGGAAGGTCACAACTCGCACAATGAACACAGGTGCAGTCTTGGGGTCCTAATCGCAGAATGAACACATTAAAGTCACTCAGTGGCAGCAAAACGCACAGTTCACACTTAAATGTACAGTTCAGACTGTGGACAATTCAGTTCACTCTGAAAACAGCGCACGCTGCAGACAGTTCACATTGTATACCGAACGGGAAAGTCGGCCATGCTGCTACACTAATTTGTAGAGTCTTTTTTCAAGGGCGTACTCGGTAATTGCTTTTAGTGCGGTAAGGTCGTCACGGTCCCGACTAACATGTTCCTGTTCAGTCGCAGAGGCGGGAGCTAGAGTTAAAAGCTGGTGGAGATTACGGTCGAATAATGGACAGAGGCAAATTAAGTGGTAACGATTTGGTGTGCCTTCCCGATTACAGGGGGGGGGGGGGGGGGCATCAGCGCCAATCGGATCCTGCTGGAGCTGTCTATTTATAAATAACGTATCTTATGCAGCAAAATATCTGTGTGCATGAAGCGCAAATTGTTAAAAATAACTAATCGACATTGGCAACAGCGTGAGTGGTAGCACGCATGATTACGGATATCAATCTCGGTTTGGTTGCTTCAGTGAAGAGACTGTGGTCAATAGCCCTGTACAGAAGACATATATATACTCCTCGAGTACTTCAGTTGCTGTACAATCCAACTATTACTTAGCCCTTGGTTGGTATATATTTTCGATATTGTTTCCTAAATTGTTATGACCAGCAGTGTAAAATATGCAGAATTCATGACCGAGTGTAAAAGGTGTACGTTTGAGCTGGTGTCTTTCTTAGCAATGTATCACCCTTGCAAGAACGATTCACACCTTCCCTTGCTGTTAACAAAATGTCAATGTTTTCCTTAGTGTCACTGTTCCTGATAAAGAATAATGCAATGAAGTTAATGTTAACGAAATTCAATGTAATAGTGCTTATGAAAGTGCCAAAATGTAGCAGCTCATGCAGCTGTAATATTTCGCAAGAGTAGGACAGTTTGGAAATGTAGTCATGGTAATTGGCTGCCTTTCTTGTAATCCTTACCTGCAGCACCGAATCGTGTTTTGAAATGTGTATATAGTGAAAGAGCACCCAACTAAATTGTATACCCTTCTGTGTGCTGTAGAATGAGCTTTCAATGAGTGTGTTTGCTTTCCGGACCGTGTATAATTGCAACATGCGCGTGAAAGCGTCCATCCGCGCGCGCGCAGTCGAGCACCGAGCCCAGCGCTTACCTAGGAACACGATCGGAGGTCAGCGTCAACTTGCAGGAGCGCAAGAATAGTGCGGAGAGATCAGGAGCTCAGGTACAAAAGGTTAACTTCTACCACATGTGCGTCAGCTTCCCCAGCGCCGCAGGCCAGCCCCGCCCACGGAGCGAAACCATCGGCCGCCTGCCAAGTAGTCGAAACGAGGGGAGGGTGAAAAAAGAAGAAATCCACCTCGCATGAAGTCGCGCACATATAGGTAGAGACGTCACGGTGCTGCGTCCAAGGAGGTTAAAAAATTGCAATTTTTTTAACCTCTTTGGCTGCGCCCCTGCTTAGGGGTGTGGTCGGCCTGGGCCCCAACGGGATATGGTTTGGGAATACGCGACCCGGCCGTACGGCAACGAGGGGCGGCGGCGAGCAAGCGTCGTCGTCTGGAGGCCGCCGCCGTCCCGGAACCCGCCGGAAGCCGTCGGCAACGTCAACGGGACTTTGGGGGTGTCGACGCGCGCTTCAACCCCACTACGCTCTGCATTTACACCTGTCCCTCGCGCGGGGGCATGCGACGGAGGATTTTGTTGGGTTGGCGTCCTTCACTATGCATTGATATGCCAAGAGAACCGTTTTGACAGCCCCTCATTAAAATGAATTCGCTTGATTTCCTGTTTCGCTGCCCTTAAAGCAGCGTGTTTTTTTATGTACAACAAAGCACTTTTTGGGCGTTTTTGTGGCCCTGCGTTTTTATTTACGGCCACTGAAATGTCTGAATCCAAGCCAACGACGAAAGTACGGCGAGCGTACGGTGTAATTAAGGTCCCTAGAAACGGGACCATAGTGTAATGGCGGCCCATGACAACACAGACGGCCCTGATCTAAGCCGCATAGACAATAGCGCCACATTCCTCTCTAGTGTATAGTGTAAGAAGCTCTGTGCCCAAGTCTGAATGGACGAGGCGTAGCAAAACGAGCACTGTTAGATTGTCAACCCGGCTTCCCATCCGGCTGTTGCGAACAGGAAGTGGCCAAGGGCAACGGTGAAAGGGTAGCAGCAGCAGAAAGGAGAAACCGGCAAGCACCTGTGGCAAACCCAGGCGGGCTGTAAATAAACGACAAATTTGAAAAAAAAAAAGCACAAAGTAGCTGCTTTTAGTTTGAACGCTGCAGGGAGCCAGACACAGCTAGTCTCTGACGGAATACTCGGCCCGATGGAATCCCCTCAGCACACGTTAGATAAAGTGGTGAACAACCTGAAGACAGTTTTTTACGGCCTAAGAAGGGTAAGCTGTAAAGTAGTGCTGGCATCGATCACTTCGCACAGCATTTAGAGGCAGCTGTAGTGGTATTTCAACCGATGTGGCGATGATTGGTGCGTGTAATATTGTCAAGTAGCCAAGGACGACGCATTTACCCTCAAGGAAGAAATGTTCATTGAAGCGAACATGCCGTCTTCTAAGAACTAAAAGAGTTCTCATGCGGCGAGGTAGAAGTCACCAAAATGACGTGCTCAGATGAGCGTCGGCGAATTCAATGCCGCGATGTTTTCCTTGTGCGCATTTATCTCCTCGTGCTCTACTTTCTGGAACCTTCGAACTACGTTGATAAGAAACGAGCATTCTAGTCGTGTGGCGACTGCGTGCAGTCGCCCAATCAAATGAGCTTGTGCAGCGTACAAAAGAAAGCGAGCGAAAAATGCGCTTTGCCTCGAAGAAAGATAAAGTCACGGGCGGCCACACGATGGCAACAGGATACATAAATAGAAACAAGACCAGGCATGGTTTCCGCCGATATTAGAGATTGAGCAACGGAAACATAAACAGAGGCAAAAGTTAGTGGACGGGGCTGCCAACACAACTGGGTTGGCATAACACAACGAAAAAAAGGCTCAGCGGCCGCACTGGAATCACTGGAAATTTGTCACTTGATACCGGAGCTTTAGGCGAAACTTCTATTTTTTTCTAGAGTTCGTAGCACGCCTTGTCGATATATCAGCTTGAACTAAAGGAAATGAAACACTTTAAGCAATAGTTTATTGCGCCTATAAGTGCCGATTTTGAGGTTCATGCCCATATGGGTTTTTGAGCGCCTAAAAATGCTGTTTTGTGGGTTGTATATTTCTTTAGGCGGTTTTTTTTTCGTTTGTGTTCAGCTAGAAATTTTCTCGCTTCGGAAGCCCGACACTCGGCATTTGTCTCACGCTGTTTGCGAGGAGATTCCACGCGCTGTTCCAAACACGGCGAGACGCAGAAACCCGTGCTCGAGCCACCGCCCCTTGGTCCTTGAGGTTGCCCCCTGCAACTAAACTAGGCAGCCAGAGGCGTGAACGCAGCCAGCATGGCCACCGGGTGTCAGCAGGAACTTTTAAGCGCAGAGCACTTTAGGGCCGCGCCTGGTCGTCGTACCTCGCTCGTTGGACCCAACTAGGGCCGGCATTCCGTCGTAGCCGCTGTCGTCGCGGTGTACCCCAGATGCTTCGAAGCCAAGCGATTTATACAGTCAAAAGCGTTCGAAAATTGTGAAACACTGGCGCTTGTAATACGTCTCCGCGTTGTTGAGCGCAAACAAAACTGTAGGTACATTTGAGGCAAAGTTTAAACAATTAACCGGCAGCGCCCCGCGTTCATTTAGTTAGAACGCTCTTTGGGGTTGGTTTTTACGATAGTAGGCGAAAAAATGTGGCAGTGCAACGCCGGCACTTGCGGGAGGGAAAGCAAGCACAAAAAACAACAGAACTCCGCTGCGAGCTATGCGAAGGCGTTAAATGTGAATTGCATTGGGTGCTAGCTGTGAGCGGGTAACGGCGCTACAGCCTATTATGGCCAATCACTGCTCTGCAACTTCCGACAATCTTTCACATTGAGTGGAACGTCTTCCAGATTTTTTCTCTGTCATTCTTTCGTGCTGTGTCCGTGTGTCAGTGGCGAAAACTTTTCCCGGGATACCTTGGTCACTGGTAACGCAATAACAAACAACAAAAAACACACAACGAGTTGAATGAACGTGACACAACCCCGCATGTACTACATGATGGTCAAAGAATGCTGACCAGAGGGAAAACCACGTGAACATGTGGCGGCCAAAAGGTTTCAAGGTGAAGCCACAAACAGGTGTCGCAACCAGGAGCTTAAACCGGGAACATCGCCTGTGTCAAGACGCAACCCGTATAGCACAAAAAGATCTCACCACTTCAGCCTGATCGCAACAATCGTCATGTGCCGTTCCGGTTACTTTCAAGGCGCATAAAATCTTACTCTAAGGGTTAGTGGAAAATAATGCTGTTAATTGGTATAAAGAGCATATCTACTAAGTGGTGTTACCACAGCGGCTTTGCGGGGCATCGAATTCTGGAGGGAAGGATGACTCAATTTTTTATGCGGAGTTGTAATTGCACGTCACGGCGCATTCGATGGGATTAGATCGGAATTGTCGTCAATGGGCAAATACCGATTGTGCTTCGTGAATCAAAACCGGGTTGTTACCCCTTAAGAACGCCGGCTAGGTGCAGACGTGTGCAACAGACATTTCTGGGGTTGATCACAGCTTTGTAACAGACAGGGAGCGTCGCAGACCAGACTAGCCCTAAAGCGCTCTATACTTGAGCGTAACTTGGCAGATTCATGTGCTTATTTCCCATTCTAATCAGACCGCATTCAACAGCATAGGGCTTCGGCACCACTCTATATCAGAACGCTGAGCAGCAATTTCGAAGGTACAGGACAGGTCCCGCGCCGTCGCCGAGTACCGGTTGGTGGAAAAGTCATTTCGAAATGTTAAATCTGCCTCGGACATATCACATAAAGTTCTTGTAAACTCTGTGTTAAAAAGAACCTCAAAGATTCTGAGCGGGAAAAACATTTATATTCCGAATGGAAATAGAAATAAACCTAAGGAGGACTGTCAGTTGGGCTAGTTGATACTGGTTTCATGATGGAAAAACAGGGCAAGGACGACGGACTTAGACATGAAGGGAGAAAGGACACGTGCTGACGAGAAACGGAATTTTTAATACACAGGAAAAACAAATGCAGTCATGGAAAATTGACATTCCCATAAAGCGCAATAATTTGCGCATACTGACAGCCAAACCAAAGATAAAAAACACAAGCGGCACGTATGCGTACTGTTGAAAGTTCTTTTTGGAATACAAATTTCGACTGAAAGCAGGTGAAACTTCGTGGCGTATTCTGTCCCGGCCGGATTAGCGTGGTTTTAAGCCCTTCTTTTAGTTTCAAATCACCGACATTTTACGTAAATCTCTCAAAATGGCAACCCTTGTATCGCGCATTTTCACTTAGAAAATAACATTGCTTTACCAATTCATGTGATTTTTCTGCTGTTTACATTGCTAGTGAAAAATTTGTCCTAAAATGCGCCGTTAAGGTGTATATGCTTTGGGCCTATATATACCTTAATTGGAGTTCTTGACGCCTACATATGCCTAAATGACACAGTAAAACCTGGATGTTCTGTGCTTAAAGTTTCGGTGTCTACTTATCACATTAATTAAAAGTTGCACTCAATATAGGCGGGAACATCGGTTGTTCCATGAACTAGAGTACGATTTACTACCTAGTTATAGATTATTGCGAGTATTTTTGAAGGCTGCAGGCAAGTACAGTTCCGCGCGGGCAACCCTGAGTACTCGTTGAGACAGTGAGTGCCGACACCGCGGACCCCGAGCTTGGCCCCCTTCGCGATGGAACTACAAATAACTGGAATGTTTGAGGTGAAGAAAAGAAGCCCCAAAAGGGGTCAACCGGACTTTTGGTAAAAATCCGGCCGATAGGCTCGGTGCCGGTTTACCAACGAGGGAGTTCCGGAGCCTTAAGGGTAGTAGGGAAAACCCAGTGTGTTGTGCATTATTTGGACAGTGCTTATTTATGTGATATATTATTTCCTATCCTTCTCTTCTAATTGATCGGAACCCGCAAGAGCCCGCACCGACGTAAAAATAATACAGCCACCCACATAAAGTTTATTACCTGAGACAGCTTCCTCATATCCTGCAGCGATTCCAATGCTGAAACAAGCAGGTCCCAGTAACCTGCCAGTAGGTTCAGTCAGAGTGTAGTTGGTGGGTACAACAAAGCAAATTGGCTCCCATCAGGTGGCATGCCCGTCGAATTATCTATTCAGAAACCACAACGCCACCTCTTAAACCTTACCGACTTACATTAGCTCAAAATATCAGTGGCATTGCATGACGGTCTCACAGCTCACAAGGCAAGACCCTGTAACGTAATAAGAGACTGACATCCACTTCGGGGTTCATGGAGGCAGCAGAAATCGTTTTCCTTCGTGAACTTGTTCACGCTTGGTGCGTGTACAGTTTACCCGCACAAATTTGTTCCTCACCAGCTGCCCATGGCGAGTTTGCCATTTCGATTCCGGAAGATAGAACATTTTCCCGCCACCGCTCTCTGCATCCGCTTCTAAGAAGTACAGCCGCTGGGAAGCTCATCACCCCGGCTTCCTGTTGTTAAATTGGCGGCGTCCCCGAACTTGGCTCCTTTGCCTGTGTCGTGTAGTGGTAGCGTGGTGGGCGACGGGCCAGCAGATGTAGCTGCCTTAGTGATGACGACACAACGCCGAAGGCAACAGTTAACTAGTTCACTGCATGACGGGAGATAAACAGCGACGATACGTGAACAACAGCCTTCCAGGCGAGCTTAAAGCACGACTCGAAGAGAACGACAGCGGGATCCGATGCTGTCAATCGACTGAATTACGAGCTCTGAGGAACCGCATATGTATCACCTGAAGCGGTAACAGTCGAACAGCTTGTACTAGTGTTTTTTCCATGCGGCCCGAACACAATTCACGCACCCACGAGCACACTTTCCCGGGTTCGTGAGAGCCGGCAGTAGCGGCACACGTTGAGTATGGTAGAGGGCGAGAGCGGCGTCCACCCGGAGATTGCAGTCTCTGCGTGAACAGTTTGTTTTTGTATTTTGCAGCTGCCGTGGCTTAAGTCACCGCCAGCGAGGCGCCCGTGTGGAGGACGTACTTTGGCGTGTACTAGCTTGCCCGAGGAAGGCAGGTTCTGCCACAAGGCACAGGGGCCCTACATAAAACTTGCAGCACACACGAACAGGGTAGCGGGGCGCTGAATAGTAACACCGTTTAACCACCCCCTACTACTGGCCGCGAGCCTGGATCATGTTTCGGTGTTTCTGATTCTTATTCCGGCCTATAAGGCCGTACTTTTATGAACAATGCTTTCGCGACAAGTTCCGCACTGCGTTGGAAAGTTTGAGAAGAAGCCGTGGCTCCTCCTAGAGGTTTGTGCTTGGATTTCTCTGCGCTGAGCCACGGCGCCGCGTGAAGCATGCGGATGGCGTAAACTTCTTTCTGACGCACGCGGTTCCTTTCTTCCTCGAGCGCCCGCGGCATTGCGACTTTAGAAAAAAGGCTATTTTTTAAGAAGCAGACACCGTAAATCTGCACGCAGTCCCGACTCTGCTGTGTAGGGCCTCGCCAGGCCGTCGGTCCGGGTTCACTGGGTGCCGGTGCTTGCCTGGTGTGGGACCTTCGCGAGCTCGCTTATTATAGGCTAGAAAGATACATGCTTGTGGTGAACTGTCGACAAGGTTTTTTGGTTTTACACGGCACATTTCCCGGTCCTCAGTTGGGAAGGCGTATACAAATAAACCCCATATCAATGTGTCCTTGAAGGTGAACATTTGACAGACTTCTGTCTGGTTGGGAAGTTACTAAAGGGAAAAGGAAAGCGTTGAGCTGTTTCTTGCCGCTACCTAAACGTTTTCTTCGGCATGTCGACGATTGTTTCTGCATAGTGAAGACCTCCGCAGTTGACAACCTGGAAGAACATCTGAATTCCATCCACCCTGCCACCCAGTTCACGGTTGAATGTGAACGAGACGGCTTCATTCCCCTTCTTGACGCCGTGACGAGGAAAAGGCAGGAGCCAGGTGTTGTCCATTCCCAGAA